>JACEFZ010011888.1:0-69035 GCA_014155875.1 Cepaea nemoralis | reverse complement strand
AAAATTTTTTTCTTCTACACCCATTGACTTGCTGCTTTCTAATAATGAGTATGAGAATGTCTTCTCACCAAAAACTGTATAAGAATGTCTTATCACCACAAACTGTATGAGAATGTCCTCCCACGAAAAACTATGAGAATGTCATCTCACCCACAAACTGTATGACAATGTCCGCCCACAAAAAACTGTATGAGAATGTCCTCCCACCAAAAACTGTATCAGAATGTCCTCCCACGTTCCCCCCCCCCCCCAGAAAAAAAAACAACAACAACTGTATGAGAATGTCCTCCCACCAAAAACTGTATGAGATTATCCTCTCGCCACAAACTGTATGAAAATGTCATCTCGCCACAAACTGTAAGAGAATGTCCTCCCACCAAAAACTGTATGAGAATGTTCTCTCACACCAAAAACTATGACAATGTCCTCCCTCAAAATAAAAAACAAACTGTATGAGAATGTCCTCCAACCAAAAACTGTATGAAAATGTCCTTTCACCACAACAAACTGTAAGAGAATGTCCTCTCACCACAAACTGTATGAGAATGTCCTTTCACCACAAATTGTACGAGAATTTTCACTCACGAAAACCGATATGAGAATGTTCTCGGACCCAAAACTGTATGAGAATGTCCTCTCACCACAAACTGTATGAGAATGTCCTCCCATCAAAAACTGTATGAGAACGTCTTTCCACCAAAAACGAACCCACTTCGACTTGCATTTTACGGCCCCAAGACAAGAACGAGAAGTGAAAATTCTGGTCCAGCTGACCCGTGTAGGGGTTTATTTGTGTAGGACAGGAAAACAAACACTATTAGGAAAGATAGACCTATCATATAGGCAGACACACAGACAGCAAGAGAAACGGGGAAGAAAACTAATGACATATCCTTCACTAGAATCCGCTTAGATGATGTTATCACTCTAAACCATTCTTTCTACTGTTCTTATGTATGTTTATGGTGTTTCTTTTTTTTTTTTTCAAATTTAAATTTCATTTCCATGCGTTCGGGATCATAAAATTTCCCCCAGGTAAAAACAGTGGAAAGTTCAGGCGCGGGTTATCTCACCTTCCCATAAAGGTCCCCATTATGACCCCATTAACGACTACGTTTTTTTAGCTTTGTTAACACGCCGGCTCCGTGGCGATGGTGTTACGGGCGCAGTTCGCAATCCCGCAAACCGAGTTCGAAACACAGCTGCGGGCGATTTGGAAGCAGACCATTCCATACAATGATATGAGTCCCGGTCGTTCATAAATCAATGGCAAACTACTGAACGTAAACTTGTCCAGAAATTACAAACAGCCAGAAATTGATGGAGTTCACTGCTACGTCCTGTAAAGGATTTGCAACTAACTTGTTAACATGAAAGTACAGCTAGTGTTTGAAAAATAATATATCGCGTTTTGTACCATGGGCTGTGATCCCATATAGAAATACAGTATACGATGATTAGGCTACTGCTAAGTGGCAACTTTACTTTGAGAACTGAGCGCTTAACAAACAAAAGAATCATGATAGTTTGAAACGTACTGTTGTTTGTTATATATAGAAGAAGAAGAAGAAGAAGAAGAAGAAGAAGAAGAAGAAGAAGAAGAAGAAGAAGAAGAAGAAGAAAAAGAAGAAGAAGAAGAAGAAGAAGAAGAAGAAGAAGAAGAAGAAGAAGAAGAAGAAGAAGAAGAAGAAGAAACGCAACAAAGAAGAAGAAGAAGAAGAAGAAGAAGAAGAAGAAGAAGAAGAAGAAGAAGAAGAAGAAACGCAACAAAACAGAAGAAAAAGAAGTATGATTTTCGGCTGCGGTGGAGATAAACCACACTCACCAAGGGGATACAATTAGTCTCATCGATGCAGAACAACATTACATCATCGGGAACAATTACCGCTGGAGAAAGCAAACACTGATATTCCCAGGGAGCCAGCATCGCTCGACACCACAGTCCCCTCGCACCCAGTATCAAAGTTCAGCATCACGCGTGACCTGAAGAATCGCCAGAATCTAATCCTGTACTCCATACCCGGCACTGTGAGGAATCCGACCTCAGGGATACCATGTCTGTTTGAGGTGCGGAGTAGAGCTGCTATTCTAGTCCCTGATGGCGAGTGACGTCATGATAAAATGCCCCAAAGGCCCGGGAAAGCATCCGGTGTATTCGGGGATCAAACAAAAGACAGATTTTTGCAGAGAAGTCTGTCTCTGAAAGGGAAGTTTTACATTTCCACAGACATTCTGCCATCGGTCACACGAACGTGAGAATTCGAGTTGGTTTCTCCTGGCGTGACCTGATAAAGAACACACATGCATACATGCACTCATACATATTCAGGACCATATAACGTATGAAGCAGAGGCGGGGAAACATTAAGATGGACGTGGGGGGGGGGGGGGGGTGGGGGGGGGGGTGTTAGAGTCTACCGGGCGAATCCAAGGTACCAATGGTTCTGGAGATGGCATTTCATCATTCCTTATAGTAACACTATCCCTGTGTAGCATTAAACATATTAAAAAATGGCTTGTTTGCGGTGTGAGTGTATTTGTCTCTTTGTTTGTTTGTTTGCGGCGTTGGTCGTGAAGAAGAAGAAGAAGAAGAAGAAGAAGAAGAAGAAGAAGAAGAAGAAGAAGAAGAAGAAGAAGAAGAATGAATTGAATTGAATTGATTTTTATTTTCAAAGGGTAACAAATTGGGCGCGTAGGCCCGTCTTACATTCGGCCCTTCCAATCACTCATCTTTTGTTCATTAACAGTGCATGATGCATTCACACAGGGGAAAAACATTGTCAAATGAATGTTGTAAGCATACACAATGCATATTCTCATGTTATGTGACATATCCCCCCTCCCACACACACATCCCGCACCAACCCCCGCACACAGCCCTCACCTACTCTCACATCATCCACCCATACCCATACCCACACATCCCGCACCCACCATACATGCCCCACTCAACAAACATCCCCCACTTATCCCTCCACCCACTCATAGATCCCGCCACCAACCCAGACATCTCGCACTCACCCATACAGACATCCCTCACCCACCCACACTCATCTGTCCACCCACTCTCACGTACCCCAATCCACTCAAGCTCACCCACACACATGCTCGACCCACCCACACACCCTCCAACCACATACACATACCCCTCACACATGCACATCCCGCACCAACACACACATATCCCTCACCCACTTACACATCAACCACCCATACCCACACATCTTTCCATCCACCCACACACACATCCCCCACCGACACACATTCCCCCACCAAACCACACTTCTCCCATGCAATCATAAATCTCACGCAAACACACATCTCACGCAAAACACACATCCCCCACCTACCAACACACACATATCCCCCACCCACCAACACCCACACATCCCACTACCCACCAACACCCACGCAAACACACATCCTCCTCCCACACATCCCTTACCCATCCACACGGCCCATCCATACTCACATCCCTCCACCCACCAACCCACTCATCTCCGCACCCACCTACCAATCCCCCACAAACCCACACATCCCCACCCCACCAACTCACATCCCCACCCGCACACATCTCCCCACCCACACACCTCTCCCACCCACCCACACACCTCCAAAATCCACACATACACTCCCTATCCACACATTCCCTCACATACACACAAGCACCGACCCATACACACACATCTCCAACACACACACACCTCTTCCATCCATATAAACATCAGCCACACCCATCCGCCAACCCATACACACATCCCCCACACCCCTACACACATCCCCACACACCCATCCACATACTATCACCCACACATCCCCAGCCACACACCCACATCCCCACCCACTAATACCCACCCACTCACATGCATCCCTCGCCCACACTGACACCCCCACAGACCCACTCACATTTCTACCCAGAAACATCCCTCATCCACACACATATTCTCCCACCCACCAACACATCTCCTCCCACCCACCCAGCTACACATACATACCCCCACCCACAAACTCATCCCCCAACACAAACACAATCCTCACATCAAGACACACACATAATGCCTCAAATAATCACTGAAGCTAATGTGAATAAACTCCAACACTTTACACAGAAGAAGAAGAAGAAGAAGAAGAAGAAGAAGAAGAAGAAGAAGAAGAAGAAGAAGACTGACACAATAATAGGCTCTCTTTTTTGGGGAGTAGGGGTGGAGGTGCACAATATCAGAAGCCGGAAACGAACAACTGGTAAGATTTGTAGAAAGAGAGACAAAGGAAGGAAGAGAGAAGATTCTTGATAGCCTTTTGTCATTTCATAGAAGGGTGTCAGCGTACAAATTAATACAAGCTGCAGGAGATCGCAAGAGGTGACGAAGCGTGATCGCCCAGGCCAGTCGGCACGACGCATGACGATGATGGTGGTATCCCACTTGTAAACCCCAAACAATTACTAGTTTTATGAGAAAGACATGAACATTTACAGAAGGGAACTTACTCCAAAACAAGAACAAAGAGGGCAATAACTTTAGTATTATCCTACGGCTGACTTCTGTGGCAAATGGGTAGGAACGCGACTCGCAGTCGCTGATTCGAAATCGGTCACCAGCGATATGGAAACAGCCCGCCTTGTGTTGGTTTTTAACAATGATATGAGCGTGGGTGGTTCAGAAAGCAAAGAAACACCACTAAAAGTAAACTTGCCTATTAAATTATGAACAGCCAAACAATATTGATGTTGTATGCGACGTCCTGTAAAGGACATGGAACTACCCTATACTACCCTATGAACAATGAAATATAAAACGACATCTGATTATTTATGGTATTGTACTTTAAGTCTACTCAGCGTCATCAAGGACAAGAAATGCAAACACGAACTGATTCACTCTACCATTAAAAAAAAAAAAAAAAACCAGCATAGCCAACAGGAAATGTCTGTACAAATTGAAACGCCGAACTCAAAGAAGTACGGTTCATTCACATGGTGAAATAAAACGTTTAACTCCACCATAAGCTACACCCAACAGCAATGGAATTCATCAAAGAACAACGAGAGACGGATAAGATAAATCTCTGAGTAAAGACGTTTGAAAAAGACGTAGTTCAAAGCAGTATTTAAAATAGTCGTCAACCTCCTGAACAAACATTTCTTCGCTGGAGATCAAAAAGATAATGCAGAGATTGGGGACTAGATCAGCGAAAAGTGAACAATCGGCGAAATTCAAGCAAAGGTAATATCAGAAAGGGCGCTAGGAGGTTCAACAGTAAACGGTTTTAATCATGAACTTATTCCCTCAGTGCTTTAATCCAGCAGTATCAGAATCTTAGTGTTTAAACTATTAAGGGAAGGGGGCGTAACTGAGAGGTAACGGTGACCGACCGCTCCAGGCTGAGAAGGGAACGGTTTGATCCCTGCATAGGGCTTCAAATTTCTCCAAGAATTATTGGTATCTGAAAAGGTCAGCTTGGCCGAAAGCTTAAGGACAGTAGCTCTTTAACTTCCTGTGCGTTGATAGCGTAGCAGTCGGTTCATTCACTACACCGGTCAGTTGGGACTGCAAAGTGTTGACGTGTCGTTCAGAGAGCAAGGGCAAATTAATGAACATAAAATTACCTAGATCATCAATTCTAGGGTTAACCGCAACGTCCTGCAAGGATATGCAGCTTAATGCTATCTGATTTTATTTTGGCGCTCGCTCCCTTTGAATTCAAGCGTAGTCCATACACATTATAGTAGTGATGGACTGAATTTTGCGCGTGGATTAGCTTTCACTATTAACAGTGTCCCTCGCCATCAGGCGATCCCACTCCGACTTCAGAGTTACTTGTAATTTACGTCCCCAAGTCAAGGACGACAGGTAAACAATTTAGTCCAGCTGTCCGGTGTAGGCATTGAACCGCTTACCTCGGCATCAGCATACCGGATGTTTAAGAACACGCGTTCTTATCCATTCGGCCATGCGGACCTGCATGTTATATGATGACATCACACGTCGCCCTGACCTCTTGGGTAGTGCGATCGGATGTGTAGTCTTCTCGGATAATGGCGAAAGGTCCCTGCGCAAGTGTCGCTTGTAAATAAAATCCAACAGCAATTGGAAATAGCAACGAGTAGGCCGTAATTCACTGCCATAGCAAAATTAATAGGGAAAATAACACCTACCTACGGGTAGATACAGCCTGTCATCTTGGATGTCATCTGCCTGGAGGAAGTAAACCTTACACACTTCAAGTTTTATCTCACCACTTCCTCCAACTCTCAAGCTTACATCCAATAATATTATTGTGCCATGCTGGTAAGCGTGGACGGTCATGTGTCGCCATCTTACACGATCACCAGAGTCGTGGGTCAGCTCTGTGTTCTTGTTCCGACCATGCCATGTTATCAAGTCATCCAGATATATACTTCTCTGTCTTCCGCTTGTTCTTTTCCCATCAATCTTGCCAGTTGTCACCAAGTTTTCGAGTGTAATTCTTCTCAATAGTGCCCAAAAAACAGTTGACTGTCTGCGTCTAATTTCTCTAATCTAGCAACCCTAATTCCACCATGCTGGAATCCACCGCAATCAACCCCTCAAGATTCCCTCCCAACATTAATCATCACATACAATCCAACAAAATCCAAGTCAAACATCCGCCAGGAGACCGTGCAGTACCAACAAACACCAGTACTATACAACAAACACTCACACAATCTAATCTCATCACAGGCTCTATCCAACATTCCCTGGTCGTTACACGTGCATATATTTTCCCCCAGTGGTTATTGAGCCTCGGCTTGCTCACTCTGTGTGTACCATAAATGCAATCGATGGTCTTTCAAGTGTCTGAATGGCGCACAAGTGACTCTGGAGCGATGTAAACTGCTCTACACGGCCTTATTGTTTCGCGTTAAATAGTCGATCATTTTATGGCTATACATTTGAACATCAAGGCGCCTGAGCTATTGGCGTGTTGCCGTCATTTGGTTAATGGGCTTAAATTGCCGTCATTCCAATATTGGAAAAGTCCCTGATTATTTGGATTAGTTATAGGTTACATACGCGCGATTATTAGAAAAAGAGAAGACCTGGAAACAAGTAATTGTGAGAGGATATACAAAGCAATAAAGATTTGAAATTTATAGTCACATTGGGGACTTCAAAAGAAGTGAAGGGTAGATTGGTCATAGCAATGCAGAAGGTGAAAAGTACTAAGAGCCTGTAGCACAATACCAGCAAAGAAATTACAGTAATAGTTTTGAGAATAAGTGTCTTTGCTGGGACAAATGTGGATGCGAGTCACAGCTCGTGTCGCAGTTAATAATGAATACTGATGGCAGCAGAGCAGTGAGAAAAAGAACGTGTACATAATAGTGGAGGCAACCAAGAATGTGTATGGGTGCTCATAGGTCAGGCGCAAAAGCAACTAAACCAAAGGATGCGTCCTTCTAAGGACACACAAAATAGAGGAGCTACAAGCCAGTACTAACAAACGGAAACGCAGAAAGAAAACAGACACAGTGGAAAACCCGCCGGCCAAACCCCCAGCTGACGTCACAGGTATAAACTCTACGAAATCTAGAAATCAACTAACACGGACATAGAAGACTAGAGAAACTACACCAGCACACTGAACCACCACAATTATAACCAAAACTACTCCAGCAGGTTGCATTAGATGGACAGTTTTTCCCCTCCCTATATATCAGATCGGATAAAGAAGAAAATTAGGGCTTTTGGATTTAAAATTATACAGAACAGTTGTTAGAATACGTTACCTCAGCAAAGACGCTTGTTTTCAACACTGTTACTGTAAGTTGTTTGGTGGTATTCTGCCACTGGCTTTTATTTACTACTGTTCACCTTCTGCATTGCTATGACCCATCTATGACCAAAATGAATAAAAATACCGACACTCTACCAGATTTAAACGTGGAAGAAAACTGGCCTTAGAGCAGCATCATGTCTCGAGAACTGACATAATTTGGAGATAATATAGTCTGTTTACTTTTGTCTGCCCCAATATAAAATTCCACATCTCGGTAACCAACTGAGGGAAAATGACAAGATTTAGCTTTAGCATATAACCTTATTATTATGTCCACCCAACAAAAAAATTTTTGTTCTGGAGATTGTACAGCAGATTTCAAAGTTTGTGTATTTGCGGTATATAATTTAAGGGTCAGAGATGACGTGCACATTATTAAATGTATTACGTCTTCACACGAAAATATTAGCATTGAATAGTTAATTTTCTCGTGGGACATGGGATTGGCCTTATGACAAGAGCCTCGTGTGGTGGAACGGGGAATTACTGTAAAACGAGTTTTTTTTTAAAGCGAGAAATCACTAGTTTTTCATTAAAACATCAAAGAAATTTCGCCGCTTTCCATGATTTAAGTTGCTTTTGGACCTATCGACAACATATCTCTTGGGTGGGGGTAAATATAAGACGGCAGGAAACATTTCATAACGATGCAACAGACAGTTTTCAAAATAAATGATCTTGAATGAAGGCATTCATTTCTGAACAGACTTTATAGATGTTATACACAATGGTTTGGAAAGAATGGCAATGGCGAAGGGATAATGAACTCGATTCGAAATTCCGCGTACCGTGTTTGAAACACAGCTGCGGGTGATTTGTAAGTAGACCTCCTTCCGTTGGTTTTCATAGAATGATCTGATCGTCGGTTGCTCAGAAAAGCAGAGGAAAACTGCTAAATGTAAATTTGCCTGGTACATCACAAACATCCAAAATTGCTGGAGTTGAATGCGACGTTGTAACTTTTTGAAAGCAGGTGTGATGAAAAGAATTTGTTCCTGATAGGCGTCAACCAACAAACACTTTGGACACAGGACATTGCAGACACATTGGACACATGACATTGCAGACACATTCTACATTGCAGACACATTCTACATTGCAGACACATTCTACATTGCAGACACATTCTACATTGCAGACACATTCTACATTGCAGACACATTATGCATTGCAGACACAGAACATTGCAAACACAGGACATTGTAGACATAGGACATTGCAGACACAAGACATTGTAGACACATTGGACACAGAACATTGCAGACACATTATACATTACAGACACAGGACATTGCAAACACAGGACATTGTAGACATAGATCATTGCAGACACAGGGCATTGCAGACACATTGGACACAGGACATTGCAGACACATTATACATTACAGACACAGGACATTGCAAACAAAGGACATTGCAGACACATTATACATTACAGACACAGGACATTGCAAACACATGATATTGTAGACATAGGACATTGCAGACACAAGACATTGCAGACACATTGGACACAGAACATTGCAGACACATTATACATTGCAGACACAGGACATTACAGACACAGGACATTGCAGACACTTTGGGCGTGAAATTGCATTATGTAGGATAACTGGTAACGGATGAAGAATATTTTTGGCGGGCCATGATGAGACGACGCTCGGCCAAGGACCTACGACATGATGAGTTATACTGAGCTATTATATTAGAACAAGGTTGGGAACATTTTTTTTTCTGCCAAGGGCCGTTTGGATATTTATAACATCATTCGCGCGCCATACGAAATTATCAGCTTAAAAACAAACCTACTTTATATAGTCACATATTTAATTAACACAGCCACAACGTAATAACTGGAACTGTTTCGCTTTGGTGAGGCGTGTGATAGCTAGCTTTCATTTTGCTGTTAGATTTATAGACGATTGTTTTTAAAGGTCCTAGATTTATTGCATTTCGAATCCTGCCAACGGTTGCCTTGGCTTGGCCAGGCCAAATGATTTCGCTGGCCTTATAACGCCCGCGGGCCGAACGTTTGCAGCCACTGTACTAGAGTTTGAAGAAATGTTATTAGAATATATGGTAGACCAAGAAGAAGTAAACTACTGATATTCTACGAGATATGACCCGCACTTAATGGGTGATGTTGAAAATGTCCTGCCGGCTGCCGTTTACTTCCCAGGATCTTTTCTGATCTCCAGTTAAGGCTGGGTCGACCAGGTCATTTTAACATTTCGCCTCGATTTTGATTCGAAGACACAACCACTGGGCCTATAGTCAACTGTGCTAGCCACTGCGATACCACGGCATATGTAATACACAATCCTTTCTGTTATTCATCCCAGTACAACTGATAATCAACGAGTAATAAAACGCTGCAGGGACCATCTCAAAGGACTAGAAATACGCACAGCACACTGTTTGTCTATAACCACATGTTTCTGGGTAACCAGATCCGCCCCTGACTTTTCGGTTTCTGTGTCTTGCCGTGCCCTGGTAGCCGCCATTTTCTGTATCCAGGCTAATTCCTCTAATGTCAAGCCAGAGATTACTTTCATGGGTATATTTGTTTGCTCTTTTGTACTTGGCTTTGTTAATGTGAATAATGTACTTTGTATTCTGGCAAGTTTGCACACTTCTGTCATTTGTTGTAGCCAAGATATCGGCTCCGTTGTTTATATCTCGCCAGTAGTGGAAAACGTACCTATATGTACGTTTGCCAAGGTGGGCGGAATTACTGATTCATAAAGCATGCTGACAAAGGTGAAGACTGGCATACTTCGTTCAAAATGGCATGCATCGATTCAGAGGTCGCGGATTGTAAGCATTCGCTGGATCTTTTCTCCAGGACACTAGTGTGGTTGGAAATGAACAGGCAGACAGATTGGCTGGTGCCGGAATCTTTAAGGGGTGATTTGATGCATAATAAGGCAGATGTGGCAAAGGCCCTCTGGGAGCATGTGAATAATGCAGAAGAACAGATAGACTATCATGTTCTAGAGAGAACACCAGCATAGGGTGGTCAGAAGAACTATTCGACAGTCGTCACTCAGAGGTAAAGCAAGACGGACATATAATCAGATTGCAACGGCACCGTTATTATTGGAACTCTTCGCTGGCTGTTGAAGATGAAGACTGAGCGCTTATAGGAATGCCCCGAGTGCAATGGTGTCGGTTCTTGACTCAACGCGACACAACTCATAGATGGATGAAGAAACTACGAACCAGTTTATCGGACGTATTAATGTTATGCTCGAATGCATGTACAACCTCTAGTTCAGCGGGCGGGCGGGCGGACGGACGGACGGACGGACGGACGGACGGACAGACAGACAGACAGATAAATAAATAGATAGATAGATAGATAGATAGATAGATAGATAGATAGATAGATAGATAGATAGATAGATAGATAGATAGATAGATAGATAGATAGATTAGCATGGTTAGTCAAACATTCAGGCGGACTCAACTCTCGTACCGGGCCTGGTATGCTTATTATAACGCGTGGCGGCTGAGAGAACAGTTTCCCACAGTTCTGCTTGTGGCATTTATCATATATTATGTCAGCACTCGACTTCCGTGCAATCGACCTCCTACAGGGGTCGTCACAAAGGTCGGCTGAAGACAGACAGTCAACAACTGTTGGTGATAACTCGGCACAAAGCAACTTCTTTTCTGGTGATGACAGCGTGTTCAGAACTGACACCAGCGTCCTGGCAGTTATGAGTGGTATGTTCAGAGCAGGCCCGGCCGGGTTGTTTTAGGGCGGCTGTGGTTGAAATATTAGAATCGGGGACAGGGGGTACGCTGGGAGTTGGGTAGACAAAGGAGTGATGGGAGGTAGGTGGATAGAGTATGGATATTGGATAGACATACAGACAAAAAGATGGACAGGCAAATAGATAGGCAGGTAGGAAAGCTGAAGGGCAGATAGATGGATGAACGGACGGATGGATGGATAAATAGAGAGGTAGACGAAAGGAAGGACAGAGGGGGAGAGACAGACAGACAGACAAAGTGACAGAGGGACGGGTGTATGGATGAGTAGATGAACGATCTATTAGACTGACAGAGAGACAGAAGAGGAGAGGATGGAGGGGTGAATGAACTGACCAATAGTCAGACAGGCAGACGGGAGGGAAAAGAAACAAAATTATCTGTGCTCCCAGAATGACCCAGTCTAAAAAGGGTGCCATGAAATGTTCTGGGAAGTCCAGGCCTCCGGTGTGATACTCGCCACATCACCCATAAAGTGAATGTTGATGTGTAAAACCATCTGGGAAGTCCAGGCGTCCGGTGTGGTACTCGCCACATCACCCATAAAGTGAATGTTGATGTGTAAAACCATAGAACTACCACCGCATGCCGTGTATCCTCAAGGCGCGTAAAAATGGCCCTATATTTTGTTTTTACTTTTACATTTGCCCAATGCGTGTAAAACGGGTACTTTATTATTTATTTATTTTTTCACTTTTACCATATGCCCACTAGTCTGAATACGTGTAAAGCGGGTACTTTATTTTTTTCACTTTTACCATTTTGTTTTTTGTTTTATATTTTTTTTATATTTTGGCGCTGGCTCGCTCGGTCACTTTTCAACTCAAGCGTAGTCCACACACATTACTTCTAGTAGTGCTGGACTGAATTTTGTGTGTGGATTAGCTTTCCCTATTACCAGTGTCCCTCGCCATCAGGCAAACCCACTCCGACTTTAGAGGTGCTTATAATTTACGTCCCAAAGTCAAGTACAATATGTCAACATTTTAGTCCAACTGTCCGGGGTAGGGTTTGAACCCTTTATCTCGGCATCAGCAGACTGGATGTTTAAGAACACGCGTTCTTATCCATTCGACCATGCTGGCCTACACGTTTACTATATGCCCACTAGTCTGAAGACTTGCAAAACGGGAACTTTACATTTTCACTTTTACCATACGCCTACTACTCCTGACCTTTTTACTTTTTACTCTACTACCCTATACCCATCACGATTAAAGAAATCTTTACGTTCTTGGTAAATACGGACTTTCTGGGATTAAGCCTAGGCTGGTAATGTTTATCCATGCAGATTCCCTCCCTTGTCAACGGGCCGCAACTCAAAGCCCAGGGAAACCAGTTATATATACGACTTGTACGGGGTATTCTTATGTTGATGCGAGCAGATAACTGTGTGCATCTAAGTTCCTGCGGTGTAGGTGCATTGCGGAAAATCTTCTTTATTTTCCTTTCAACCGCCGAAGATTTCATTTCAGATGTTAGAATTTACTCTCAACCCGAATGGTAGCGATATTATTCTGTATTCCGCACAACTTTCCGCTTTCAACAAAGCCACGTTCTATGAAACTGCCAAGATACAATCTTAAGGAAGCGAACCGTGAATCGCCGTAGAGTGGAGATCATTGCGCACCTAAGACTTGTGATATTACGGGAACATTTAGAGATTCCTACCAGCAGATTGTGGCCGTGGTAGCGCCGTGGCTAGAACGCTTGCTGTCGGCCTGGTAGTCTTGTGTTGGAATCAACATCATACTGGGTATTTTTTTAGGGGGGTGGGGGGGGGGCGCATTCGATTGGTTTGAACTCAAGCGTAGTCTATGCAAGTGCTGCTACTTTTAGTACATTGGACTGGTTTTTGCGTGTGGATTAGCTTTCCCCATGACAACTTTTCCTCGCTATCAAGCGAACCCACTCCAACTTCAGAGATACTTATAATTTACGTCCCCAAGTCAAGGACGAGAAGTCCACATTTTAGTCCAACTAATCGGTGTAGGGACTGAACCCGATACCTCTGTATCAGCACAACGCATGCTTAAAAACGAGTGCTGTTATCTATTCTGCCATGCTGACCTCCCCCCACCCCCGCCCCACTTAAATGAGCTCGTAGAACGATCCAGCTTAAAACTGGTACCAGGGAATTACATGGGAAGTAAAATTGTTGATGTAACGATGTCCTTGGCCACGGAGGATTCCCCATTCGGCTAGCCGGACAGACAGGCAGACTTCTAAACAACCAGACAAACAGACCGCTTAAACACACAGGTAGAAGAAAGATGGATACATATAGTGTCGTTTATTCAGTGTTTTCATATAAAAGTTAAATGCTGAATACCGGGGATTGCAACCCGTGGAGATACATGTAGGGCTCAAAATAACGGTGATAATGTTCATATACGTCGCATACCGCAGTGAGTAAGGATATTCATAGTGCAGATGAACGTGCTGTGTTGAATAACATCGAATGAATACGCAGTATGTGTGAGCATCCTTGCATGAACGAGCACTGCGTGTGTATCCTTGCATGAACAAGCACTGCGTGTGTATCCTTGAATGAAGGTGCACTGCGTGTGTATCCTTGCATGAACGTGCACCATGTGTAAGTACTTTCTTTATTCTAATGCACTGTACTGAATACTTTCTTGTACGATCGTGCATTGTGCTGAGAACCTTTTTTGTGTGCCATCCTGCGCTGTGTTGGGTCTCCTAGTATGAAGTACTGAGGCTGCCGAAGTACTGTACACATGTATTAAAGGACAATACATATGGCCCAGTAAACACCTCAGATGTGTAAACTACGGTATCTCTGTGCCTAGCACGCCTGCTTATTGGTGCTGTGCCTTTGTGTTCAAATCCCAGTTTCCCCGGGAAGGTTAACCCGGGCAACAAATGCCCGCAGAAGTCGGATGTGTCGGCCTAACGGCGCAAGAACGCAGCTCTGCTGTAAACAGGCACAACGCAATCACATCCGAAAAAAAAAAACTCCGGATGAACGAAGAAGAAGAAGAAATCCCAGTTTAAGCAGGGAATTTTAAGGTGTACAGCCCCCCCCCCCCCTCCCCCGATTCCAGATTTGCTGAGCAGACTATGTCCGAATTGATGTTTTCCTTTGTATTATCCGTGTGCTATTATTATTTTGTTTTTGTTGTCCCGCCGATGAGGAGTTCAGTGGAAACGTTGGTCTGTATCTCTATATTTTTGCCAAATGTCGAGCTTTAAAGTCATATGTGGTGTTTTCATTAGGGCTCCACGACTTCTAAATACTGTTGGGTGTAGTTGCAGTCGTCCCCATTTTGTTGCTGACTTCTTTTGGACAATAACCATCCACCGTTAATGCTGATAACCAACATTTACGCGCTTCAAACGCGCGACGAGACGCTAACAAACCGCACTCCTTATCTTTGTGTCATAAGTCTCCTTGCCCCCTCCATCCTACACATTACGAAACCCTCCCTCAACACCCCAAGCAACAGACTCGACTCACAACCTACCATAAACACGAGATAGTTAGCCTGCCTTCACGCCACTTGATGATGGTGACAGTAATACATCGCATTCCTGGCTTTTAATTAACACGAATCGGGGCGGTTGACGGATTCCTCCTTTCTAGCGAAAAATTATCTCAAACGCTGTACAGTTAGTTATTATTTCACATTTCATAACACTGGCCTATGTCAATCGTCAGAGCAATCATAAATATATAAACTTGCTTCACCGACTGTCACAACTCACCCGAGCCTATTTCGCCTATCACAGCTACTATCAGTGTATGCGTCTGTACGTTTTCAGCACCGTTACCCTTGTATCATTCAGCTCTTGTTTTCGTCCCAAAGAAATTCCTATCTCGAGGAAAGAGAACATCGGTGCTTGTCTGTTGTTGCTCTGCCTTAATGAAAAGCTCTGAATGCCACTAGCTATCGGCCCCAGGTTCTGGGAGAACTCTCCCCAGCTGGTAGATAGCTGGGTTAATTAAAATGTTCAACCGCAAACAGAAAGCAGAACCAGGGACGCTTCCGAATGCACCCGAGCATTAATTTCCAGGAATTGACTTTTATTTTTTTATCTAAAGAAATGCTGAACATGTTGAATTGCTCAGCCTGCCAAGCCGCGGAGTTTAACTGTTAATTATAGAAGCTACGGAATTCGTGTGCAGATTGTCCGGAATCGGTTGTGAACAGTGCAATTAAGTTAAACAAGCGACCGAATTTAACTCTCTCCTTGCATTCTGCCCCTCCTTGTGTCAAGATAATTCCAGATGGGTTCCCCTGGCCACATTTATCTTCCAATGTTTAGCTTTTTCATCCTTAGTGATTCATGGGGCTAGGTGCCATATTATTCGAGTCCCCAAGACGTATGTCAGAATGACGGTTCTTCAGGTCCTTAAGATTTATGTCACATTTACGGTTCTGTCATATCCTTTGAGTTCTCTAGATGTATCTCAGATTTACCGTTCTGTCATATTCTTTACGTTCTCCAGATGTGTGTCAGATTTAAGGCTATGTCACATTCTTTGGGTCCCCAAGATGTATGTCAGATTTAAGGTTTTATCATATTCTCTGGGTGCTCAAGATGTGTGTCACGTTTACGGTTTGTCACATTCTTTGGATCTCCAAGATGTATGCCACATTTACGGTTCTGTCATATTCTTTGGGTCCTCAAAATATATGTCAGATTTTCCGCCCGAAAGGTACAAGTGGATTAATAAAATCATTATTACATCGGCCGCCTTTACTTTCTCACAAAGCTGGATCCATAGCAACAAGTGTGTCTGGCCCTACAGCCTTAGTAGCAGGAGGTTAATCTTGGGGATCAAACCCAGGGTTTCTGTAATCGTAAACGAGTGTACTAGCCACCACACCACCACCACACATCAAGGTAATGAGAATGCGGTCTGTCAATCGAATCGGGACACAATATTCCTTTTTTTTCCATCCGCAGACATCATTGTCCGCAACACGCCATTTTCATAGCGGCGCGACTGAATCATCACTACCCACTCTGTGGAAACATTTCTGTATCAACCTATTCCCTGGCACTTCAGTCGAACAGTCGAAAACGGGCACATGATTGTTAAAATTAGATCTTCATTATGCAAACTTATTAAGTTAAGCGTCGGTTACGTTTCCAGATGCAGAAACGACCAAATTATAGCGATGCTAGACTTGCAGACGTGAAGTCTGGTCTCCGAGACGGACGACTGGAGGGCGCCGCACGAACAGATTGCGCGATTGTCTGTTCACAACATGCGAGGGACGGAGTCAGACAATCACACATGTGGCACTGCTTCCTATTCGCGTGTTGGCTCCCTATGGAGTAGGTGTTTGAAGGAAATTCTTGCAAGCTAATGTATGGTTTACACTGGTTTCTGCATGCAGGCATGCCTCGCTTTAATGTGCTGCACTTTGATGTGTTTCGCAGATATTGCGATATATGTATTTCCATCCCATGTTTTATAAATATATCCTACTTTTGGTTATAATAAATTGGATGTTCTTTACATGACGTTGCAATCAACCCCATCATTTATTGGCCGTTTGTGATTTACTAGGCAATGATAGTTCATAGCATTGCTTCTAGAAGGGCGGACGCCTCATGCTATCTAAATCAACGCAAAGCAATCGCCCTCTAACCCTCGATTCTGTATGTTGGGGACTGCGTTTCACTAACCCCTAAGACATGGAGGTCGACTTTGTTTTGCTACAAAATGCATATTCTTTTTCTTTGTCGTTCATCCGAAGTGTTTGTGTCGGGCGTAATTGCATTGTGCTTGTTTCCATCAGAGCTGCGATATTCAAGTGCTCATCATTATAAGTTACCTATATGTAACATGGTATTAATATTGTTTCTGAAATACCGCGTATAAATATAACGTCCGCCATGTTTACAAAGTAAAGCCAGGGCAATGAAAATACCTGTGACATCTCGACAGCTGCATCAATCTTAAATGTTTACCATCTTCTTCATATTTTCACAAAGGCCGATGAATTCATTGTTTGTTTTGCCTGGATTCTGATGAATTTTAGTTTTTTTCCAGTCCGCGACATCATTGCCCAACAAACATCCATTACGCGCGGTGATTCTCAAACAGTGTCACATAGCCATCAGAGAACATCTTACACGGTGATTCTCAAACAGTGTCAATTGGCCATCGGGGATCCATCTTGATGGCAACAATAAGTGCACTATGTCGAAGTGTTGGGGGAGGGGTGTAGTAAGTTTGAAGGTAACATCTTAATTTCTTGGGGGCGGGGGTGAAGGAAGTTTTAAGTAAACATCTTAATTTCTAACGGGTTCACTAAGTTTGGAGGGGCACGCCGCGTTGTGAGAGGACATGATAAGTTCTACAGGGAATACTAAGTTCTAAAGGGGAACCATAAGTTCTACATGGAATAACAAGTCCTGAAGGTGCATAGTTAGTTCTGAGCGGGGCATTTAAGTTCTGAGGTGTACAACATGTTAGATCCAAAAGGTGGTAATAAAGAAAGCTAGTCCGCACGCATAAATCTGACCAACATGGACTACGCTTGAGTTCATAGTTAGCGAAAAAAGAATTTACAGGCAGTATACAGTCGATTTGGATGAACACATATCCTGAACAAGTCGCGCTGTGTCCGCCAGCGAAATAAGTGGACTTCGCTAGGTATGGGTCTATTTTTGTCTACAGAGACCAAGCAATATAAAATAAATATCAAGGTGAGGTAGTCTTCCACCTTCCTTTGCCAATATGTAAGGCTCTTGCCCCTCAATGTGAAATGCTTCCACCTTCCTTTGCCAATATGTAAGGCTCTTGCCCCTCAATGTGAAATGCTTCCACCTTCCTTTGCCAATATGTAAGGCTCTTACCACTCAATGCGAAATGCTTCCAACTTCCCTTGCCAATCCAATATGTAAGGCTCTTGTCCCTCAATGTAAGATGCTTCACCTGCCTTTGCCAATATATAAGCCACTTACCCCCTCAATGTGAAATGCTTCCACCTTCCTTTGCTAAAATGTAAGGCTCTTGCCCCTCAAAGTGAGGTGCTCCACCTTGTTTTGTCAATATGTAAGACTTACCCCCCCCCCCCCCCCCCCCATGTGTGATGCTCCACCTTCCTTTGTCAAAGACAATGTGAGGTGTTCCACTGTATTACAACTCATAGTCCATAAACTGCTACAGTTTGAGAACTGCAACTCGGACATTAACTGTTGCCAGTTTGGCCCGTGCTTAGATCGTGAACTGACAAAAGCAAGTTGTGTTTGATTATTTTGGTCGAGCCACTCCAGGCATGAATTAACCGCTTTGTCGATATTCTTCAACATGGGTGCAAATCCGGATCAATATTTATTTGTGTATCCCTATAATGGAATAGAAGGTCGCTTCACAAATGTTTACCTTACCCTCTGGTGTTAACTTTAAATCTTTCAGGGCAAAGGGAAGCGCCGAGCCAAAGACAACACCACAAACAGTTAAACACTGTTAACTTCAGACTGCAGTTATTCCTGGCCAACGTTTGCGCTCAATATTGATGCTAGATTTTTATTTTTTTTATTTTAAGTGATGTGACCTGGAAACTACGAAAATGATGCTGAATGATTCATCAGTACAGAAGAATCCAGTACTAGAAGTTAAGGACAGGGAATATAGCTACAGAATCGTGCATATAAATTTCAAGATTGAATCAATCAGGTGCACATGTGGATCGTCGCCTCAGACATCAGATGACATACTTCAAGACTGCTCAAAATATGGCATGTCTACGCACAACTTTTGGACTTGAGAAACAGAACTGCTAGGATAAACACTAAGGACCACTGAGTGAGTTTATACAAGAGACAACATTGCAAATATAGACACATTTCAAGCTAACGAAGGAAGAAGAAGAAGAAGAAGAAGAAGAAGAAGAAGAAGAAGAAGAAGAAGAAGAAGAAGAAGAAGAAAAAAATAAAGGGCAACTGGAAGATTATTTTATTATGACGCGATACACGTGTGGATAATTTGCATTGTAAAAAAGTTTTTCCTTCAGTTTCTGTTGTTATATTTCTGGACAAAGCTGCTTATGTGTATACGTGACAGACCATAAACAAACAGACAGACGGACACATAACACACACACACGGTCTCAGCTGGATAGACGTGAACACAGATAAAAGGAGAAACACATTTAAAAAGAAACAAAGACAGCGCGAGAAACAGAGAGACTGCCTGAAAGAAAGACAAATAGATATACAGACAAAAAGACAGACATACATAGAGAGAAAATATAGAAAGAACGGAAGAAAGAAAACAAATAATATAAGAAAGAAAGAATCTCTAGTCAATTTTTTTTTCGTATGTGATTGCGTTGTGCCTGTTTACAGCAGAGCTGCGTTCTTGCGCCGTTAGGCCGACACATCCGACTTCTGCGGGCATTTGTTGACCGGGTTAACCTTCCCGGGGGTATAGAGCAACTGACACCCCAAGACTATTGTGACCAACAGTTCCTAATACACTTCCTGACACCCATTTTAGCAGGGTCGACCTAGTCAATGTAATATACCTGCCTCTATGCGGGTTCGAACTCAAAACCACCTGTCTAGCAGGCCAGCATCTAGCCACTACACTAGCGCGTCTCCCACAAGCTTTCTAACTCGCCATAAACCACCTCCTCCTTGCCGCTACTCCTGCTCAATGTCCCACTCTCCAACTAAACCACTTTATCCATAGCCGGTAGTTCATTATCCAGTGCCTAATACCCATTCACAATAATGTATTACTCCGCGTCTCGCGCTGTCGAGTATGTTATAATTAATCCCTCACTAGATTGCGATGCTAACCTCCCCCAGCGGAAGTCAATCCGCAGAATATGGGAATAATTAATAGACGTGTGTTACTGTAAGCCTCTGTATTGTGCATGCGAAAGATTTTATTGAATGGATGTTATAGTTAACGGAGATGTCGTAGTTAACGGAGATGTCGTAGTTAACGGAGATGTCGTAGCTAACGGAGATGTCGATTTTGAGACGAATGTTGCGAGTACCTTGAACTGATAAGATATCTAATAACGAAAGCCTGGAAGAAGCAAATAAAATAGAACACTAAATACAATCACAAGGACACACACTACGTAATGAGAAGAGGGGCACTGGTGAAAGTGGTGACGACTGAAAAGATTATCGGGAGAAGAAGCAGAGGCAGACGGAGAGACTTATGCTGGACAGCCTAAGGTGGCGGTGGCATGGAGGAATATCATCAATAGAGTTGATACAGAAAATTAGGGACTGTTATCTGTGAAGATACATGAACGCCTATGCCTGGGAGTCCAGGAAAAAACAAACAAAAGCGTCAAATAGTTTCGAACAGATGACCATCGGGACGGCAGGCACGCGTCTAGCCACTGCATTTACACAAGGGGTGAAAAGGCAAGAGGTTCGACATTCATTGCACTGCACTCTATTGTATCCCATATGGTTCGGTCTCTTTCCGCAGGGTGGCCTGCCGAAAGCCTTGCACCAAGCACGAACTCCGTATCTTCAGTGATGACCCTCACGAGTCTCCGGAAAAAAAACTACTCGTGAACCGAACGACGTGACCTGGAACGGAACTCAAAACCTTCGGAACGCGAGGCAGGCGATTTAATAACTTCGCCACGAAGACTCCCTGGCCACTGCGGTACAGCCGCTCCGACTGCCGGACATAATGCGACAGAACAATTCTCTGCTTCTGTGTTCATCCGGAGTGTTTTTCAGACGTAATTGCGTTGTGCCTGTTTACAGCAGAGCTGCGATACTTGTGCCCTTCGGCCGACACATCTCACTTCTTTAGTAGGACTGATTAGCACTGTTAGTGAACGAAACATAACGACGGCGATATTTATTGTTTGGCGACATAAACGGTTAGCTGGAGAGAGACACCTCAAAAGGCCAAGTGGTAGGCCGCATGTCCCTCAGACATGAGGCCAGGCTGTAATTCCGTATTCTTCCATCTTCCTTCTTCTGCCGTCTATCAACTCCCAATGGAGAATATGCCTTCAACCACCTCAAGCATATCCCCCTTTTTGTGTGTGTGAAGTACAGTATGTACAAATATGGCGAGGAAAGAAGCAGTTCTGGATCAGCAGTGACTCGATTAACGGTGACTCGATTAGCGGTAATGGGGATATTCTGAAACGGTTTCCTACCAGGACATTCACCAGAAACCCCTAAGAGAATCATCAAACAATGACTTGAATGACCGCTGTCAATTTGTCCCCGCCGGGCAACTGATCGGACGTCAGATAGCGTTTAACGGGATAAAGAACAAGAAGAAAGCCTACTATCTGGACCATCTCACGAGCCGCGGGTCGAGGGAGATTGTTAACTCGCCTTGAGAGCGGATTAATGGAAAGTTTATGAGTTTATAATTTTTATCATCTATCATCTCTTTCCAGTTTATAGGACTACTAAGTTTAGTATTCATTATAGTCATTACTAACTTGAAATATTTCATTCTTTTTCGTACTTTCTAATGAGTTGAGTTCAGTTGAGTCCGACATCACTGCACTACATACATTCCTATACTTGATCTTTCTATCTAATACTTTATGACACAGCTCAGATGTTTTCTCATATCCCAAAACTAAAACTATCGGGGGACATCATAGTGTCACAAAAGTGGGTGACACTAGTATATGTGACACCCAACCAAACGACAGACAGAGAGACAGACAGGCTGCCGACGGACGAAAAAGTGAGCGATCGGTGAGACGTTCGAATTACAGACACGCAAACGCACGAACATATGCTCTCTCTCTCTCTCTCTCTCTCTCTCTCTCTCTCTCTCTCTCTCTCTCTCTCTCTCTCTCTCTCACACACACCACACACACGTATATGTACGCACATAAATAAATTCGTGAGTATCTGCCTGCATGCCATAAATATATTCATCACACACACACACACGTGCGCACAAACATGCATACATTGCTGACCAAGTCTAAAAATATGTTTTGGTTGTCAAGAGACAGGAATAACTGCCGAAAGGACACTCACATTTTAAACATATTGTCTAATGTTTAAGACGACTCACTTCATCAGAGTCCGACAGGGTCCACTTGTCAATGGGCAAGCGAACTTCCTGGCCCGTCCGCCACTGCATACACACAAGCATACATACGTAGATACATGCTCTGTTTTCCAGTCCTTTCTCTTCCTCTTCGTCCAACTTCAGACGTCAATATGATTAAATGCAAAGAAAGCAGCAGTCACGTTGACTGCAGCTTGTTGACATCTTGAAAGAGTTTGTCCTCAAATGGAGGGGGTGTAGGCTGTTTCACCTATCCCAAAAAAGGTATATGCTAACAACACACAGCTAACTATTTTATGTGAAGAACTTAATATGCCTCTGAGATCTCATAGAAAATATGGGCAACAACCCCTCACCATAACCTGCCACACGTGGTTATGCTTACTTCCGCTCTACCGACCCCCAATAGGACATAACCCACCTCGCTTCATTTCAGCCCTGTCACACAGGGGAAAGTCCAGGTCTCTTTAGCTGCGTTCACGACGCCACAAGACAAGCACATCTGGCCTAATCTGTTGTGACGGTTCCACGGGCGGCTGGACAGGCAAAGTGCGTCGTTACATTCCACGCAGGTGAAATGAACGGAAGCCGCACATGAAAGGCCGGATTACAGGTGGTGATAATAAGGTACGGGTATAGAAGATACCCTTTATACCCTCTAGGTTGGGGTATCAGCCACATCGAATTTGCCATAGAGGCTTGTATGTGTGTATGTTTTCGTTCCCCTTTCAAGTAAACTCCAATTTCCGCGCAGGTTGGGGATCTAAAGAGACCAGAGTTGCTTATATTTGAAGGGATTCATTGTTAACCCCTTATTGCAGCCCAGCTATTGTTACATCGTGTGTGTGTGTGTGTGTGTGTGTGTGTGTGTGTGTGTGTGTGTGTGTGTGTGTGTGTGTGCGCGTGCGTGCGCTCTTATGTCGGTGCACAACCCTCCTTCACCAGAACGATTGTGACCTTTGGTGTTTTGGAAAGATAAACATGTTAGCCATTTCTGTCTTTGGCAGTTGTTAGATTACAGGCAGCTGTTATTTTAGGCAGTAAATTCAAGGATATGAAAGCGTTGCATAGATAAATAGTAAATTCTAAAATATCAAGGTGGTACATAGATAAATAGTAAATTCTAGGATGTGGCGATGTTAAACGACATATTAATGGACATTAAAGAAAGAACGGTGACGTAACAATTAGGATTGAAAGGGTTCAACTTGGTCTCCGTGGTGAAATGCTCAAACCGCCGGCGCAACGGCATGAAAATCGTGGGTTCGTTTTCGGACTGCCTCGTTCAGATCACGAATGCAATATGTATGGGGATCCTTGGGGAAACCATCGAGTGGTTGCTTTGTGCGATGCCCTCGGCAGGTGGCTCGCCGTTTAACGGACAAAGAACGAGGTAGATAAGCTGCACAAGAGTGAATAATTCTCCGAGTCTATAGCATCTTGTGGCGTAGGACAGAGAGGTGGTGAGCCTAAGGAATTAAGGCCGCCTGGTTAGCGCAGTGGCCATTAGGGTGTTCTGTTTGTCCCGACAGAATGAAATCATAACCTTACCTAGGATTCAAACCCGAGTCTTTAGCATGGAAGCTTGGCGCTCTAGCCACTCGAGCAAACCCTTCTCCTACAGCAGTGAACAACTGGAACAGACGGGGCTCAACATCAACAACATGATAATCTCTGATCTAATTAGCGGCAGCCTGACACAGTACCACATTAGACGGGGTTCAACATCAACAACGTGAGAATCCCTGATCTAATTAGCACGCAGCTTGACACAGTACCACAATAGACGGGGTTCAACATCAACAACATGAGAGTCCCTAATCTAATTAGCCGCAGCTTGACACAGTACCACAATAGACGGGGTTCAACATCAACAACATGAGAATCCCTGATCTAATTAGCCGCAGCTTGACACAGTACCACAATAGACGGGGTTCAACATCAACAACATGAGAATCCCTGCTGATCTAATTAGCCGCAGCTTGACACAGTACCACAATAGCACCAAGCTCAGGTGAGCAGAGACGAGAGATACAATTTATGTGACTCCTGACAGAAAGGCAAGGTGGGAATCTACCCTTGCCTTGTATAAACGTAACAACACATAAATCTTACATCCACTTTCGGCTGACACACATAAAGAGAGAGAGAGAGAGAGAGAGAGAGAGAGAGAGAGAGAGAGAGAGAGAGAGAGAGAGAGAGAGAGGCGGGGTGCTAGATAATGACAGAGAGAGGGAGAGAATGAGTGAGAGTGTGTGTGAGAGAGAGAGAATATGAGTGAGAGTAAGAGAGAGAGGGAGAGAATGAGTGAGAAAGTGAGAGAGAGAGAGAGAGAGAGAGAGAGAGAGAGAGCGTCAGACAGAAGACAGACAGACAGACAGACAGACAGAC
The DNA here is from genome assembly GCA_014155875.1 of Cepaea nemoralis. NCBI lineage: Eukaryota > Metazoa > Mollusca > Gastropoda > Stylommatophora > Helicidae > Cepaea > Cepaea nemoralis. The sequence goes on along the minus strand of JACEFZ010011888.1, from coordinate 44,047 downwards.
AGACAGACAGACAGACAGACAGACAGACAGACAGACAGACAGTGGTTGCTACTACTTCATGTATTCGATTGGAAAGAGATGACTATAATTGTTTGACTGACATCTTCCGCGTTCGCACATAATCAAATAGAGTATAAGATGGTCCTGGCAGAAGCGATGGTTATTTTTGTTTCATCCCAGAGTTGTGAATAATGTGATTGAAATCAACTTTACTGGCACTTAAATCCAGAGCTAAATATAGCACGGCATGCTCAGGTAAAGAGTCTGTTGTCGCCTTTGAACACTACCTGGCGTAGCTCAAATGTATATTCATCATCAGAGCTATCAGAGATGCTGGACGAACAGATGACTTTAAGGACACCCGGGAATCTGCTTCCTTGTTCAGAGTAAGGGAGATGGGCGTGAAGTGGGGAGACAAGAGTAAGGGAGATGGGCGTAAAGTGGGGAGACAAGAGTAAGGGAGATGGGCATGAGGCGGGGAGACAAGAGTAAGGGAGATGGGCGTGAGGTGGGGAGACAAGAGTAAGAGAGATGGACGTGAAGCGGGGAGACAGGAGTAAGAGAGATGGGCGTGCAGTGGGGAGACAAGAGTAAGGGAGATGGGCGTGAAGCGGGGAGACAAGAGTAAGAGAGATGGACGTGAAGCGGGGAGACAGGAGTAAGAGAGATGGGCGTGCAGTGGGGAGACAAGAGTAAGGGAGATGGGCGTGAAGCGGGGAGACAAGAGTAAGAGAGATGGACGTGAAGCGGGGAGACAAGAGTAAGGGAGATGGGCGTGAGGCGAGGAGACAAGAGTAAGGGAGATGGGCGTGAGGCGAGGAGACAAGAGTAAGGGAGATGGACGTGAAGCGGGGAGACAAGAGTAAGGGAGATGGACGTGAAGTGGGGAGGCAAGAGTAAGGGAGAAGGACGTGAAGCGAGAGGAGGGGGCAAGAGTAAGGAAGATGCGCGTGAAGCGAGGAGACAAGAGTAAGGGAGATGGGTGTGAAGTGGGGAGACAAGAATATGGGAGATGGACGTGAAGCGGGGAGACAAGAGTAAGGGAGATGAGCGTGAAACGGGGAGACATGAACATTTTGTCAAGAGCACAAGACATTTGATTAAAAAAAAAATAATTGGTGCGATCAGCCGATATACGCTGGTGGAGATGTTCAGTACGAGATGGAGCAAGCATGGACCTTTCCGGAGAGTGAAGAGGATGCTGATCCTTAACAAGCACTAAGACTATAATATGTGTTGACAGAAGCCTTTCCGCACAATCCTGAAAATAATCATAAAAGCTGTGTATTCTTGTTCTTTTCACATGAACAGAATCAAATAACCTATGTGATGCAGTAGAAGAACAGTCATATTTATAACATGTGTGGCTGTGTTAGTTTAGTTTTCTACTTACTCTATTCACAGCCATACAGCCGCTATGGCATAGTAGTTAGCGCACTTGCAGGTCAAAGGAGTGGTCCGGATCAACTCCAGTTCATTTCCTTGTACCCTTTTCGGACTTGACCGACCTGGGAGCTGAGCTATTTTTGTTGTTATTCTCCGGAATTGGGTACATTTTATTTTACATCTGTGCCTTAAATGGGATTTGAACACATTCCCATCAAGCCGATAGACAAGCCTTTTGTGCTAGCCACTGCCTTATCTCTTCTTTCACCTCCCGTATCCTGGTTAGTGGTTAACCTGTATTGTTTTCCACTGGGTTTTCATATGTTACCACTGCTATCCCGGCACGCTGATTCCTTCTTATTACAGATGGTGGGGCGCAAGAGTAACCTGTGCTATGTTACCTCACAACTGAAACACTACCCGCTCTTTGTTTATAAAAGACGAGCTTTCTTCTCTTTTCTTTCCCCAGTTAGACCTTCTCGACTAGGTTACCCCATCATTATGCCTCGCCCTCTCCCTCGCCCGAGGCGGGAGCAGGTGCTATGGATCACAACACAGAGCTACGCTAACCGTTGATGAGACTGAGGTCTGATATTTGACCCTAGTGTCAAGAACCATAACCCTTCGCCTGTTTATCAAATTGCACTTGCATAAAGCGTTCAACTGATCGACTTAGGCGGTTTTTCTCTCCCTTTAACCAAGACAGGGATTTAGGACTTTCTGATGAGGGCAAAGATAGGTTTTGCTGAGAAAACAAGAAACGATAGTCAGACAGGAGACAGGTAGAATGCTTGTTATTAAAGAAGGAGAAGAAGAGGGTGTAGGATTTTATGCCAATTAGCGCTGGAAAGCTTGACTTTCGGTTACGCCCTTTTGCCGAGGATGTAGCATCTATTCAGGTGTGTAGATCTTGCTTGCTATAGGAGGTAAAGGTTTTCAGACTAACGCTGTGTTATGCCTGGCCCTACAGATTTTCGTGAGGGCTAACAGGATTACCTACGTCGAGTTGGTCAAAAGGATAAGAAAGCACTCGATAACTTTCGGTGTGTTGATGGCGAGGTAGGCGGTTCAACCCCTACACCGACATTCAGTTGGATTTAAACGGTGATTTCTCGTTCAGAAAGCAATGGCAAACTACTGGACGTACAATTGCCTAGTACAGTGGCTCTCAACCGGTGGGCAGTCACCCCCCCCCCCCCCCAGGGGGGGAATTTTAGGGTTTCCATTAAGATTATTTCAAGATAACATTAATACAAGAACCAGTTACTTGATTTTGTTTTTCCCTCTAAATTTTACGGTTCTGTACTTCTCGCCCTAATGAAATTCGTTTTATAACGTAAGTAGACCCGCAAATCAAGTTTTATGTAGATGTCTAGACTTGTTCTAGTATGTGTTATGAAATTTAGCTTCCATTTTTATGTATACTGTGTAAGGGTAGGGGGTGGATTTATGGGGAGGAGATTTGAAAGGGGGAAGGGGGGATGACGTTCTGAACATATGGTAAAGGGGGGCATGGGCAAAAAACGCAGGAAGCCAAAGCAGATTGATAAACCAACACAGAACTGGCGTCGTTAGCCACTACACGCTGCGGGATTTGCTGAGGAGGGGATCCGAGCACTTATGGACTGAATGGTTCGATGTGCAATGAGGATGATCTGTCGACTAACTAACTAACTAACTAACTATGGGCAAAAGAAAAAGGTTGAGAACCACTGGCCTAGTAGATCAATCTGGTGTTGATCGCAACGTCCTGCAATGTACATACACTATGTTAGAAAACATCGGGTTCGAAACAAGACCAGCTGCAGGGGGTGGGTGACTGGTGGAGATAATGGAATGTTTCATGCTATGTTTGTGTGTGTGTGATCTCTTGGCAAGCTTACGTTCTGTAGTTTGCTATGGCTTTCTGAACGACCGACACACAAACTATTGTATGAAAACCAAAGCAGAGCGGTTTGCCGCCAAATCGCCCGCAGCTGTGTTTCGAATGCGGTATGCGGGATTACAAATTAAGTCCGTAACTCCTTCACCACAGAGTCGGTATGTTTCATGCAGACTATCATTATAATTATTGACATCGTCGTCATGTCTTCTTCGGGTGACTGGGCTGGAGTGTGACTCTTCAATGTTCTCTGTCCATGACTCTCCAATGTTCTGTCCATGACTCTCCAATGTTCTCTGTCCATGACTCTCCAATGTTCTGTCCATGACTCTCCAATGTTCTGTCCATGACTCTCCAATGTTCTGTCCATGACTCTCCAATGTCCTCTGTCCATGACTCTCCAATGTTCTGTCCATGACTCTCCAATGTTCTCTGTCCACGACTCTCCAATGTTCTCTGTCCATGACTCTCCAATGTTCTCTGTCCATGACTCTCCAATGTTCTCTGTCCATGACTCTCCAATGCCCTCAGTCCATGACTCTCCAATGTTCTCTGTCCATGACTCTCCAATGTCCTCTGTCTATGACTCTCCAATGTCCTCTGTCCATGACTCTCCAATGTCCTCTGTCCATGACTCTCCAATGTTCTCTGTCCATGACTCTCCAATGTTCTCTGTCCATGACTCTCCAATGTTCTCTGTCCATGACTCTCCAATGTTCTCTGTCCATGACTCTCCAATGTTCTGTCCATGACTCTCCAATACCCTGTCCATGACTCTCCAGTGTTCTCTGTCCATGACTCTCCAATGTTCTCTGTCCATGACTCTCCAATGTTCTCTGTCCATAACTCTCCAATGCCCTCAGTCCATGACTCTCCAATATTCTCTGTCCATGACTCTCCAATGTCCTCTGTCCATGACTCTCCAATGTCCTCTGTCCATGACTCTCCAATACCCTCTGTCCATGACTCTCCAATGTTCTCTGTCCATGACTCTCCAATGTTCTCTGTCCATGACTCTCCAGTGCCCTCTGTCCATGACTCTCTAGTGCCCTCTGTCCAGGACTCTCTAGTGCCCTCTGTCCATGACCCTCCAATATCCTCTGCCCATGACTCTCCAATGTTCTCTGTCCGTGAGTCTCCAGTGTCCTCTGTCCATGAATGGGTATTATTTTTCTTTCTCTGTTTAACCATCGGATATAACAGATGCACGCAACTCCATAGGATTCACCACTGTAGACAGACTCCACCAAGAGGTAAAGAAAAGTCGATGGCGTTGGATAACACACATTGAGAAAATCTATGGCCAAAATAACCAGACAATCTCATGTTTGTAACCATTAAGGCAAACGAAATAGTGTGAGACCTAACAACACACAGAGAAGAGAATTACAGACAGGGATGAATAATAATACTGAGCGGATATGGGGGAAATGCTGGAGATAGCAAGAAATAGGATAGCTTGGTGGGGTTTGGTCGAGGACTCATACCCCATGGGGGATGAAAAGGGCAGAAGCAGCTCCATGGCACATGATTAGAACTGTGGCAGATCAGCAATAGCACTCCTTATTTATAAAGCAAAGGACTCCTGTTCACGTCTTTGCCGCATTGCGCGTGTGGTGTTAGACGTAAGCCTGTAGTGACCAGTCGGCACTCGGGCAATGAGGTGGGCAATGCCACGTCGACTGCCTTTACAGACCTTTCCTGGTGTTGCAGGTCAGCAAGGCGGAATGGATAAGAGCGTTCCCTCTTAAACTGCTCTCGTGTTGATGTCGAGGTAGCGGGTTCAACCCTTACACGAGTCACTTGGACTAAATTGTTGACTTCTCGTCCGTGAATTGGGGGCGAAAATTACAAGTAGCTCAGAAGTTGGAGTGGGTTCGCCTGATGGCGAGGGACACTGGCAATAGGGAAATAAGTCCAGTGCACTAGAAGTAGTAATACGTGTATGGACTACGCTTGAATTCAAAAGGAGCGAATGCGACAAACAAACAAACACAAATTTCCTGGTGCCTATTTTAGGCTCCGTCGACCCTGCCCAGATCAATTTTACAAATCTGCCTCAGGATGTGGATTCGGACCCATGACCTCCTTGGGTGAGCCCAGTACCAGAGTGCTATGTGTCGACTCTGCAGTTATGTGAGCCTCCTTGGAAGGCGGGGAATGTCCATGGTCTGCCCCTGCCTTCCCTTGAGGGCTGACCGTTATGTCTCTGGCTGTTCTGAATGGACCAGCTGCGATGGGGATGACACTACACCAGTGAGAGTTGACCGTCCTACCTAACACCCGGGAAGGTTAATCTGGTCAACAAATGCCTGCAGACGTCGGATGTGTCGGCCCGAAAGGTGCAAATATCGCATTTCTGCTGTAAACGGTCACAGCGCAATTACGTCCAAACAAAATATTCCGAATGAACGCAGAAGAAGAAGAAGCACCCATGACCAATGGGTCGGCGGATCATCGTCTAGCCACTCCTCTACCATGGCTTCGTAGTGTAGACAAGCATTTCTAAACCTCTCCTCATGACAATTGCCTAGAAAGGGGAGTAATAAATACAGGCGCCAGTTGTTTGTCTCCCTTAGTTATTGTGGCATGAACAACATTTAAAGAAAACATCTCCGTATTTCTACGTATGCAGCTCTCATAGAGAGAGGAAATCCGAATCCCTAATCAGTTTCTGTATCACATACTCTTTCTCCTCCTCTGCCATCTCCCAGCAGGGTTTTGATTTGATTATATTTTTTGGCTGGTAAATTCGAAACCATCTCTATAAAAATCTTCACCCCATTCTAGACATGTGTAATTCTGCCGATAAGCACGTGAAAAAGGCGGGAAGAGGAGGGGAAATGCACACATCGGGTCGTTTTCTCACTTCTCGGCAAGGAGGAAGAGTTGTTCTTAATGTTTTAAAAGTCTACCTATTTTACTCATTTCGTACATCTGAGAGAAATATCTAGGACAAGATTAGAGCAACTATTGAAAGCAAAATGGGAAGCAAAATAGAGAATCATAGAGCTTCTCATTACACTAATGGCTCCAGGGTAACGGTGAGCACTTAGAAATACATACGCTGCGTGACTCCCCCTTCCCCCCCCCCCCTTATATCTCTGTCTATCCCTATTTCTGTTCTCTCTCCCTCTGTCTCACTCTCTTGTTATTTATCTATCATTCTCTCCTTAGCTCTCTCGATTTTTATCTATCTATCACGCTATCTATTTCTCTCTCGCTATTTATGCCGGTCTCCCTTTCCTAGGTGTTAACGTCTTTCTCCGTAATCCCGTCTATTCTTGTGAGTAACGTAACCTGCGTGAGAATCGGTAACGGTTCTCGCCGAGTTGGTAACTTACGGGGTATGTGAGCCGGCCGCTCAGAAAGCAATGGCAAACTACTGAGCGTAATCTTGCCTAGTACATCAACAGCAGCTGAAAAAATGCCGATGTTGACTGCAACGTCCTGTAAGAGATATGCAACAACAAAAAATATGTATATATCGCTCTCTATATTTATTTATTTATTTCGCTTTCTCTCCCCCTCCCTCTCAGTGTATTTATCTAAGGTTTATCCCAGACCACACTCTCTTAAATAACGCCATTCTGACCTTACCCACAAAAATCCCCCATCAATCTGTCTATCTGAATTCCTACCTACTGACCTACCTTCCTACTTATGTGCCTACCTATAGGTCTGACTATCTGCATTCCTACCTACTGACCTACCTTCCTACTTATCTGTCTACCTACAGGTCTGTCTATCTGCATTCCTACCTACTTTCCTACTTATCTGCCTACCTACAGGTCTATCTATCTGCATTCCTATCTACTGACCTACTTTCCTACTTATCTGCCTACCTACAGGTCTGTCTATCTGCATTCCTACCTACTGACCTACCTTCCTACTCATATGCCTACCTACAGGTCTGTCTATCTGTCCTTCCGTCCTTCCCTCCGTCCCTGGGTCCATAGGTCGGTCGGTCTGCCATTCATCAGTCAGTCTGTCTGTCATACTGTCTGTCTAATAATCTGACTGTCAGCCTGTACACCCACCCAACACCCATTGTCTGGCGGATTAACGAATTCAGCGCCAAACAAAATGTAGGTTTGGACTAAACAAAATTGAATTGCGGAAAATGGGCAATTGGGGTTTATCACAGTGATGACTTAAAGTTGTTAATATGATACACCACATGTATTATATATCAAATTAAAGGGGTTGCATAGAGAAAACTACTGTATATAAGCGGATGTCGCTTCAGACGATCAATCATCCCATGGCACTTAAATCAGTTAAGTTCTATTATACCGAGTACAATTCAAACAAACATGGATCAGCCATTGTGACCTAGAAAACAGCCTGGACTCCCGGAATGAGTCCACGAGCACAGCGCGCGAACACGCACGCACACGTATATATCCGTTGCCTCATGGCCAAAAATAATGAATATGACTTCCAGACATACACGACAGAACATAAAGAAAGCCCAGGAAAACAGTGTTTACGTTTGTTGTAACCTGTTTTAGAATGAGCAGAAATATATATCTACCGCTCAGCATGCTCGGCCGTGATTATCAAACTCCCACCTGTATGTCTACCTTGTCTCTTGTTGCCCGGATTTGTGCAGACTTATCTTCATCACGTGTTATGAGTAATACTGGCTCGCAAAACAAAATAAACTTAATGGCCGCACTGTATAGTACAGTAGGAAATAGCTATAGTACATAGATAGTGTCATGCAAACAAATATACACACACGGACACTAATATACATGCAAACATGTACACACCCAGACACCAATATACACGTTGAAGTCCAACTGATCAGTGTAGGAGTTGACCCCTCTAAACCAACACCAGCGGACCGGAAGTTTAAGCGCATGTGCATTAATACGTAGACCAACATTTAATATTTCCGTGTTTTGCCTGTTTAATATATAAACGATCTAAACTCTAATACAGTGGACTTTCTTTTCAATATGGCGGATAGGCTGTTGAGCTGGTAAGGCTTATGTGGTGTGTTTTTTTTCTTTTGGCTACTGTTTTCTTATGCATTTTCCTAATGTTGGATTGGTAATAAATGGTTAAGTCGCCCAGCTACTTAGTTAAATGTGTGGAGTGACAATGTGAGCTGTGGATTTCGTGCGAAACTTTTATATATGTCCGCAGTTCTTTGTTTTGTGAACTGCATGCTCAGGAAAATGGCAGACGGCTGATTGCTGAACTAACTGGGTTTGCCTTATGAAATAATGTATGCACAACTGCTGGTTTCTAGTGACTGCCGCTTCCATCGAGGATGGACTGTAATTAAAGTGGCGGGCTGTTGGGTTTGGAATTCTGGCAGCGGCCTTTTGCATGCATACCTTTGGGTGCTGTTGGCTTGTCGGGACTGCTGCCTGTTCCATTTTTCCACATGGGACAGTGAGAAGCATATTGTGTGATGCTCACTGGCACAGGAACGGGGTTTTATGGGGTGACCCTTTGCCGTGAAGATAGAATCGCGTAACGACCAACTAGCATCGAACTTAAAGAGTTAAAACTGCCAGAGCACTCATCAACCAATACGTAAAAGAAACACACAACAATGTGGTTTACTTCGCTGCCCAGAGAAGTTGTAGCACGGCTGGCAAAGGGCGTACAGTTATAAACTACACTGCCGCAACATCCGAGACTCTCCTATCTTTGTTTAGCTCCCAACCATCCGATCAAGCTGGTTCCACTTTACGCAGGTAAACTTCGCTAATCGACGGCACAGCTTTTCTCACGGGAACTAACTTAAACAGACCCCGCTTTTATCAATGGAGTACCTTCACTGCTGCTATTTGCATTGTCTTCGCTGCTTAGACTTCTGCAGATACAGCTGGGGATTCATCTTAAGAGTCTCCTTCTATTACTTAATCGTCACTAAAAACTTTCCAAACTGGCACGAAGATAAGAGAAACTGGGTAATCTACTTTTATCTGGATTTATAAACAACATTACCGCATATTTAGGCATAGCCAGGTTTCGTAGCCATTTCCTGTCCAACAATGTTTATTCTGTAATCCTTGTTAGACTTGTTAACCTATCGGGGATGTTTTGTTTCCGCGGTGGTTTTCAACAAAGGGTAACGGCGTCTGCACAACCGCAACAACGGAAAATGAACAATGCTATCACACGTTAGCTTCTGACGCTTGACATGGTTCTCAGTCTCCCGCTGTGTGGTTGATGCAGTTGGGCTTCAGGGCAGGTTAACAGGTGTCTGAACAAAGGCTGGTTGGCTTCTGTTGAAGATAGTATTTTAATTCAATTCTTAAGTCCGATGATACATTGGCATTCAGGTCGTTGCAGCCCTGACAGAGCTTGCATCTATCAGAGATGAGGTCTGCATAGGGATTATTCTCCCGATTCGCTGGGATTAGATGCAACGTTCTGCTTTCCCTCTCAAAAGCTCAGAAAGAAGGGGAGTGTACAAATGGGTAGTAAAATTCCACATCTATTATACATTACCGCTATATTCATTATACATTACCGCTATACCATTAGGGTCCATAGCTAGCTAAGATTAGTAATCCTGTGACCGGGTCTGCCTGAATTATGATGTTAATTTGAAGGTGATTGTTGTCCATTTACGGTAATTTCACATCCGCAGAGAAGCATATTAAAATGTAACAGCACAGCACAGTAAAGGTACAGAATAAACATTATTGGACAGGGAATAGCTACGAAACCTGGCTATGTCTAAATATGCGTTAATGTTGTTCATAAATCCAGATAAAAGTAGATTACCCAGTCTCTCTTATCTTCTTATATATTTTGGAATAAGGCCTAAACAATGTTATGATTCTTTAGTAGATTGTAGGTATTTCATTATCAAGATATTCTACGGAGGAAAAGTGGCCTACGTGTCATGGGGCAATACAGTCATTTGACCTCATATTCATTACGCAACGTTTATTATGAAGTTGGGGGACACGTTAACTTCCTCAACATTTTCCCTTAACCGATTCTGTGCCAAACAAAACAGTAGATTTGGACCAAAAAAACATGAATGACAGGAAAGAAGCTAGGGTGTGTCACAGTCGTGACTTAAAAGTTGTTAATACTTGTATGTAGCAGACATGTTTTATTATAACGCAATGACAATGTTTCGGCGATATATTACCCCATGGAAGCTATGACAAGTCTCTTAAGACAATTAATTGTAACAGGACAATTGATCAGTTACAATGTAACCACAGATACCATCTTTGCAAGACAGGGTCGTTTTCAAATAAGAATAAATATGACCAGGTTTTGTCCTCGCACCGTTGTACATAGGAGATTACGCCGAGGGATGCCATCAAGGTTTTCAACCTGAACCACACATGCAGACAACCCGTTTTCATTTAGATTACGCGCGTTGCTACACGTGTTCCATTCTTTAAGATTATCTCCGCGTCCCGTAGACGAATTCAGCTGGAAACATCTGACTAATCATGGACACGTTTGCAAAGATGTTGGTGTATGTTGGCGTGGGTTGGATGAGTGCCTAAGCTGCACTGGTAGATTGACTGATTGATTGATTGATTGATTGATTGATTGATTGAAGAAGAAGAAGAAGAAGAAGAAGAAGAAGAAGAAGAAGAAGAAGAAGAAGAAGAAGAAGAAGACAGAAAAGAAGAAAGAAAGAAAGAAAGAAAGAAAGAAAGAAGAAAGAAGAAGAAGAAAGAAAGGAAGGAAGAAGAAAGAAATAAAGAAAGAAAGAAGAGGAAGAAGAAGAAGTAGAAGAAGAAGTAGAAAGGAAGGAAGGAAGGAAGGAAGCAAGCAAGCAAGCAAGGAAGGAAGGAAGGAAGGATGCAAGGAAAGGAGGAAGAAGAAGAAGAAGAAGAAGAAGAAAGCTATCGTTCTACACTTGGTATTGTTACTAATACAGGAAAGAGTACCAACAGTAGCAAACGACTCTCTTGTATCATGACTCCTCACAGGTTTAACCGGCGTTCTCCACTGTACAGACATCACATAACACCCGTCTACACCTGGGTACATTATCGGGAACTTGAATACCCGACCTGCTGACTGCTTGTCACAAATTGTTACCCAGTTCGCCTCGGTCCATATACAAATCGGCACGCACCTGGCCTCGCCCGCTGATCCTTTAAAGAATTTTAATTTGCCGTCGGATCATTAAATGTTCTAAAACTGCTACAAACATTCTTGTCCTGGTTCTTGGTTGGTTTTATTCGACAACATTAAGGCTATTCTTCTTCTGCCCTCTAGTTGCCACTGGGGCATAGGTCCTGAACTAAACCAGGACAAGCCGTCCTGTCCTATCTTTTGCTATCTCTCCTACGGCTGCCCCCCCCCCCCCCCCCCCCCCCCCACGTCCGTCCAGTATTATTGATCTCTGTAATTCTTTTCCCTGTGTTTTTAGCCCTCCCGGTTTACTTTGTGGGTTCCAAAGAAGATTTTCTATTTATTTTGTCCTCATGTTTTCTCAGTGTATGTACTTTTAAAAGTCCCTTAAAACTCCACAGAGTCGATTTCAATGCACCGGGTTTATTCCATATGGCTCAGTCTCTTTCCGCAGCGTGGAAAGGGTAGCACAAAGCACGAACTCCGTAGCTAGAGCGACGACTCTTAGGAGTCTCGGAAAAAATGCACTCGTGAACCGAAGGATGCCGCCCGGAATCGAACCCACAACCTTCGGAGCCCGAGTCAGACGGCTTGACCACTTCGCCACGGAGCTTCCCAGTGTGTGTACTATCCAGCGACAGCTGAAGATCAAGAGTAGAGTGCCCCTTATGAATGCCAATCAACAACACGTTTAACTCTTCGCTCCATTACATCATCATAATCCTCGCTGTCTACGTGGCGTCATCATTATCATCATCGTCAAAATCACAATCATTATTATCACCATCCTCATTGTTATTTTCGTCTGCTTGTTTATTTGCCTGTCTGACCCGACCCGCCCTCCATCTTCCTCCCCAGACATTAGCGTGAGCTGCCGACATTCATTCCTCTGCATTTTATTAACACCTCTGGACAATCCCATTGTCCTTTAAATAAATGATAAAGGTCAAGGTTACAAGGTCCAATAATTTTCAAGTTCAATGGCCACCATGCGCGATCACTTTCAGCTACGGAGCAAATGCCAAGGCCAGAGTGTGCTGATGCGTGTTCGCGCGTGAGTATGCACGCTGTGTGCGTGTATGTGTGCACGCGCGTCCTCAGACGGCTGTTAGCACCAGTTATAGGTCTGATTCATACCTTCATGTGGGGGACGAACTTAGTCACTGGAAGTGGATGGCTAAATCGATGCGCATAAATTGTATCGCTCCCTGGACGGCATGACTTTTATGAACCTGGGACAATGGAAGCCAGCCAGACCCCTGAAACACGCCTCAGTGCTCACGACACGGGACGCGCTACTGCAGCGAGACGGAGAGCCGAGAGTGTTAATCTACACATGACCATGAACGTGAGCGCACCCACTCTGCCACACTCTCTCTCTCTCTCTCTCTCTCTCTCTCTCTCTCTCTCTCTCTCTCTCTCTCTCTCTCTCTCTCTCTCTCTCTCTCTCTCTCTCTCTCTCTCAGTGTGAGGGCAGTACTTAAGAGTAAGCTTGCCCTGGCTCCCGTGTTATGCATAACAAGCGCATTGTTTGCGATGTGTGTATGAGTGTGTGTGTGAGTGTGTATGTGTGTGTGGGTGGTTGTTTACTGTCTTCTTGTATCCAGTCGTTGAGTCTTTCCTTGTTTGCGGTGCGGTCATGTAGGTTTCATTTCTTTACATTTAATTATTTTTTTATTTCACATCACGCACACGCACGCACGCACGCGCGCGCGCGCACACACACACACAATTAAAAACAACACTCACAAATACAAACACATAAACACTTCCACAAACGCACGGAAACACAAGCACACTTACACATATAAGAGTTTTAAAAACAGTTAGTTGCACATCCTATACAGGAAGTTTGCAGTCAACACCAGCATGTTTTGTTGCTGTTGATGTATTGGCAAGTTTACGTTCAGTAGTTTGCTATTGCTTTCTGAACGACCGGCACCCATACCATTTCGTAACAAAAAACCAGCGTAACGCGGTCTGCTGCCAAATCACGCGCAATTGTGTTTCGAACGCAGGTATGCGGGATCACGAACCGTAACTCATTCGCCACGTAGACCGGATACACATATACACATAAACAAAAATACACACAAGCAAATATACACACACATGCACACACTTTAATGTCGAGACAAACACATAAATACACTAGTTTAGTTTAGTTTAGCCGATGGATCAACATCACGGCACACGGGTGCAACCCATAAGTGCTCCGTTCTCCTCCTAACTCAAACCTGAGTCTGGAGAAACTCAGCTCAGTGCACTAACTCCTTAGCACCGGCGAGGATCCTGAAATACTTTGGGTAGATTTTTAACTCGAAATTTTGCCCGGGCAGCGCCGTTAGGCTACTCTTTTTCGATTTCCAACTGTCAAGGGATTTTTAACGTGCGCAACAATACACACGGGCGTCCGATCTCACTACCCAGAGACCAGGGGAAATTTTATTACTAGAAGTCCACGAGAAAACATCCCGGCATCACCGAGGCTTGAACCCGGGACCTCCAGCACTCGAGGCGGACACCATACCTCGAGACCACGCAGCCCCCTCACTGAGAGTTCCTGAAGAAAATACAACTAGACACTCTCTTGTCTGGAACCCACAAAGCCAACAAAGTAGCGGAAGGCTTGTAACACACTGAGAAGAGAATTACAGAGATAAATACAACAGAGGATATGTAGGGGAGCGGCAAGAGATGGCAAAAGATAAAAATACTTGGCGTGGGTTGTTGGAGGCTCTATGCCCCAATGGGGATAAAGGTTGGTGGAAGAAGAAGAAGAAGAAGAAGAAGAAGAAGAAGAAGAAGAAGAAGAAGAAGAAGAAGAAGAAGAAGAAGAAGAAGAAGAAGAAGAACTCTACAACTAGACTGTGAATGCTAAATATCCTTAACATACTACTACAACGCAGGACAATGATACAAGTAATAATTATCCCTTAAGGCACCACAACAGCCTATGATGGGCAGTGAGTGACGAAAACTTTCATGCGTATTTCAACAAGCTGCTATTCCGTTGATGAAGAATCGGGTCGAAACGTTAGTCAGTTCCTGTGTGTTTTCCCATCCGAGGTGCTCCCAAGTCTTATGTCGCGTTTGTATGTTTCAGACAGTAATTGTCCCATACACTACAAACAAGAAATCGTGTCTTCTGGTTTCTTGTAAACGGACATGATTTCCTTGCAAGATAATCCTGTAATCAGTGACTTCCTGTTTTAGAAGACAAAAGATTGCAGACGGTTGCCAGCAGATGCTGGGTGCAAGCGAGTGATCCGAACCAGGTGTCGAGTTTCCGCAGCCGTTTGACAAAACTGGGCATTATCTGAGCCGGTATCGTTGGACGGAACCCACAAGCTGCAGCCGGTGGTAAACACAAGCAACAATTAACAGCATGGGGATGGGTAGGGGGTTGACTGCCTTATGGAATCTAGCTGCAATCGGATAAACATAATTTATAGAGGTTTAAATTAGCGGTGTGATCCGGTTTTTATTTGCTGTGTGAGAGTGAGGAGGTGGGTGTGTGAGTTAGAGAGTGAATTAAGGAGCGAGTGAGTGAGTGAGTGAGTGAGTGAGTGGGTGGGTGGGTGAGTGAGTGAGAGATAGAGAGAGGGTGTGTGTGTATGAGTGAGTGAGTGAGTGAGTGAGTGAGTGAGTGAGTGAGTGAGCGTTTTAGAGATGGATGTGAGAGAGAGAGAGAGAGAGAGAGAGAGACAGACAGACAGACAGACAGAGAGAGAGAAGAGAAGAGAGAGAGAGAGAGAGAGAGAGAGAGAGAGAGAGAGAGGAAGAAATAGAGAGACTGGCTGCAAATAAATGTATTTTTACTTCTTTAGGTGTTTTCGTGAATTAAGAAAAGACACACAGCATCGCAAAAGAATTACATCACTTCTCTCTTTCTATCTAGACCCCCCCTCTCTCTCTCTCTCTCTCTCTCTCTCTCTCTCTCTCTCTCTCTCTCTCTCTCTCTCTGCAATGTTTATGTTCACAACATTAAATAAAGTTCATTAATGTTCTCTCTCTCTCTCTCTCTCTCTCTCTCTCTCTCTCTCTCTCTCTCTCTCTCTCTCTCTCTCTCTCTTTCTCCCACACACGAGCTCACACACTCTTTCTCTCGCGCGCTCTCTCTCTCTCTCCCTCTCTCCCATGTTCTCTATCTCGCTCTCTCACTCACATCTGACGTTCTATCGTGTACACTTTCAAGAGGTCAGTAAACAAAATAAAGAACTCTTTTACGCACATTACATCACATCGGGCACATGGTTCTCAATCCATATTTTAAGAGACTAACCGACATTTGGCCGGCCATGTGGTCAGTTCATGCCGGCCATGTGGTCAGTTCATGCCGGCCATGTGGTCAGTTCATGCCGGCCATGTGGTCAGTTCATGCCGGCCATGTGGTCAGTTCATGCCGGCCATGTGGTCAGTTCATGCCGGCCATGTGGTCAGTTCATGCCGGCCATGTGGTCAGTTCATGCCGGCCATTGTTCAGTTCATGCCGGCCATGTGATCAGTTCATGCCGGCCGCCGCCACTTCCCAAAGCATTTTCTGGTACACATTTAACGCTAAGTCGACCTGGGAGCCCAGTTAAGTTGTTAAACATCAGCCTCAGTGCAAGTGTTTAAACCTATTGCTACCGGCACGGCAGGCGAAAGGCAGCCATTACGATAGCGTGGCGCCTCATGTGAAGAGGTTCCTAACCGGAATTGTGTCTACATATAAAGAGTGTGTCCGTCCACATATGTCAACATATAAGGTCAATAGTGAGAAAGTTGAATACTTCGGCGTTGAAGAGGAAGATTATCAATGTGTGTGAACTTATATATTTGCACTCATAGATAGAAAGTAACAGACTAGAAGAGGACAGATTGTGTGTGTGTGTGTGTATATATATAGTGTGTGTGTGTGCGTGCGCGCGCGCGTGTGTGTATGTGTGTGTGTGTGTGAATATATATCCGCACTCATAGGCAGAAACTAACGGACTAGAAGAGGAAACATTATCATTGTGTGTGTACATATGCTAACATATAGCTAAACACAAGTTTCCAGACTAGAAGAGGAGATATTATCTATGTGTGTGAAGATACATTCTCACTCATAGTTAGATACACACTCACTAACAGACTAAACGAGGAAAGATTATCTATGTGTGTGAACCTACATTCACGGTGACAACTAGACACAAACAGTCTAAAAGATTGTCAGTGTATGTGAACATATAATGACACTTATAGATAGACATAAACATATTGGACAATATTATCAATAGGTCTGCACATATATTCACACACCAGGGTTAGACAGACACAGGCTAACAAGCTAGAAGAGGAAACATTATCAGTGTGTGTGAACCTATATTTCACACTCATAACCACACAAACAGACTAGAAGAGGCAAGGTTACCATTGCACGGGGCACATTCACACACAACAAGACACAAATCATAGTCAACTACAAATGGACTCGAGCGGAAACAGCAATGAGGCAGAATCAAGTATGTAGAGATGTGCTGAAGAAAATAGAGGACGTGGAAGTAATTGGATGAAGGATAGAAGTGTGATAGTGAACATACGGCAATAATTAAAAGAAAAAGAACTGAAGAGCTGAATTAATGAACAGACCCAGAGGTCAACAATTAGCCGACGCCGACACAATGTGGATTCTCTTACAACCCCACTCCGTCATTCGTCCCATCTTCCCCACGACCTGCTTAGGACACCCTCTCTTACCCTGCGACTTTTTGTTTCCTCTAATCGCCTCCCACACTCCCAGCCATCCTTGCACCACGAGCACACGGTGGCATCAAAGCGTGGGATTTTTGCCTCCAGTCAAACATTTGTCCATTATGCAAATTAATTAATCCCCATGAGCGTCTGTCTGGAATTAGGACCCCTTTGTGTGTGTGTGTTCAGTCTTGGTGCCGTTATAAAACGTTGTATGGAGTTGCATCTCTACAGGACGTTGCTATACCATCATGAACTCCATGGAGAGAGAAGCATAGACTACCATGAACTCCATGGAGGGAGAAGCATAGACTACCATGAACTCCATGGAGGGAGAAGCATAGACTACCATGAGCTCCATGGAGGGAGAAGCATAGACTACAATACACAACTATCATAAATCCCTCTGACGTGTCTCCACCTTGTCGTGATAGATTGGCTTGCGTGTCCCAATGACCCCAAGAGCTCTGCCGACGGAAGCACAAGTACATGTCGGACAGGCCTTGGGATAGGGACCAGAACCAAGGGAGACACAAGGTGCTGCTCTGCAGGTAGACTGAGGATAGGCAGTCAAAGACCGAATCAGGCGCACGATGCCACTAACTCTTGGTCTGGACACATACTCTAAGGCTCTCCGCTGAGGACCGGCTCTCATATCCTGAATGTTGACTTCGAGGCGGATATGACTGAAAGCTTCTAAGTCAACATCCCCGGATGTGAGAGCCGGGCCGTACTCACCCACTGCAAAATGGTAGTGAAATGCTAAACCTGCTACATGCTTGGTCCAGATACTTGTTCGAAGACTCACATCCGAAGGATAAGAGGGATCCCCGATTGAGAGAGCCTGGCCGTTACTCGCTCTCTTCTGCATGGAGGTAAGGTGCTGAGCCGGCAGCACATGTAGCCTACCTCGAGAGCGTTACTAAAGGTGGAAAAGTGTCCCAATCGCACTTATTGGTTACGATGCAAGTCTGTACTAGAGCTCACTGAGTGAACGTAGACAAAGGTGGAAAATGTCTCACTAACACGAAATGTCTCGCTTGGCTAGCGAATCCATTACGTGGAAGTTCGAAATGAAAAACTGCAGAGTGCATGTCGTCTGCAGACTAAAGCAGAAAAACGTCTCATTAACACAAAATGGAATGCTTGGCTAGCGAATCCATTACGTGGAAGTCCGAAGCGAAAGCTTGCTGAGTGGATGTTGTCTACAGACTGACCATTCCTGGTCTGTGAGGGGAGCGGCCTGGGGCATACGAACTACCCAATACATGGAAGTGAGGAATTAAAGCAGCCATGAGCAGGACGTGGCGATTCCTTTGATGAGCCCAGCACTAGAACGCTATGTGTCGGCCCTGCAATTATGGAAGCCGCCCTGAATGGAAAATGTTTCGTCAATCCGGTAGCTCAGTACATCCGACCCCAACAAGCTGTTTCACTCTCGGGTTTGCCTTGCCTTTTGCTGTTTCCAATCTACATACATGGCAGCAAGTCCTTATCCTTTGACCTGTCCGACTTGGGAGACTCTACCAGTAGTTGCGCTGACGTCGGAATAGCTCTGGGGAACAGAGAAGCACGTTAACCTCTCTACAATTTCAGGGTCTTTTGAGATCTCAATGCACCCAAAACAACAATATATTTTATTTCTGAAAGTAAAATTAAGTCTGAGAATAGCGCAAGAATGGGAATCAGGAGGAGGAGGAGGAGGAGGAGGAGGAGAAGGAGAAGAAGAAGAAGAAGAAGAAGAAGAAGAAGAAGAAGAAGAAGAAGAAGAAGAAGAAGAAGAAGAGGGATCAGGACGAGAAGAAGAATGTGTAGGATATAAGCATCAGTTCACTAAGGCAACTCTGCAGTACATATGTGATCCACATAAACGCACCCACGCAGACGACAGGTAAGGAAGTTTAGACCCGGTACCCGTCAATGTTTACTTAACAGTCCAGACCTGGGTTGAGGGAAGGTTGAAATTTATGAGACAGGCGTCACAGGTCGCCCCACATCAAACAGGTTTGAAGTCTAAATGACAAGAAGCAGACATCCAGCAGAAATGTGTCCATTAATAAAACTAACCATCCAAGGTTCAGAACTGGTGCTTTCATTGGTCCAAGTAGGCAACCATACAGTCTCTCATATCATCGGATTTCATTTAGTTCCTCTTGTACCTTGCGGTGTCGAGGTGAAGTATAAACAACGGGAGACTGCCCGATTATGGGCTTCATATATCGAGATTTCCATAGACTCTTGTTATTCCCTCTGTCCGTCGTTTACGTGGTCAGTCTCTTCTTCTGTTTCCGTTTGGTCTGTGCATCATTGCTTGTTATGGCATACTGGTAGTTGGTAGCCTAGTTACATGGCCAAACCATTTGACTTGCTGCCTTCTTATAAAATCTAGCGCTGCTATAACCCCAACTTTAGTCCTGATTTCTTCATTTCTGATTTTCTCTCTTCTTGATACATTGAGTATTCTTCTCTGGAATCTCATTTCTGTTGTTGTGATTTGTATTTTCTCTTTATCAGTCATTGTCCAAGTTTGGCATTAAGGGCATAGATTTTATAGTGCCCGGGCATAAGAGGCGCGCATTCAACGATCACTATTTAGCGTTCATGGTATAGTTGCGGGGACAATGATCACGCAGTTCTCAGTCTTTCCTGTTTTTATGGAGGACGATGCCATCAACTCCCTGTTTGATTGTCAAGGCCTTTAACGTGCAGAAGTACGCCATTGCTTTCTGAAGAAGAAGTCAAAATTTAAGTCCAAGCGACCGGTGTGTGGAGTGAACCCACTTGTCCGATGACAGCAAACCGGAAGTTTAGAGACGAACGCGATAAAAGTTTCGGCCACACCTGCATTTAGAACATCGAATTACACAGATAGTCATGTTGATACATAAAAGAGTAGGTCGTCTTCCTTGGAATAAAAAACCAACACAGTATAGAAGTTATAGATAAGTTGAAAATGAACGAACGAACAAACGAACGAACTTTATTTTCAAAGGGTCACAAATTGGGCACGCAGGCCCGTCGTACATTCGGTCCTTCAATGTAAAACAGTTGAGCTGAATCAAAAACCGAATTCACAACACTCAGGATATTCCAATACGCGCTCAGTCCCAAACTTCAACAGCCATCGAAGAGTCCCAATACTAATGGTCCCGTCGCAGTTTGATTATGTATCCGTCTGGCCTTTCCTCGGAGTACTGAGTGTTGGTCAGACTCCCTGGTCACTCCCTGCCCCGCCATTCTGTCCAGGACCCGATGATCTATCTGTTCTTCCACGCTATTCACATGATCACAAAGGGCTCTGGCCACACGTGCCTTATCATGTAGCAATCACTCAATAAAAGACAGAGGGTAGAAAGGGAGCAAACAAGACAAATAAAATATATTGATCACATTAAGAAAAATATTACCTTTCCTGCTCTGACTAAGATAATCCCCGACTAGAAATGAGTTCTTAACCACGCCTTCCTTATCATGTACCAATACTCAATAAAAAAAAAAAAAGAGAGGCTTGAAGGGGGCAACAAGTCAAATAAAATAATTTGATCACATAAAAAAATATTATTACTATTTCTGCTCTGACAAGGATAGTCCTAAACTAGAAATGAGTTCGGCAATCAAGGAAGACATATTCAAGTAAAATGGCAATATTAACAAATTAACAAACGAGGTCAAGGAATGGTAAACAGCGGTGAAAGACGCCGAACAAATACGAGTGGAATTACGAGGAGTAAACAAGGATACAGAATACTGATTTAATACAGAAAGACACGACAAAAGGGGAATCATTTCACAGAATATACAAGCATACTTCTTCTTCTTCTTCTTCTTCTTCTTCTTCTTCTTCTTCTTCCTCTTCTTCTGCGTTCACCCGGAGAGTTTTTTTTTTCCGGACGTGATTGTGTTGTGCCTGTCTACAGTAGAGCTGCGTTCTTGCGCCGTTAGGCCGATACATCCGACTTCTGCGGGCATTTGCTGACCGCGTTAACCTTCCCGGGATACAAGCATACAACATAAAGCAAAGAACCCGTGTCCAGGCTGAGGGCCGTAGTGAGTATACTTTGCTAGCCGCATACTTGTATAGACCAAGTGGCCATTCGATAAGCAATGAGGTCAATATCACACAGCCGCATTTACTTCCCAAGGCATTTCCAAGTTTTACAACAACCCCACCTGGATGGGGTTTCGAATACATAACCACCGGACGGTTTGTAAGACAACAGCCATTTGGCCACCGCGGCTTCACTTCACTAAAGTAAGACCTTGTTCCCACGCTTTGCGGCGCATTGGGCGTACGGAGTTAAATGCACATTTGTAAAGACCAGTCGACACAAGATGGGTGAAATGTGGGTTTCTCACTGGCAGCCTTTATTTCACGTGACATTTCACGAAACCCATTTTAGACTGGATCGATCTGGGAGGCTGGGTGGATCTGGGAGGCTGGATGGATCTGGGAGGCTGGGTGGGTCTGGGAAGCTGGGTATGTATCTCTGGGAGGTTGTGTGGATCAAAGAGGATGGATATCTCTGGGAGGCTGAGTGAATCTGGGAACCTGAGTGGATTTGTGAGGCTGAGTGGATCTGGGAGATGGGATCTTTAAATCATCCCCGTCTCGATGCGGGTTCAAACACACGACCACTGGTCCGGCAGGCAAGCGGGCTAGCCTCTAGGCCACCGTGTCTCCCATTCACTAAAGTAAATTTACATGTTGTATCTCCATTGCAGGACGTTACGACCATTTCGTTGTCGATTTTCTAGGCAATTTCACGCGCGGTACTTTGCCATCGCTTTCTGAAATAGAAGTACTTATTTAAGTCCATGTCAATGCCGGTGGTGTGGTTGAACCGCCTACTTCGTCATCGGCGAACCGGAAGCTTAAGAGCGAACGCTCGGATACTTTCGACCAAGTTGGCGGCACAAATTATGCTGCCTGCACAAAGCCATTGTTCTAACATGTATGTGAAAAATTCTAACCCTGAACTCTGACCTTTGCAATCTGGTATCCCCCGAGCAGGAAGCGTATAAGACACAAGGGGTAAACTACTCTGCTGTTTGTTTGCAAAAACAACAATGGCGATGTATCGTCCCGCCTGCCAGTTTCTATTCCATCTTTCAGCAAGCGCCGCGAATGAAATCTCTCTTGTTGGCGTGGTATTAGCAAGTCAGGAAGCTATACCTGACCACAAATGCCTCGTGAACTGAAATGATACTCCAAGGAAGAGAATCCTGAAATGGGTGTGCGATGATGAAGCCGACGTCTAAAGGTTAAGCTACAAACACACAGTTCAAAGAGAAACTGTGGGAATGAATTCAATCTAATTCTTGTTGGGTTTTCCCACTACACTATACTCTAGGGCACTTTTCTGCAAGCAGTCTGGATTCCGTCTCTCCGTGTTGCAGGGATCTTTCTGCAGTCCATGATATTAGGTTGCCTTAGATGTAGTCCCAGGGACTGGGTCGTTTGTTCAGAGCCCTTAGGTCTCGTACAGTGCCTTTATTGTTCTTCTCTGGCTTCGCTTAAAGACTCGATTCTTTGAATATTAGGAAGCAGGGTTGGCTGAAAGGTTTGGGTAATCGCCGCTGGCTCAAAAGTTGCAGGGTCTACTCGCAGAAAAGGGCTGGAACATTTTCCCAGGTACCATTGCTTTGGAATGGTATCACAAAATCCTCTAATCTCTTGGGTAGTGAGCTCGGATACCTAGTCTGCTAGGATAATGGCGAAAAAAAAAAAGAATCTTCCCCGAGCACATGGTAAAATAGGGATCACTTTCAACGCCATGAGACGCAGAGATATATGTTACTAGCAGTATTTTCTTTCTTTCTTTCTTTCTTTCTTTCTTTCTTTCTTTCTTTCTTTCTTTCTTTCTTTCTTTATATAGTTTACAGTATATTGCACTCATTCCCACTATTTTTGGCTGTTTGTGATTTATTGGCAATGTCTACCTTCAGACGTTTGCCATTAATTTCTGAACGACCGCCACTCATACAGTTGCATGAAGTTCAGCGCGAGGCGGTCTGCTGCCAAATCTCCAGCAGCTGTGTTTCGGTATACAAGATTGCGAATTTCGTTCGTAACCCCTTCGCCGCAGTGCCAGTAGCATATTTTGTTTATAAAACAACTCGTACTTGATAGGTGATGTTTGATGCTTTGAACTCTAGCATACTCCATATAGGCTACTTCTAGTAGCATTGAACTGAATTTTGCGTGTGTGGATTAGCTTTCCATATTACCATGTTATCAATGCCACTCTCGCTGCCTTTACTTTTCAGATAATATCTTGGTACTCACTTGTGATTGGGTCAGCATGGAAGGGCAGGTCAATCTAAAATTTAAAAAAATCTCCTTTGCTGATGATATCTTCATGCTACCCTCTCAGTCCATCCAGCATGATTTCTCTCGGTATGAGTCTGTCTCTTCTCTTACTGAACTTTCTATTTGCCGCGATGTTTTCAAGTGACTCTCTTCTTATTTTACACCCTCATAATACTGTTTGTCGCCTTCTCATTCATTCATTCATTCATTCATTCATTCATTCATTCATTCATTCATTCATTCATTCACTCACTCACTCACCCACCTACCCATCCATCCATCCATCCATCCAGTCAGTCACGCACGCACGCACACACACACTCACTCATTCATTCATGAATGCATGCAAGCATTCATTCATTCATTCATTCATTCATTCATTCATTCATTCATTCATTCATTCATTCATTCATTCATTCATTCATTCATTCATTCATTCATTCATTCATTCATTCATTCATTCATTCATTCAGTAGCATGTCCTTTGCAGAACCTCGCTCCCATAACAGCCTTCCGGAAAACTTCTCGGTCATAAGCAAGATGTCCCGCGTCCGATACACCCATCTGGAGATCATCTGCCACATCCTGCACCCATCTTCTCTTTGGCCATCCTCTTCCCCTCCATTATTGTTGTCTCCAAACTTTCATGATGTTTCAAGTGACTAAAATGTTTCAATTTACTTTGTTTTATTGTCTTAAATAACCAGCCTTCGACAATATTCAGATCATGTCGGACAGATGCATTTGTTCTTTTCTGTATCCAAGTTTTTCATAGAACACGTCTATAACAGTTATATTTAAAGGCATTTATACGCTGTTCTTATAGTTGTGTATAATGTTCTACTTTCATTAGCCTCTTTCAGGCAATCGTTGTTAAATACTCTGGCAGTCCAAGGAATTCGCAATATTCGTTTTAGGAATCACATTTTCGTTGCTTCCAGGCCCTTCCTAATCTATTCACTTCCATAATTTACCGCCAAACAGCAATGCATGTGTGACTGAAAATAAAATAAAGGAATAAATCCACGTGTATTGATGGGCGGCCCTAGAAGTAGAGGAAATAAATAAATCACTAGATAGTATAGCAATCGAAAGGTATCGTCATATATAAAGATAGGAACCTGCGACTCAGAATGGTTGCTTGCTCCTAAAACAAAGCGCACATGATGATGATGATAATAATGGAGATGACGATCGAGAATATATACAAAATTGATTTACTTAGTTGTTTCGGGATTTGAGGTTTGAAGATTAAGCACAACCCACTACTGGTAACGCTGATCATATTCATTTACGAACCTTGGGCCTTGTCCACGTCTGATTACGTACAGATTATATACAAATTGCCTGGCTTTACCGAAATAAGGCCAACGGGAGATCGAATCCCTGACTTCCACGTCAATTGCCGGCAATACTGCAGAGCCCCACCGAGACGGATCCACCCGCCCCGCTGTACAAATACATCGTGATTAACCATCTTTATGAATCCGCACCCGAGACTCATTACATGTCAACACACAGCACATTGTAAACGATAACCAAGCCAAGGGGTCAGAGGTCGCAACGAACACTTCCGAACAACCTAAACATAACAAAAGAAGCTGTCATCTGGGCAGCATCTGTGGTGCCGGCTCGAAGACATCCTTTGCTTTAGGAAGATCTAATGCCGGTATATTCAAAACAAAAGATGCCGGTAGGGCACGATCTACCAAAACATTTGGTTCCTGCGCAGCCTGTGGCCATACATGCGGTGTTTGGATGCTGGCTGTTGGCATTTCAGATTAATTTTGTGTCATTTTCCCACCTTCACGAAACAATTTCTATTCTTAACGTTTTCTTTGATTGTAGTTTAAATGAACACAGCAAGATAATTAATGTCATCATCATCATCATATGCCATGCCGATAAGCGTATTCGATCATGTTTCGCCATCCTACACGATCACCAGTGTCGTGGATAAGCTCAGTGTTCCTGTCTCGTCCATGCCATGTGGCCAAGCCATCCAGGTATTTTCCTCTAGGTCTTCCTCTTGGTCTGTTCCCTTCGATCTTGCCAGTAATTACTTCAACACCATCATCATCAACGAACGAACTTTATTTTAACTAGTAATGTGTAGGTAACTGCACCTTGCCATAAATATAATATGATCATATGTGTATATGAATGTATTTGTTCCATTCGCAAATGTAAAGAAAAATACACAATGCACCTTGTTTTACAAGCACACACTGTTTTGTGCGAAATAAAATATTAAAAAGAAAAGGGTATGAAATTACACTGACAATTACTATGAGGGCTCCCGGACAAGAGTTCAATGCCTGCCCAACGTTCGCTACGGAAGGGAGAACCCTGACCACCTACTCTCAGTGCACTCAGACCTAGACCAGCATGGAAACCTCCCACAACCTCTCACCCCCAACGCCACTACATGATGCTACTGGAGGGTTGCTGCTAACCTACGGAATCCAGCCCACGAGTCTCACTATAATGTTTGAAACATCTGCGAGACAGCGCCGAGTTCTTTTAATCTGGCGTCATCTGCAAGCACTTGGGGCTTGTCTGCGAGCAGCCGATTTTCATAATCCCGCTAAGATAGCAGAGAAACAGCCGAATTACTTGCAAGTGGAAGAGAGCAGCGGAGGTTAGTTCACACCATAGATACTTCACACTGATGTCCGGGATATAATAATAATTAGAGCAGGGGTGTTCAAATTGTAAAGCATGTGTTTCAGTCCAACATCAAACTAGCATATATTTAATGTTCTTTATCTAACGCTGGTAATATTATGAGCACGGCCGCGAGGGATCGACGTCTGGGCTCATCGCCTGCTAAGTATGGGAAATATTATTCGCCTGTTTATCCGTGCACTTAGGCCTACAAATTGTGGCGACCCGATCACTTCACAGCGCCTTAGCTGGAAACATGCTTCGGGATGCATAACAAAAATAATAATGTTACCACGTTGGCACGGAAACGACAGAAAGATTACCATTTACGTTGTTTTTGAAACTCTCCACCATCATACCATCTTCTTCTCTTCATTACCGCCATCCAAAAAACTACCAGCACTATATGCTTCCATACATTACCATCATTCAACAACCACCAACACCATCTTTACTCTTCTTCTTTATCTTCTTCTTCTTCTTCTTTTTCTTCTTCTTCTTCTTCTTCGTTAATCTATTGCTGCTGCTTCTGCTGGGTCTCCGTGGCGAAATGTTTAAGCCGCCCACTTCGCGCTACGAAGGTCGTAGGTTCGTTTTCTGACTTCGTCATTCGGTTTACGAGAGCAATTCTTTCAGAGGCCCCCTTGGCGGGGTCGTCGCTGGAGGGACAGAGTTCGCGCCATGCTTTCAACAGGCTGCTCTGATGAAAGTGTGGTACCCAAGGGCTGTCGGGTCGCCGCCACGAGGGTTTTTGGCATTTGCGAAAACGCATAAATACAGATATTGTTCGAGCTGACTGTGTTTTAATTGTTTCAACTTATTATTCATATGCATCTACGTGATGTAGCGAAATATGCCTGGCAATAAATCATGCAACGTATTGTTCGTGGCTTATGTGTTTAAATTCTCTAAGGAAATACACTGCTTTGAAGTAATGATAAGATCTTTCGCTCTACAAGAGAATATTAGGTTGAAAGACTAGCAAACAACAGGTCAAACACACTTCTGTTTACAGATGCTTTTACTGGGTAGATTAAATCTGAACATTTAAAGCGTACCAGAGAATATAGGCTAGAAATTCTTTCACAAAACATATCTTTCAGTTACTTCACACACAAACACGATAAATTAAACGTCTGTTTAAAGATGTTTCAACTGAGTGGATGAAATCTGAACATTTAAAGAGTAAACTGTCAGACCTACCAGAGAAAATAGGCTAGAAAGTCATCCAAACAACAGACCTTAAAGATACTTCACACACAGACACGATGAACTAAATGTCTGTGTAAAGATGTTTCAACTGAGTAGATGAAATCTGAACACTTAATGAGGGATTCTCCAGGTCTACTAGATGCTCATCTGTGACAACAGGGCTACAGGACTCTCTTAGAGCTTAAAGGCGAGACAACCTCCAGCGCTGCTGAAGTGCTTTGTTCTTTCTTCTCTCTTATAATTACAACCTGGCACCTGATGTCATCAGGATCTACGGACAAATCCGCCCGGGTCACCCCCGGGAGACCGGAAGCTCAGTGAGGATCTGATGGGAAAGGAAGTAGAGGACGGACTGCCCTGAGTTATTACTTCAGCTTGCGGGCTGATAGCGCCAGAGGCGTTCAAGAGATCGCTTGTTTGGTTGGCACCAGGGGCTTTTGCTGGGTCTGTTGTTTGGTTGGCCCCAGGGGCGTTCCTGGGTCGCGATGTTTACTAGGTGAACTGTTAGAGATCGGGAAGCTGGACGTAATGGTGAATGTAGGTCAAGAAGAGGGATAATAATAATAATCGTGGTTGTTGTGGTGATGGTGGTGCTGAAGAAGAAGCGAACACGGCAACATAATAATAATAATAATAATAATAATAATAACAATAAATCAGGAGGAGAAGCAACCGCAGCGCAGTTATAATAATAATAATAATAATAATAATAATAATAATAATATGAAAAAAAGAAGAGTAGAGGCTAGGAGGAGGAGGCGGGGGAGGAGGAGACGAAGAAGAAGAAGAAGAAGACGAAGAAGAAGAAGAAGAAGAAGAAGAAGAAGAAGAAGAAGAAGAAGAAGAAGAAGAAGAACTGAAATCCGAACAGGCTGAGAGAAAATGACGGTGATCAGCATGTACAGACAGATCATCTGAGATTGAAAGAATAACCAACCTTGTCACAGAGCTAGATATAGCAGTGTGTGTGTGTGTGTGTGTGTGTGTGTGTGTGTGTGTGAGAGAGAGAGAGAGAGAGAGAGAGAGAGAGAGAGAGTGAGAGAGAGACCACTTGTTATTTGTTTTGTCATATGCTTTCACAGAAAAAGCCATATACACGAAGAAAAAAAAAGGAAAGAAAGAAAGAAAGAAAGAAAGAAGGCCTTAACTCGCCTGCACCCTACTCGGACAACTACCGCAGATGTTGCAATTCTCCACTACAACCACTGCACCTGCAGCAGAACAACACAACAAACGAATTGTAAAAATATCAAAAGCCATCATGCGTAACACCCCATCCCCGCCCTTCTCCATTATATTTTGAAACTGCCGAATGTTACCCAAAAAAGCGCCCCCCAAAAAAGGTGTGGGCACCCTGCAAAATATCCCCCGAAACGACATTGTCAAGATACGCCAATTATTTCAGGGGAGTGCACCCATCTTGTCACCAGTTTAATGAAATAAATAAATAGCGCTGAACAAAACAGGGAGGGCATCTTTCTTCTCGCACGTGGGGGAATGAAAAATTGCACACAGCTCTAGCCGTGCGGCCCTTTCTACCTTGTGTAAGAAACCAGAGCTGGTTTGCTTTCCTACCTCCAGGTATGCCTTCCCTGGGCCGATCTGTTACGCCGTTTCTTTAAAAACCCGGCGCTTCAAATGTTATGAGGTATATTTTTGTAAGCTTTGAAAATCCAACTGTGCTGTGGATACATTTCTGTCTCCATTCGCTGACAGTGGCTTGCAGGTGGGTTGGGCTGGAGAGTGGAGGGGTGGGTTGCGTGGGTTGGGGTTGAAGACAGTTGTACCAAGTGACACATGATTATGGCTGCTGCCTCTCTAACCCAGAGAATGAGGACATTTGGCTCTTTAAAAAAGGAGTTATTTTCAGGACAGCTTTCCTTCCCACTGATGTCAAACAAAACAAAAACAACATAAAATGTGACTGCGTTATTTAAAATCTGGTGTTGATCTTCTTGGTAAATGGAACAAATCTGAAGGAAGACATTTGTACCAAGTCACAGATGATTAGGGCTGTCATCTCTCTAACCCAGACAATGAAGACATTTGGGGCGAACAATTAGGTCTTTTGATGACGCCTCTCCCTTAAATGCCACACAAAGAATGGAGTTGCTTGAAGCAAAACCTGGTGCTGAGCTTCTTGGTAGAGGCAACAAGTCTGAAGGACGTGCTCTGCAGTTTGGAACATGGCTTTGACTATACCATCACCGTCACAGAAAAGAAGGAGTAATATTTCTCATACTGCTGTTGACAGATAAGCATATAGAGACATCTGTAGCTCTCTTGTTTCTGTGTTATATGCTACTTTAAATGTTTCTGTTTTACATGCTACTGTTTGTGTTTCTGTATTAGTTAGTTAGTTAGTCGACAGATCATCCTCGTTGCACATCGAACCATTCAGTCCATAAGTGCTCGGATCCCCTCCTCAGCAAATCCTGCAGCGGGTAGCGGCTAACGACGCCAGTTCTGTGTTGGTTTATCAATCTTCTTTGGCTTCCTGCGTAGTGTTCTTGTTTGGCCACCCCTCTTTTAATTTGCTGCTCCCGCAGTCTGGCCATTGTTGTAGATTCACAGTCATCACTTGGTTCTCGCAAAAGTCTCACTTCTCGTAGAGCATTCAGAATGTCAGCCTGGTCCATGGCGCGTCCGCCCTCCACAGTAGCCTCACCTGCAAGCTTGTCAGCCCGCTCATTTCCTTGTACTCCCGCATGACCTGGCACGAAGATGAAACTAATCTTTGCCAGCCGAG
Source organism: Cepaea nemoralis (assembly GCA_014155875.1). Lineage (NCBI taxonomy): Eukaryota > Metazoa > Mollusca > Gastropoda > Stylommatophora > Helicidae > Cepaea > Cepaea nemoralis. The sequence goes on along the minus strand of JACEFZ010011888.1, from coordinate 14,041 downwards.
ACCGCTTCAGAGGCAGCAACCATTCTCTTCGGATCGACCCCTCCTCTATCCTCTTGATCATGTTCATTGAGTCGCTAAGGAAACAAGCCCTAGTGAATGTCTGTGTCTCGAGCCATGTTATTGCTTTACTTACTGCCATGACTTCCATGGTCAGGCTACTTGTGGTTTCAGTGAAAGCACCAGAGTCCTCCTTCACAATTCTCCCTCCGGCCCGAGCTGTAAAGGCCCATGAGCTTCTCACATGTCGGACGACCGACCCATCTGTGTAGATGACCGCGTCACCGTCTAGCGAATTCTCGAAAATCAACGCTTGTACTTCAGCCTCAACAGCAGCCGGATTTTCTTGTCTGCATTTTCTATCTAGTTGGATGCAAACTGAAAAGGATGTGCAGAAGTCTGTTGGCACTTGCACCCACTCCTCGCCAGGTTCTAAGTCCTCAAGTGAACACACCTGTTGAAGAATGTCTTCGGCTTGACCCATCCACGACCGTCCTCTTTTTAACCTGCTGCCCTTCACCTTCCTAATTTCACTATGCAGTGGATGTTGTGTGTTTGCGTTAATTCTGAGGTAGGCGCGTGCCCTGCAAACTTGTATTCTCTCTTCAATGGTTGGAAAATCAAGAAGGTAGCGCATCGCCCTGCATGCTGTATCTCTTGTACATCCAAGAATAATGCGCATAGCTTCATTCTGTATCCTTTCCATCCTTTCTATCTGCTTATGGCTGAGAGTCAGGATTGCCATTGCATACTCCAAAACAGACATGACCAGCCCCTCGTACAGAAGACATAGATGGCGCTGCTCACAGTTTGCTGCCGCCATCACCCGCATCGCTGCCAAACCCCGCTTGGCCTTTGTTATCACCTGGTCTATGTGCACATTATAAGCAAGGCTAGGATCAAACCGTATCCCCAGGTAATTCATTGCCTGCGTTCTTTCCACCGTCTCTGAACACAGCATTACAGTTGGTGTTGGATTGTTGACAATATGATTATTCAACGAGAACCAAGTCACTGTTGCCTTTGTTGGGTTGACCATTGCCCCAGCTTCATCACACCAAGTACTTATGCGATTGAGTTCGGTTTGTAGTTCCACAGCAACCTCCTCTCTATCCTTACCCTGACGATACACTAAAACATCATCGGCATACGACAATGTCCTGCCAGGTCCAGTGATCTGCTCACTGGTGATTCTCACCGTGTAGGCGTTGAACAGTACCGGAGATAATGGTGATCCCTGTGGTAGGCCAGGATATATTGTTGTTGATTCCGAAGTCCAACTGCCACATCTAAAAACTACTTTCCGTTGGTAGAGGGCTGCAGCGATCCAACTAAGGAGGAATGGACTTACGTTTAGTTCAAGAAGCTGAAACATTAAAAAATCCAGTGGTACTCTGTTGTATGCGTCCTCAAGATCAATCGCTGCAGCAACGGTTTCAGTGCCTGAGTGGAAACCTTCATAGACATCATGGGCAAAGACTGCTGCATTGGTCCAGGTTTCTCTTTTTGGACGGTACCCACCCAGAGTAGGTGGGAAAACACCTTGCCTCTCTAGTTGGCTTGATATTTTCCTGGCAATTACCTTCTCCAGCAGCTTGCCTATTGTATTCTGCATGGTTATAATTCGATATCCCTGAATTTTTTGTGTGGTCTTTGTCAGACTTCGGCAAGGGAATCAGATAGCTGTGTAACCATTCCTCCTTGGAATGTATTACTGGTGATATTAGCCAATCAATCTCAGACAATTACTACTTCAGGCACTCTGCTGCAGTTGTTAACTTTACATTTGTCTCTGTTAGTCCTTAATCTAAATGTGTCGGTGTTATTTATGACTAAATGTGTTCGTGTTAACTGTTATTTTAAATCTACGTGTGCTAGTTGTTACTTTATCACCTTTGGCCCTAGGCAGTTATTACATTGAGCTCAGACAGTTATTACTTTAACTACTTCTGAAGCAGAGCATTATTTTACAATAACAATGAGTTAACAATCTTCCCGACAACTCGGACTAATCATCTTTAGAAATACAGAACGCACTGAATGAGTTAATAGTGTCACGATTTAAACAATTTACACCCAAAAAACATACAACATTACAAAAGAGTTGCGTATGTTCTTATGTTGACTGCAATTACGGTGTTGCTTCTTCCCACCACTTCCATATTTGTCACATGCCATTGTATTTATCTGTCACAAACTGGGTATTTAAAAGACATCATTAACTGGAAAGGCAGAGATTATGTTATTTTGTCAAAATCGCGTGTTTTCATTCAAGAACCTGTAAAAACCTCTTTACACATAGAAAACTAAGGATGGAGAAAGATTAAGATATGCTCTATAATATAGAGTTCACCTGAAGGCAAACAATGATTGGAGCATACATTTGTGTTGGCACTGTCTTCCGCTGTCAGTTTCTATTACTTGATGAAACGGTAGTTCTTGACATACCAACGGGAACATTGTGCAGACTAACATACAGCTGTCGCTTTCAATAAATCCGAGCCACGATTATCTCGCAGGAATTTGCTGCTTCAGAACAAGCGTACTCCATTGACAGAAGACAGCCTGGCCCATGACTTCTTTGTAGAAAAGATTTCAAGCATAACTTAAGTGGTCCTAACAGCACAACAAGCTAGAACGTGTACAATTGTCGCATCCGATCTGGTACTTGTGGCAAAGAAAGTAAGTAGGAATTATAGGATTCGCTAGACAAGACAGGGGGACCAAGATCCGACTCACCTGTCATTCTTTGATGGCCTGGGTGTTTTTGTTCATGTGGTTGTATTTCTTAGTCAGCAGGGCTGTGTACATTTAGTGTGTTAGGTTTTAGTGCGGTGGGCGATGGAGGGGTTACATGTACAGGGACCGACGTCGGTTAGAAATACGGGGACCGACTTGGGTTAGAAGTACGGGGACCTACGCGGGTTAGAAGTACGGGGACCTACGCGGGTTAGAAGTACGGGGACCTACGCGGGTTAGAAGTACGGGGACCTATGTATTTTAGAAGTACCGTGGGCCGACGTGGCGTAGAAATACTGGGGAGGGGTTAAAAAGTACGGGGACCCATACAGCGTAGAAGTACGACATGGCTTAGACTATAAAGTGGCTTAGACTATGAAGTGACTTAGAAGTATGACGTGGCTTATATACAGTGGCTTAGTCTATGAAGTGGCTTAGAAATACGACGTGGCTTAGACTATGAAGTGGCTTAAAAGTACGACGTGGCTAAGAATATAAAGTGGTTTAGAAGTACGACGTGGCTTAGAATATAAGTGGCTTAGAAGTACGACGTGACTTAGAATATAAAGTGGTTTAGAAGTACGGCGTGGCTTAGAATATAAAGTGGCTTAGATTATAAAGTGGTTTAGAAGTACGACGTGACTTAGAATATAAAGTGGTTTAGAAGTACGGCGTGGCTTAGAATAAAAAGTGGCTTAGATTATAAAGTGGTTTAGAAGTACGACGTGACTTACATTATAAAGTGGTTTAGAAGTACGACGTGGCTTAGAATATAAAGTGGTTTAGAAGTACGACGTGGCTTAGAATATAAGTGGCTTAGAAGTACCACGTGACTTAGAATATAAAGTGGTTTAGAAGTACGACGTGGCTTAGAAGTACGATGCGGCTTAGAAGTACAAACTTCTACAATATAAAAAAGTTACCCGGATTCGAACCTGTCACCTCCACATGACGACAGCGCCTCGCTGTAGGAACAATTGTACTTCGACGCATGACCAACTAGACACCCATATAAAAGGTGTCGTTATTAGCCAGGCCTATCATTCACGCTGTCGTCATTTGGAGGTGAAAGGTTTCAAAACCTGGTCGGTAACTACAGCTTTCAGTGTGTATGTTGTATAGTGCGCCCTCTAATCCCTACTTCTTTCCTCTACGTCCTATGTGAGCCAAACAATACCTGCCTATTTATTTATGAACAACTGTCTTAGTGGCCTCAAAGATGTTCCTCCAGTTGACATTCCCAAACATGTAATTAAAGCAACGAAACAAAAGTGTCCACCATCTTTTTAACTATTCACTGCAAAGTACTGGATACTTATTGTATTGCGGATCGATCACAAGCATTGATACCCTCACAACCCTGCAGATAGAAGTCTCGGCTATGGTAATTACTTAGACTGATTCCATTCTCGTGTCACCGGGGCCGCCACGGATCTGGATGAGGATGTCGTAATAGTGTTAGTCACGTCATTGGAGGTCGGACCCGGGAAGGGCCTGGTTTGGTTTAGTTATAAAGGGTTACCTTAATTTCACGCACATATCTGAAGGGGTTGCGGACGCAATTCCTAATCCCACATACCGCATTGAAAACAAGCTGCGGAGGATTTGCTTTGGTTATCATACAATGGTATGAGTGCCTGTCGTTCAGAAAGGAATGGTAAACTACTGAACGTAAACTTGCCAATAAATCATCACCTGCCAAAAATGATGTTTGACTACGACGTCCTGTATAGGATATGCAACAACTCTTTTCATAACCTGCATTTCCTTTACAGGACGTTGCAATCAACTGCAGTATTTTTTGGCTGTTTGTGATTTTCTAGTCAATTTTACATTTAGTAGTTTGCCATGGCTTTCTGGGCGATCGGCGCTCGTACCATCGAAATCAACGCACGGCGGTCTGCTGATTTCTAACCCTCAGCTACGCATGTCGGGGAATTGTGAAATGTGTTCTCTGCCTCTAAGCCACGGCACCTGCAGATAACACATTACACAACATTAACAACAGCAAACTACAGTTACCATACCGGGATTCGAACCTGTCACCTCCATATGACGACAGCCCTTCGCTGTAGGAACAAGTGTAGCTGGTCAATTAGTTGGTTTAGATGTCATCATATGGGGGAAACCGGTTCGAATCCGGAGATGCTAACTATAATAAATTGTGCATGTCTTTAGTAGGACGTTACGATCAACCCCAACCCCAGGCAGGTGAACTTTCTAGTCAATTTTACATTCGCCATTACTTTCTGAACGAGGATTCAAGGTCGAAGTCCATCTGACCGACGAAGGCATTTAACATCCTAATACGCCATCAGCGAACCGGAAGTTTGAGAGCAATGACTCTTATCATTTCGATCACCTATGCTTAATGATAACTATAACTTTCAATTGTTATGTTGTACAGTGCGTCCTCTAATCTATAATTCTTTCTTCTACTTCTGTGAGCGACAATCAATACCTGTTTTTTTGTTTGTGAGCAACCCCGACTCTAGAACAGTAAGTAACCCGGGATTGAATCCGCGTCCTTGATTCTCACGTGAAAACTAGGTCAAGGACTGGGATCGGAACACAACCACTCGAACCCCATGACTCAACTCCTTTAAGTGGTTAGCGGTTAATTGGAAATGGGCGGGGTTTTCAGACTTAAATCCAGCGGGTAAAATTAACTTCTTGTTGGCCAACTCGTGACACAAAGAACCGAGGTAAGTTCTTCTCGTTTGAAATCAGAGTTAACCTTTCTGAAGACAACTGATTTTCATTAGCTGAGGTGCATTCTTCTGGTGTAATTGCTGCAATCCTTGGCTGCAGATTGTAATTACCAAACCATTCGAGGCACATAAACCAGTTCACAAGTATTGATTGGCAATCAAATAAGTAGAAGGAAGTGGAGATTAGAGTATTCACTAGACAACATAACAATTGTAATTGGACATCAAGGCTGACTTCTCGTTCAGAAAGCAATGGCAAACTAGTGAACGTAAAATTGCATACATTCATGCTGGGGTTGGCATTGATCTTGACGTTCTACAAAGGGCATGCAGTGTTTAAAAAAAGAAAAAAAGTAGTCAAGCCGGGAATTGAACCAGTCACCTCAAAAGGACGACAGCGCCTCGCTGCAGGAACAAAGTGTACTTCGACGCATGGCCAACTCAACATCCACGCGATGCACAATGGAGAACTGAGTGTACTGGTGAGTGAAATGCTACACCACTCATTACGACTACCAGGCCAACGGGATGGAGCTCATAAACCCTAGAAGGAAACCAGTCTACGTCAAGGACAAACACATCGAATGCCAAACCACCACTGCCTGGTGGAAGATCCTGTAAGAACAAAGGTTAGGTGAGCAAAGCCCTTCAGAAAATTCGGACCGAACAGCCCATGAGCCAGGAAGGCAATCTGGCTATGAGAGGAGGAATCCAGACCAACAAACAAAAAAAGCCCAACCATCGAAGTCGGGCGATATTGGCTTCAGTGGCACGGGACTAGAAAGTGGACTACAATGGGTGCGATTCACCATCCTGTTTGTGACCCGTGTTGGAATAGACGCATAGCAAACGTTGATCGTAGAACAACACGAAGCGGAGGAGAGGATGCCCACTGATGCTGATGGTGGTACGGAGTACGCTGCGTGGCCAAATCTACAGGTAAGCGATCCGACGATAGGTGTATTGTCCTGTCCGCTGTTTGTTTCTATCTGTCTGTCTTTTTAATGGACAGACCGACTCATTGTCTTTCTTTTCCTCGTTTCCAACAGTTGTTTTCTTTCGAGGAGAGATGGTGGAGGTGTGTTTATAACACGTCCAAGTGACTCACTTTGTTTATACTGTCTGTCCGTCACTTTTATCTTGTCTAAAAGAAGTTCGTTCTCTTCTTTCTTTTCAGCTTACCCACCCACTACCTGGGAAGCTATGGTAATGTGTGGCAAGCACGCTCGCTTACCTATCTGGTGGTCAAATGCTCAAATCTCCATCGAAGAGAGTAGTTTTTTTTTTTACAAACTGACCTGGGTACCCAAGGTCGACCGAGCCAAAAATGGATACCGGAAATACCGGGGAAATATTGATCACATGGTCCATCCAGTGTCGTTTGGTCTATGAAAACATGGAACTAATGACATATACTCAGGCGTCTAGGCGTGGAAAAGCGCCCTTGACTTTTGCAGTCTCTTCACGTTCCACTACCTCCGTCTATCCATCTATGTGTCAATCTCTCTTCACCCCGTTTATCTGTCTATACGTCTGTCTACATGTAATCGACAATAGAGTCCCTGGTACGATAGTCACCACCATTCTTTTCAAAGTCGCCAATCAGCATAGTGTAAACTTCCCTCATCATTGGGGCCCTATAGAAGAAGACCATATACCAAAACGCCAGTCATTAACCGACACGCAAACCCATTGCCTGTTCATCTTTATTCTCCCACAATAAAGACGGCAATGCATAAATTAGGCGCCCTCACACGTGAACAATAATAGCTGTGGGTGGGCCACTATCATTCTGTAATCGCTCAAAGCCGTACATGTATATAGCTCTATAAATCTTTGCCGCGAGAGGCGAATAAACACAGAGTAGCGGCCACAAAATATTCCACAGTAGCAAAACAGGTTGTGGTATTCTATAAAGATCCCTGTTGAAACATTATCATACAAGAAAATTATTTAAAGGAAACAACGTTATCAGTTGAGGTAATTTATTTTAACATTTAAGATGACAACGATACATTTCAATGGCAGAGTTTATTTACTTAAGCTGGTTTGCAGTTCGGCTTATGTTGTTTCTTAGACGCGATGAAAAAACTTGGAAGTCAAGAAAAAGTTGGTGGATTTGTCTAGATCTTTGCATGGTCAATGGGTGCAGGTATAGCGTGCTGTCAAATACAATCCTGCTTTTTACCAGTAAGATTTCCGGTTTAGCCGCTTTGTTGTAATCAAACACAGGGATTCCATCACAACTGTGTCCACTCCAGAACAAGGAAACTGATGAGTAATTTTTATATATAAATTTGTACGTAGTGTTTTCCATGTAGTTGTTTCGGTGTGTTTGTTGTTTGTGTGTTGACGAAGGCTTTAGTTGCAACGTCCATTTTGCTACTTGTGGTCTTGTTCTAGTAAGCTTCCGTCTATTTCCCGTTTCCTTGTGATTCATTCATTGCTTTTTATGAGGGTTGACAAATGCGAACCAGACAATAATTTCATCAGTATTAATTGGCACATTGTTGAGGTGCTACATAGAACCGGTGCTTTTATGTGGATGTGAAGCGTGGACAATGAGCTAACAGGCTGAAAAAAACATCTGATGGCTGTGGACATGTGGTTTCTGAGGGAAATTCAAAGAATACCACGGACAGACAGAAAAACCAGTGACCAAGAACTACAAGAAACAAATGAAAATCGTAAACGATTAGATAAATTAGACAGTCAAACATTTTTGGTCACGTTATGAGAATAAAAAAATTAGGGAACTTGGTGACAACTGGTAAGATCGAGGGGAAGAGAACAAGGGGAAGGCAGAGAAGTAAATACCTGGATGGTTTGGCCACGTGGCATGGTCGAGACAAGAACGAGGGCTGATCCACGACTCTGGTGATCGAGTGAGATGGCGAAACATGACAATTCACGCTTATCGGCATGGCACATGATGATGAATTGGCTCATTTCGAAGATACAATATTAGAGAATATCAGGCACAGGAAGACGTGTAAAGCCATCATTTCTCGCATAATATCTCTAGTATGGGAACTCTCTGGTGACGGCTGCAGAATGGGACGGGGTACGAGTAGGAATCTCCTGAGTGCAGCTAAACCAGGCCGTGCTGTATACTGTATTGTATTCTCTCCGTTTTAGATGAAGATTGTCAAGTGTCTGTCTTTCTTAAAGACATGAATGGGAAAACAAGACTGGGAATCAAACATTGGAACACAAAAATCAGCTCACAATGTCTTTCATGAAAGGCAACAAGAATTTCCCATATAATAATCGTGTCAACAAAACTGTATTTATGGTTAAAAAGAGACATTTCATAAGAGACAGTGAACAGTGGGTAGGAGGAACTATCAATGCGACGGTCATAGACGAAAAATGGAATGAAAACCGAGACGGCAATTGGTAGGTGGGGTGATGGCGTCCCAAACAACAGATTAAAACCAGGCAGGAGATAGGAGACAGACTCCAGACATGATACACCGCCGACCTGTACTGATGCAATCAAAGGTGAGTGACACACTCCTCCCCCTCTTGACTTGATGCGTTTTATCAGAAACAGGTTACCGTTAATGTCTCGAGGTCTCATTAAAGTACTCTCGATGTCAAACGGGGTCTGGGAGAGTGCGTGTGTGTGGGGCTTTGTGTGGTTGACAGGGGTGGGAAACAGTCCAATATTGCAACGGTTCTAAAACTACACACTGCACGCTCTATCCCTACAAATGCGTAAGTAAATAAAGGGTCGTCTTACACGCCTTGAGCCGCATTGCGCATATGGTGCTAGGCTCATATTTGTATAGATCACTCCAGGGATGATGTGGTAAGTACTATACCTGCCGCCTTTACTTCCTAGTACTTTTCCTGGTGTCCAGTTTAGGCTGGGCCGACCTGGGAGCTCTGGTGGCAATAGCAAACAAACTGAAGAACGTCCACAGGGGCGTTGTCCTCTGTGTGGATAACATAGTTAACACTACATTCCAGGTTCAGTTAAGAAGGAACTCACCACACACACACACAAATACCAAACAAATTAAAAAATAGGTTAAATTCATTACCAGTCCTCACAAAACGAAGAACAAGCTGACGACGACGACAACGGCGAAGAAGACAGCGACAAAGACGACGACAAAGAAGAAGAAGAAGAAGAAGAAGAAGAAGAAGAAGAAGAAGAAGAAGAAGAAGAAGAAGCAGAAGAACGAAGAAGAAGAAGAAGAAGAAGAAGAAGAAGAAGAAGAAGAAGAAGAAGAAGAAGAAGAAGAAGAACGAAGAAGAAGAAGAAGAAGACGACGAAGAAGAAGAAGAAGAAGAAGAAGAAGAAGAAGAAGAAGAAGAAGAAGAAGAAGAAGGCTTCTTCTTCTTCTGCGTTCATCCGGAGTTTTTTTTTTTTTCTTTTTCGGACGTGATTGCGTTGTGCCTGTTTACAGCAGAGCTGCGTTTTTGCGCCGTTAGGCCGACACATCCGACTTCTGCGGGCATATGTTGACCCGGTTAACCTTCCCGGAGAAGAAGGAGACGAAAACAAAGAAGATGAAGAAGAAGCAGGCTGCCGTTTTGCTAACTCTCCAGTGTCCCAATTATTTAGCGCTTCATCATTCTGTCCAACAGTGAATGGTCTCAAATAGTCCCACTGTCACAACTCTACGACTGCACCTTTGCCCGATGTGCTTGAATTTCATCTCATATTTCGGCACCATACAAGCACTTGTCAGCCAGAGATCTTCGCAAAATTGGCCCAGGGAATCACAGAATGGTCTTCAAATTGTTAGTTTGTGTGGAAACAGAATTTAACATAACAAGTCCTGACACCCGTACGGAAATAATAACTAGCAAACCTGAAATCGAGCTGGAAAATGTGTCAGATCTGAACACCAGGCTCTGGTTTTCAAGTCACGCCGCGGGAAAACAGACCCTGTCAGAACTCAACCACGCCTCAATGTGAAAAGGTTATTACAGATAAGCAGTCGACAAAAGTAACCTCGGCGCAATCATTATTAATGTTGTCAGGAAACTGAAACGATACACCTAACGTACTGCTTCTGGTCTGAAAACATGAATGGAAAGGATTAAGCATTCCCTCGTTTCTGCACACAATACGATAGAACAACGTGCCAAACAGTGGGAATTTGAGACCTATGCCAGTGAATCACAGAAAAATTATCACTCATTGCTAGCGATCATATGAACCACAGAGACAAAAACATAATGTGGTATTATCAGACTCTGCGTATTGTAATCCTACCTGAAGTTTTCCATTAACGGGAAATCCGCCTGCATATCTATTGAGCTATGTGAAGTTACATCTAATTGTGAAGTTACAGAATGCGGCTTACCGAGGGAGAAGTCTATAATTTCGCCAAGATGTATTGAAACGCAATCTTCTGTTGCTTTCCCCGTAATCAAATGCAATGATAAGTTGCGGCTGTAATGTTCTTGATGTGACTTCTGTTATCTATAAGTTGTCTTTTCCCCAGGAAGATGCGTCTTTCTCTTCTTACAGTTTTTGCCCCACTGTTAGTTTCCCTCGCTCCATTGTCAGTACAGGGTGTCCCATAAGTTTCAAAACTGCGTAGATGGTAATCTTTCCGTTGTATCTTGCCAACTACGCTCAGTAGTTTGCCATTGCTTTCTGAACGACCGATGTTCATACGATTGTTAAAAATATGATAACTTTAATGTGATCTTCGATAGTTAAAAAGAAACAAATGGCTGATAACCTTAATGCGACCTTTAACAGTTTAAAAAAAAAGTCATGGCTGATAACTTTAATGTGATCTTCGACAGTTAAACACAAAACACATGGCTGATAAACATGTGAGTTTAGACACTGAACGCTTGGGTAATAAAATGAGTGCGATCTCAACATTATAACCTAGCCGATAAATACACACACCCATGGGAAGACATTTCAGATGCAACAGTTGTATTAATATTGCGCCGTTAATGACAGATCGGCGGTGCCAACGCATCAGTCATGATCAGGGATGCCATACACAAAATTGCAAATTCGGCACAATTTTATTCTAATCTTGGTGTCGTACTGGCGCCGGTGAACGTCCCCGTGCTTCGGGGATTAGTTACAGATGATCAGACACGTGCAAGTCTCCAAATTGTGAAGTAAACTGGGCACCTCATTTCATTATACTGTGACCTAATGCAGATCGAGGCACGACACTGCACTGTCCTTCAACGGTTTGTGGTATAAGTGTTGCATGATTTTTTTTTAAAAATATTGAATTAACGTAGAGGGGGTTAAAGGACACGCAGTGACATGATAGTGCTACGATTTACCGAGTTGCTTGGTAGGGGCTCAACCCCCAATTAAACAGTTGGTTGAATGTTCTTTACAGGACGTCACAATCAACCCAACATTTTTTTTTTTTTTTTGGCTATTGTGATTCACTAGGCAATTTTTACGGTCAGCAGTTTGTCTTTGCTTTCAGAACGACCGACACTCATGCCATCGAAATCAACACTAGGCGGTATGTTTCCAAATCGTCTGCGACTGATTTCGAACTCTCAACTCGGTATGTCGGGGAATCGTAAACCGCGTTGACTGCCTTTAAGCTACAGCGCCGACAAGCCACAGACAGAGAGATATATATATTTATAAAGAAAGTACTCACACGTAATAATCAGCGTACACACTCATTCTTGCCTACAAAGAATTGTCAAAAGATACCTGGGCGAAAGTAAACTAGAATCATACACTAATTGGTGTCTGCCTAACAAGAAGGAACACAATGGTATGACAAAATCATCAATTTGGAACTGATAGAGAGAACTAGACAAATACTAAAGAAACAAGAGGTGAAGAAAAGACGCTGGCGCTGCATTTGGCACACACTGGCGCTGTTTAGGGTATACACTGGCGATGTACAGGGCATACACTGGCGCTGTATAGGGCATACACTGGCGCTGTATAGGGCACACACTGGCGCTGTATAGGGCACACACTGAAGAAAATAGAATAGTATAAATAGAACAGTCTTAATCTGGAAACCAGCAGAGCAAAAGAAATAGAGGAAAACCTAAAATATCACGGATAAGAGAAGTAGAAACATAAATTAACACTATTGGAAGGACAAGCAGAGAGATGCATGAGACAGCTACAGATAGGAGGGCTTAGCGTGAATCGGTTGAGGACCAACGCCCCAGTGGAGGACAGAGGGGGAAAAATACGAAGACCTCGGCGAAAAAAAAAATGGAGTATGTGATGAAGGCACGGAGCACAGTATCGGTGTGTCAAGCACTACAGGTTGAGAACCACAAGGCCCTCACACCAGCTTAAAAAGTGTCTATACTGTTGTAAATTCATCCTTGTCTGAACTTTGAGATAATATGAACAAACAGACATTGCCTGTTAATTTGCTGGCTCGTGAAAGCAGATCCTATTACGGCTATGATGCGCATTACGATGAACCTCGTTTCAAGACGCCAAAGAATGGATTGATTGAATAATTAGAGATTTGATGTTCTGTTTGCACTAATTTATTACCGTATTTCCTCTCGTGAAGTCTCCTTCAATGGGCTTAAAATTTCAAGAAGCTCTTTTGTTTTTGCGAGTATAAATGTTTGAAGGGAAATGGGATGAACAAAGAGAATGTTTTAAAGAGGAAAACATAATCTTTAAGAGGATGAATAATGGAACTGATAGGTAGACAGACGTAAGTTACAGGAAACAAATGGTCACAGAACATTCGGTAAACATGTCAGGTTCATGGAAGCATTCGGTACACCGTCACCACCATCCTTAACAGATGGACAGAAGAAGGGGGGGGGGGGGGGAATGGATTGATAGACAGACAGACAGACAGACAGATGGACGGATGGGTGGGGAAAAGAGGGAGGGACAGACAGACAGACAGACAGACAGACAGACAGACAGACAGACAGACAGGAATGATCACCAACAGAGATAAACCGGAGGGCCAGAGACCGAAATCTGTAAAGAGACATGAACTTCTATGCCAGTTGACAAGTTATTGACATGCTTATGACGATGTCTTCTTCCTTCCTATGCTCCGAGTTAAGTGATTCTGTCATCCCATTGTTATCCCATTTCGTGCAGGCACCAGTTGTTGAATGTTGGTTGTTTGTTAGTGTTTTTAGACGTTTTAATCTACTGTAACCCAGCGTTATTGTTAACTCCTTGTCTCTGAGATAATCGTAATGTTAACACACAAAACTCATACATTCAGCTTCGAACCGGACACGGTTGATTACACAACCACATGCATACACAATTTAAGGTTGCCAAATTCGCCATGTGCTCATGTGGATATTTAGCCAGGTCTTAGTGAGATGCGACTGAGCTACTGTATAACAGTAGACGGCACTACCTGCTTTCTGTTAGCGACAAAAGTTACCAAATCCGACACCCCACATTGTGCCAACGGCTTCGGGTGGAGGAGTGCAACTGGGAGGGTACAAACCTTACCCTAGTGCAAGTAAATTCAACCTAAAGACTAAATGTCGTGGCAGGGCAGACCAGGCCCTAAGCCTTTGTGGGCAACTGGTCTAGGATGGAAACTCTGACAGGCAGACAGTTAGAGCGTTGCTTTTCTAATCCGACATCTTCTACGGCTTGTCTTGTTCCTGGG
>JACEFZ010011887.1:0-40633 GCA_014155875.1 Cepaea nemoralis | reverse complement strand
TGTGTAAAACTGACGTTATGGTAGGAGATATAATTAACGTTGTTATACATTAAATATATTCACATTGATTGTTAGTGTAGAATTTGCTATGCCTTTATCACTGCTACTTGTGAGTGTGTTTGGGTAATTTAACAGCGATGTTTAGCAAATGTGTTAACAACCTTGTTCATTGATTGCATAGCTACGGCTTTGAAAAATTCTTGACACTAGTTAGAGTGTAATATTAAATGCATTACTAGTGATGAGTTATTGGGTTGAACAAGCAAGTGATGTGTTCTTTGCTTAGATAGATAGTGATGTAATTTATGCATTAGCTAGATGTGTTATTAATTCCTGGAACCAAGGTGTTATTATTTCCATCAGGACGTGGAGTTAAGTATTTGCTAAGTGAGGAAGCCAGTACTATTACACCTCTATGTAGGAATGTTTTGTAGTTACCAGATAGAGGTAGTTAGGAATTACCGGTGGATTTGTGATGTCACTACATGCTTATTTTGCCTGCCCAACCGAGTGTCTTTTGCATGCCCAAACTTTTTTATTTTGCGTGCCCGACTGAGTGATTTTGCATGCCGGCCGAGTTGATTTGCTTGCCCGATCGTGTTGATTTTGCATTCCCAACCGAGAGCGATGCGACGCGCTGTAAACGAGGCCGTTGCGCTTGTACCGACCCGAACTTTGAGCAGAACGTTGATGTATGACTCTACTGTTCTTCTCTTCTGTATTCCCGACCCTGTTAGTGGAGGAACATCCACTAGGGAGAGGGAGTTACAACTGAGTGATTATCCACACTTACAGGAGGACTGACGATTTAGGGTATGAGAGGCTGACCCAAACTGCATTATTGTCGGAGACTTTAATAGCCGTTCAGAAAGATGGGGATACCCAGATACTGTCAAAAGAAGAGATGAAGTGGAGGACTGGGAAATAGACTCAAATCTCCATCTACTCAACAAAGTGGATGACACACCGAGCTTCTACTCCAGAAGATGGTTTACCACTTCTATTCCAGACTTAGCTTTCTGCACAGGAGACATCCTCCACAAAATCGATCGCCATGTGCTTCACCAATTAGCAGGTAGTGACCACAGACCAATCAAGCTTGTAGTGAATATGGAGTATGTTCCACAGGAGAAAAAGCCTTTGCCCCGCTGGAATTACAAACTAGCAGATTGGGACAGATTTGCCATACTAACAGACAAATATTGTGAAAACATAAATACACGATATGGCAACATGAAGCAAATGGTGGAAAGTCTAAACAGAGCAATAATACAGGCAGCCATTGAGTCTATTCGAAGAGGAGCGAGGAAAAATTACAAACCATACTGGACTGAAGAATTACACATTTTGGAGGACAAAGTTGAAGATGCCAGGAAGACAGCAGAGAGAGAGAGAGAGAGAGAGAGAGAGAGAGAGAGAGAGAGAGAGAGAGAGAGAGAGAGAGAGAGAGAGAGAGAGAGAGAGAAGAACTGAAGCGAACGTCTCTCTCAAAGCCATCTTAGCAAAATATAAAAGAACAGTAAATCAACCAACAAGAGATTGTTGGAGGGAAAAAACAGAAAACCTGAACTTTGACAGGGGTGGTAACAAACGATGGAAACTAGTGAAAGCCATGAACAATGAAGGACCTAGAAACAAACAAATAACAATTAAACAAGGAAATGCCTTGCTTACAGGGAAAAAAAGGCTGCAAATGCACTAATGGAACACTATGCCAGTGCAAACCGCATTTATATTACAACCGAACAGAAGAAAGAAATCAAAGATAAACATACACATCATAGTAATACAGCAGCAGAATATGTGATGGCAAATCTAACAATGGAAGAAATGGAACAGGCAATGAATACCCGAAAAAAAAGTAGAAATCACCAGGAAAGGATGGAATCACAAATGTAATGAGAATGAAATAGGAATAGGCACTAAGGCAAAAACGAAACTACTAGCAGTCCTAAATTACAGCTGGAAGAGAAGAATAGTCCCACAGGCATGGAAGGAAGCTATACTAATACAAGTCCCAAAGAAAGAAAAAGACCTGAAAGAACCAAATGGCTATCGAAAATTAATGGAACGCATTATCAATTGCAGGCTAACATGGCATCTGGAAGAAAACCAACTCCTAACACCACACCAAGCAGGATTCAGAAAGTACAGACCCACTGAAGATCAAATAACCTATATAGCTCAGGAAATAGAGGATGCCTTCCAAGAGAAAAAGCACACACTAGTGGCCTGGATAGATTTAGAAAAAGCATTTGAGTATGGAAGTAAGGACTGAAAGTAAAACTGCAAAAAATGCATGTTTGTGGGAAAATGCAGAAATGTATCAGCAAGGATGAGTTCTTTCACCAACCTTATTCCTAGTATATATAAATGACATCACGGGAAATTTTCCACCCGGAGAAACACATCCTCCCTTGCAGATGATCTAGCCATATGGACATCTGAAGAATATATTAGTACAGCTAACAGCAGAATACAGCAAGCCTTATTAGCGCGAGAGGACTGGTCAAAATCATGGCTAGTGAAGATAAGTCAGGAGAAAACAACATGCACAGTATTCTCTCTCTCTCTCTCTCTCTCTCTCTCTCTCTCTCTCTCTCTCTCTCTCTCTCTCTCTCTCTCTCTCTCTCTCTCTCTCTCTCTCTCTCTCTCTCTCAAATAAAACTCAGCAACCTAAGCTGGCATTGAATGGAAAAATACTGCGCCATGAAGAAAATCCAAACTATCTAGAAGTCACCTTTGATCGTCGCCTGACATGGAAGACACAGGTTGAGAAAAATAGAACATGAGCAAGGCAAAGAATGGCAGTCATGAAAAAGCTTGTTGGTACAACGTGGGGAGCAGATGAGAAAGTTCTCAAGAAGTTATATACTGGACGGGTGAGGCCAGTACTGGAATATGGCATTGCAGCTTGGGCAACAGCAGATAATTGATTTATTTGATGTTTTCGGGATTTGAGATTTAAATATTGAGCACAACCCACTACTGGCAACGCTGATCGTATTCTGGTATGAACCTAAGGCCCATCCACGTCAATGTGGAAGCACTAGACTCGAGTTTCGCTCTCGTTTGAGCTCGTCAGTAGTGCATATCCTTGACCAGACCTGGAAACAAACCCCGGATCACTGGCGTGTGAAGCGGGTGTGTAAACACTAGACAACGCGGCAAACACTGGATACAGCGAAATTATCACAACAGAATATTACACCGTCACCCATCGTAGGCTGTAGCTCAAAATTTGCCCGATCGCCGCGACTGACGTCCGTCAATCGATGTGGACCCGAATAATCAGGTCTTCTCACTGGCAAGGCACACCAGGCCGCCTAAAGTCCAGCGAGCAATAATCAAATTGATTTATTTGGTTGTTTCGGGATTTGAGATTTCAATATTGAGCACAACACACTACTGGCAACACTGATCGTATTCTGGTATAAACCTAAGGCCCATCCACGTCAATGTGGAAGCATTCTCTCTCGTTTGAGCTCGTCAGTAGTGCATATCCTTGACCGGATCCGAAAACAAACCCCGGATCATTGGCGTGTGAAGCGGGTGTGTAAACACTAGACCACGCGGCACACACTGGACCCGGCCAAATTATCACAACAGGAATATTACGAAACATCAAATTGAAAACAATAAAGAGAAATTTATGTGTTAATTTTTGTACAATTTTATTGGTGAAAATTTATTTTTTCCTTCAACGATAGTGACTCATTACATAAGATACTTTTAATTTTCTGAAATACAGCCATTGTTTTCCCAGAGGACAGACGATTATCTCTAGTAGGTTGGAAATTTGCCCAGTCAGCAGAAAACCGGTTGTTTTGTAATTAAAAAGTGTGTTAGTGTTCAGTGGTATGAAACGTTGAAAGTCGGTTAGAAGATGAGGTAGATGGTATTCAATAAGGAAGATGTGGTGTTAAGAAAAGGTCGACTTCATAACGGACACCTGCTAGGTTGGTTAGGAGACTTGACGATATTGCGGATGTGAAATCACAACGTGAGATATTTTTTACCACTTTGGTTAAGAAATTTTCCTATATTTTATAAGTTTTGTTTTGATATTTGAAAGTTTGGTCGCGATATTTCTGCATTTGGCCAACGATTTTCCCCTTTGGTCAACAGATTTTCCAACTTTTTATAGTTTGGCTTCTATATATTTAAGTTTGGTTGAAATGTAGCCAATTGTTTTTCTTCATATTTGGTTAACAAAGTTTCCGACTTTTCATAAGTTTGGCTTGACAATTTTTGGCCAAACTTTTCACATTTGGTTAACAAAGTTTCCTATATTTTAAGTTTGTATAAATTTGGCCAAACTTCACATTTGTTTAAAATTATTTCCTACTTTTCATAAGTTTTGACTGAGATTTTTATAAGTTTGGTTGAAATGTGGCCAAACTTTACATTTGGTTAACAAATTTTCCTACTTTTAGTAATAGTTGTTGAAATTTGGCCAAGCTTTTTCACATTTGGTTAACAAAGTTTCCTACTTTAAAAATAAAAAATAAGTTTGGTTGAAATTTGGTCAAGCTTTTCACAACTGGTTAACAAATTTTCCTACTTTTCATAAGTTTGACTGAGACTTTTATAAGTTTGGTTGAAATGTGGCCAGAATATTTCACTTTGGTTAACATATTTTCTTACTTTTTATAAGTTTAGTTGACATTTGGCCAAAAGTTTCACATTTTATTAACAAAGTTTCCTACTTTTAATAAGTTTGGTGAAATTTAGCTAAGATTTTTTCACTTTGGTTAACAAAGTGTCCTACTTTTTGTGAGTTTGGTTGAAATTTGGCCAAATTGTTCACATTTGGCCAGCAAAATTTCCTACTTTTTATAAGTTTGGTTGAAATGTGGCCAGAATCTTTCACTTGGGTTAACATTTAAAAAAAAAAAAAACTTTTTATAAGTTTAGTTGACATTTGGCCAAAATTTTCACAATTGATGAAAAAAGTTTCCTACTTTTCATAAGTTTCGTTGACATTTAGCTAAGATTTTTCACTTTGGTTAACAAAGTGTCCTACTTTTTATAAGTTTGGTTGAAATTTGGCCACAATTTTTCACATTTGCTCAAGAAAATTTCCTACTTTTTGCGAGTTTGGTTGAAATTTGGCCAAACTTTTCACATTTGGCCAGCAAACTTTCATACTTTTTATAATTTTGGTTGAAATGTGGCCAAACATTTCACCTTTGATTAACAAATCTTTCCTACTTTTCATAAGATTGGTTGCGATATTTCATACTTTGGTCAACAGTTTTGTTTACTTTGGTTAACCCGTTTCCTTAGTTTTGTTGAAATGAAATATTTCTTGAATTTCTCGTCAATATGTATCATTCTCACACCACATGAGAACTATATACCGTAAACACTAAAAAAAAAAAAAAAACACCAAGATGTTGTTATAATATATACTTGTTTATTTTACAGTATTTCAGTACAGTTTACAAAAATAAAAAAAAAGCATAATGTCATTATAGGAAATGGATGATGCAATATGAGTTGGTATACATAGTGTGATTACAACATTTCATTTTCACATACAGAGCTATACACATTGTATGTTGTTTCTGTGTTGCTTCACACCTGTGTCTGAGTAAGTCGGTTCTTCCGGCTGGTAGCCTGGTATGTATCTGTCATTTGGCATGTAGTCATACGACTGGTCTCCTGCTTGATTGGCTGACATCTGAGTATTGTAGACAAAGGGTGCCTCACACATTTGAGTGTCGGGCACATCAAACATCTGGCTATTGGGCTTATCACACATCTGGTTGCTGGGCTCATCACACATCTGATTGTAGCTGGGTTGAAAGCTGACTGTATAGTATGCATCTACTTGGTGGCTTCGTTTAGTACCCTGTTTGACTTGAGCACTGTCTTGAGTGTTTTGTGGGATTTTATTTGGCTGGTAGCCTGGTATGTACCTGTCACTTGGCGTGTAGTCATTCGGCTGGTATCCTACTTGGTGGGCTGACATCTGAGTAATATAGGCAAAGGGTGCCTCACACATCTGAGTGTCGGGCACATCAAACATCTGGCTATTGGGCTCATCACACATCTGGTTGCTGGGCTCACACATCTGACTGTAGCTGGGTTTACAACTGGCAGTATAGTATGCATCTACTTGGTGGCTTTGTTTAGTACCCTGTTTGACTTGAGCACTGTCTTGGATGCTTTGTGGTTCTTTTTGGCTGGTAGCCTGGTATGTACCTGTCACTTGGCATGTAGTCATACGGCTGGTCTCCTGCTTGATTGGCTGACATCTGAGTATTGTAGACAAAGGGTGCCTCACACATTTGAGTGTCGGGCACATCAAACATCTGGCTATTGGGCTCATCACACATCTGGTTGCTGGGCTCATCACACATCTGATTGTAGCTGGGTTGAAAGCTGACGGTATAGTATGCATCTACTTGGTGGCTTCGTTTAGTACCCTGTTTGACTTGAGCACTGTCTTGAGTGTTTTGTGGGATTTTATTTGGCTGGTAGTCTGGTATGTACCTGTCACTTGGCGTGTAGTCATTCGGCTGGTATCCTACTTGGTGGGCTGACATCTGAGTAATATAGGCAAAGGGTGCCTCACACATCTGAGTGTCGGGCACATCAAACATCTGGCTATTGGGCTCATCACACATCTGGTTGCTGGGCTCATCATACATCTGACTGTAGCTGGGTTGAAAACCGGTAGTATAGTATGCGTCTACTTGGTGGCTTTATTTAGTACCCTGTTGGACTTGAGCACTGACTTGAGTGTTTTGTGGTTTTTCCAGCTGGTAGCCTGGTAAGTATCTGTCACTTGGCATGTAGTCATACGGCTGGTCTCCTGCTTGGTGGGCTGACATCTGAGTATTGTAGGCAAAGGGTGCCTCACACATCTGAGTGTCGGGCACATCAAGCATCTGGCCATTGGGCTCATCACACATCTGGTTGCTGGGGTCATCACATGCCTGACTGTAGCTGGGGTGAAATCCGGTGGTATAGTATGCGTCTACTTGGTGGCTTCGTTTAGTACCCTGTTTGACTTGAGCACTGTCGTGAGTGTTTTGACTTGATTGCTTTGGTTGGTGTCTTGTTCCATATCAAACATCTAACTATTGGGCTCATCACACATCTGGTTTCTGGGGTCATCACACATCTGACTGTAGCAGGGTTTAAAACTGGCGATATAGTATACGTCTACTTGGTGGTTTCGGTTAGTCCCCTGTTCGACGAGCACTGCCTTGCGTGTTTTGGACTTGATTGCTTCGGTCGGTGTCTTGTTGCATCTCAAACATCTGACTATTTTGCTCATCAAACATCTGGTTACTGGGGTCATCACACATCTGATTGTAGCTGGGTTGAAAGCTGACGGTATAGTATGCGTCTACTTGGTGATTTTGGTTAGTCCCTTGTTTGACTTGAGCACTGCCTTGCGTGTTTTGGGCTTGATTGCTTCTGTTAGTGCTCTTTTTGACACGAGCACTGCCTTGAATGTTTTGGTTACTGACTTGCTTGCCACTGTTAGTGCCTTGTTTGACTTCGTTACTGACTGGTTAACTTAGTTGAATCTATCAAAGTCAGTTAGGATCTCGCATTGCATAGCTATTATCTGTTCATATTCTTGTCGAGTAGGTGTCATTCCCATCTTAGTAGGGAACTTCTTGTTGAATTCACCATAGAATCTCTGGATGTGTAACGAGCTCGTTCCTCTGTAGGATGAGACAAATATGGCCTTATCACCAGTGCCCCCTGGTCTAACAGTTTCACCACTACGAATTATGTAGACCCAGTTAGCAAGCACAGTCTTGAGGTCTGTAGTCATCTTCGGATCACAATGCACGACTGTTACCAGCCTCGGATTTATATACTAGTTTTTGAGCCATGTGTAAAACCAGTTTCAGCCATTTTGTTAGGTCAAGCAGCTCAGATTATGCTGAAGCGGCTGTCTGTATGGCGTGACAAGGAGACCTACTGCCCGCTCGGTGACCCTTTGTATGTTTGAGCTCGGTTGGGGAATGTGGGGTCATGCTCGCCCCCTGACCTCTCAGCATGATGAAATAGATAGCGTAGAGGACGCAGTGTTAATTGCGTTATAGTCACTCCTCACACCACTAGTTTTCTTTGTACTGAGGGCTGGTTAGCTATTTAAGACATGACTGTAAGTATATTACAACCATCTTGATTTTAAGTAGATGTTTTAATACTCGTCCGCTAGTGTGGATTGGCAACAGGTTAAGATTGTTGGTGATGATGATTGCTCGATGTTGGATGGGGCTGTTTCTGGAGTATCCTGTTGGCGATTATAGTCAAGAACGCACTCCTCACTTCTACTGAGGTTTATTATGAATAATGTTTTTATAAATGTTATTGTTGAAATTTAATTTTTAATTTTAATTAACAGTTACCATACAGGCATTAGACTATCTCGGCCTCTTTCATTGTTGTTCTTGACTTTTTCTCTGCTTCAGGACTTTGACACTGTGACTGGTCCCCAGAACTGAGGTCAGAATATTTTCCAACTCTAGTATACGCCGTTCAAAATTCTCATATTCTCTGATTACATGGTACCAGTTACCATTGCATTCTTCGGTGCCAACGATATTAACTGTCAAGAAGTGAGGTTCTGCTGCTAAATTAACCTGTGGAAAAGAAAAATCACATTGAAACTTACAAGACTTCATCTCATCTCATCTCATCATGTTCCTCTTGTACCTTGCGGTGTCGAGGTGAAGTATAAATATCGTGAGAGTGCCCGATTATGGGCTTCATATATCAATATTCCCATGGACTCTGCTATTCCCTCCGTCCAACGTTTACGTGGTCGGGCTCTTCCTATGTTTCCATCTGGCATGTACATCGCTGCTTGTGGTATGCTGTTGACTGGTAACCTACCTGCATGGCCAAACCATTTGACTTGCTGTCGTCTAATAAAATCTAGTGCTGCTTTAACCCCCACTGTAGTCCTGATTTCATCATTTCTGATCTTATCTTTTCTTGATATGTTGAGTTTTCTTCTCAGGAACCTCATTTCTGATGTTGTGATTTTTCTTTTCTCTTTTTCTGTCATTGTCCAAGCTTGGCATTGGTAGCATAGAGTTGGTAGGAAGATTGTGTTTTAAAGTGCTTTCTTAGTAGTTATTGATACATGTTTGTTCTTTAGTATTGGTGCCATTTGTCCAATGAGTTGATTTGCCTTATTGCACCTATTTTTAATCTCATCTTCTGATCTGCCATTTGATGATATCATACTTCCTAGGTACTTGAAACTCTTTACGTGTTTCAAGGGATGTTCCTTTAGGTGAATTGTTGGTGTTCGTTCTTCTTTAGTTACAGTCATTACCTCTGTTTTGCTTGTGCTAATTTTCATGTTATGTTCCCTACACATTTCGTTTAGACTATTCATGTGGTCTTGTAATTCAGCTTCTGATTTTGCTATTAGTGCTTGGTCGTCCGCAAACAGGAGTTCTCTAATGGTTAGATTTGCAGATGGTTCTTCTTCTGTGTTCTCGTCATGCGGTATTCTTGCTGTCTCTGCTTGGCTGGTTTCTTTACATATGTTGTCTATATATGTTATGAACAAGAGATGGGACAGGACACAACCTTGTCGTACTCCAGATCTTATGGTGAAGGGTTCTGAGTGTCCTCCAGTTGCTCTCACTATGCATTCACTGTTGTTGTATAAACTTCTACATAGGTTTGTTAGATGTGTACTCACTCCATATTGTTTAAGGATTTCCCACAGCTTGTTTCTATCTACTCTATCGAATGCCTTTTCTTGGTCGACAAAGGCTAAGTAGAGTGTTTCATTGAATTCGATTG
Organism: Cepaea nemoralis; assembly: GCA_014155875.1. Lineage (NCBI taxonomy): Eukaryota > Metazoa > Mollusca > Gastropoda > Stylommatophora > Helicidae > Cepaea > Cepaea nemoralis. The sequence continues at coordinate 30,835 of JACEFZ010011887.1, read as the reverse complement.
ATTTTTCTATAAGTTGTCTAAGAGCAAACATGGCATCTGTGCATCCTTTGTTTTTCCTAAATCCAAGTTGTGTTTCACTTAGCTGGGGTTCTAAAGTAGTTCGTAATCTTTTCCCCAGAATTTTGCAAAATATTTTCCCAGTATGACTCAACAGTGAAATGCCTCAATATTGTGTGCAGTCTCTTTCGCTGTCTTTGTTTTTCCAAATTGGGATAATTATGGCGTTTCCCCAGTCTCGTGGTGTCTGTTGTTTTACCCAAACATGGTTGAATAGTCTATGTAGCCAAGCTGTTCCTACTTCTCTTGCTGCTTTAATTGGTTCATTTTGGTATTTCATCCTGTCTCAGTGATTTGTTCAATGGGGCTAATCTGATTGCTTCTATAATTTCTTCTTTTAGTATGTCTGGTTCTAGTTCTTCGATTACAAGACTTCAACACCTAGTAATTCATAGTGAAATAAAGAGGACCAGATAATAGAATGTAACATTAGACATCGGAACTAACACACTTGTTCTTGGAAACTATGATCATGAATGTTACTATTTATACATACCTTACTCGTTGGTTGTTGTATTTCATCTTCTGCGACAGAGGAGCAACTTCGAAAACCAGCACTAGGGTAGTTTTCATTCCACAGAGCATTGATTTCCTTGAGAAACTCAGAGTCTGGTCCATGACTGCTGGATAGAAGGTCAATATGTTCATTTGAAGACAAATCATCAAGCAAATCAAATGTTGTCTCGTGTGGGTCTACGGCTGTCTGACTACAAGAAGTAGATTTCTTGTAGAACAACATGTCTAATGACAGAGCTGGGATGAAGAAACAAGAATCACCAGTCTTCAAAATAGGTAACATAGAAGGTGTGCAATTTTTGTCAAAGCTGGCATGCTTTGCTGAACTTTGGAAGACATTATTTTGTCTTTATTTCTCTGAGCGTGCACCAATACTATGCTATGGGAATGAAGCTTTTGCTTTGTGTCACATCCAGTGTGAGTGGAGTCAGGAATTTCTTTCGTTTGCAAGGGTTGTAATCCATGTTTTTGTGTTTTCTTTGACGTTTCTTTTGCTTTTTGGAGGAACGGTGTCCTTTCTTGATCATTTTCTAGGTGCTGACAACACTGATGTCAGATTTACAATGGTTTGTAAGGTCAATGGGATGTAATCTCATCCACTGTGAGTTTAGGTTCCATGAATAACTCCGGTCATAGTCATTACCGTCGTGTCTCGGCTGTACCCTTACACATGTGATCGACTGCGACGCCATCTTTAGTCACGTGTTTCAATTATATCCCTTAGACATGCGTGGATCAACTCAGTGTTCCTGTCTCGTCCATGCCATGTGGCCAAGTCATCCAGGTATTTTCCTCTCGGTCTTCCTCTTGGTCTGTTCTTTCTTTGCACATCCTCTGCTACTGTTTGGTCATCATCTTGTAACATGCTCTTTCTAAAACTTTTTCTCTAATGCAGCCATTCTGAATGCATCTAGTCCTGAGAAACTTGTTCTGTTTCATCATCATCATCATCATCATCATCATCATCATCATCATCATCATCATCATCATCATCATCATCATCATCATCATCATCATCATGTGCCATGCCGATAAGCGTGGGCAGTCATGTTTCGCCACCTCACATTATCACCAGAGTTGTGGATCAGCTCCATGTTTTTGTCTCAACCATGCTCTATGGGCAAGCCATCCAGATATTTACTTCTCTGCCTTCCCTTTTTTCTGCCTGTCCGTGGTATTCTTTTCATGTTCCCTCTGTGACATGTCAATGTCTCATGCCCGTCTTCATACGAATTAACGCACCATATACAAGGGCAAAATAAGAGAGACAACAGTGTTCTATAGGAAAGACAGACGGCAAGCAGTTTCCTTAAGTTTCCAAAACTTAAACCCCAGGAAGAAAATGCAGAGTGATTCAACGGGAACAAAGACTTTTGGCATTCTCAAAGTAATTAGTTACCTGTCACCTGTCAACTGGAAAAGACCTACATCGGAGAAGATAGTATCACCGCGCGTGTTGCAATTTCATTAGCATACAATTGCATAGGTCAAGAGCACACTGTTGATGTTTTCATTACAGGTAAAAACTCCGTCCCCGCAGCTAAGAAACTAGGAAGGATAACACGAATTGTTATCGGTGAAATTGGACGGTAATTGGATGAATGTTGGTAGAATGTGATTGTCACGTCGAGGAGATAAAGATTGTGGTGTAAGAGGAGATATATAAAGTTACAAGCGGCAACTTAGGCGCCAGTTTAGTTACCATGTGAGCCAGAAAGCAGACGTGTTTCATTTTGTGTCGATAAAATACTTCTCCTGGGAGTGAAGGTAATCAATAATTAATATGCCCCTGTAAAGTTAACAGATACATGTCTTCTATAGAGATCACTTGTTCTTTGTGATAAGGAATATATATATATATATATATATATATATATATATATATATATATATATATATATATATATATATATATATATATATCAATCACTCTAGAGACAGGCTCAGAAGATATAGAAGATGTTCTTGACTTAGAGAAACTATTCTGATGAGTAGATAAGTCATCCTTCGGCATGGAAGAATTCTTAATGAATCTATTGATGCGTTAGTCATGTATTTGATGAGTGATACACTTCTCATTCACTATTCTCAGAGTCTTCAGATGCGATCTATACTTTATAACAAAACTACCATGATCCTTTCTCAGAGATAGTCATTATATTCTATGTCTGGAAAATTATGTTCTAAAGTGTATTGCATGTTCTGACTCTATATGATTTTGTGTTACAATAATTCATTTGTTTTAATTGTGAATGATACTTTTCTAAAACCTACCCTGTAAGATTTTAGATGTGTAATGGGAATATGGGAAAATGAGAAATGGTTAGGCGGGTATTTTCCCGGAAGAAGGAAAGCATGGACAAGGCAGTGGGCCCATATCGTTCTACGGACGAGAGAAGGACTAGCCTGCAGAACGCCTGAAGGAAGAGGACATGTCGTGCTATTAGATGAGGTGAACACCTCCAACGGAGATTATAGAAAATAATCAGGCACACAGAATAGCCAGGCTGGACTACCCTGAGCTAAGGAAAGGATCCCTTCTCCCTTTGCTTATATTTTCCCCTTAACCCAGCTCTTAGGATAAATAGATATATAGTTTTTGGTCCTATTTCTGAAGGGTGGTGGTTAAGTTGAGTGCTAAAAACTGGGCAGAGACCTGTATGCTGATGGTGGTCATTCTGGAGGAACAGCATCATTTTACCTCAATTGCTTCTCCTATGCCACAACCCTACAACCCAGGGATGAACAGCTAAGTAACTGTCAGTATAGTCTGTGTTGTCCTCGACTATAAAAGACCAAGATACCCCCTGTCACATCATCCCACGTAGGACCTACCCGAGAGTACTTACTTCTTTAAACGCAAGATCTCAAGAACATCACCTTGGTATAGTTCAGGGTGCCTCAGGAACATGTAGCGTAGCCTTAAGGGGACATTCTGAACATTTTATATATACATAGATGCTAGGCAGTGAACTGTGACATACATTTGGTTTAGTGCCATTAATGACTCAAACACGGTGTACATTAGTTAGAGTTGGAACTTTAATTCCTTAACTGTGCTGATGATTTGTTTACTACCTCATTGATGGTATTGTTCTAATGTATGTATCTGACATCATATACCACGCTAACACCCACACACAACACAGAAGCACACCACTATATTACCTCATTATAGTGTTTTGATGATGCACTTGGTGTTTTGTGTTTTACTTGGCGTTGTGTAATATTAATTAGAATACATTAGTTACTAAAATAGAGTGGAGCCAAGTGTGGCCGGAAAAAGACACGTATCTCAGATTTTCCCCGGGGGAAAAATTTCCCTAATCGGAGTACTGTGAACTTCCGGGGCTCCACTGGCCCTCTGTGAAGAAACTTCAACTATTGATCACAATCCACCCCTAGGGATTCTTAACGTGCCATTTTCAAGTTTCTCTAAACTGTTGGCTATTAGAATTTGGGGATCCCATCCTCATTTCTTTTTAACTTACCACATCCTCAGAAACCACATTTTCACTTCATTAGATGTTTTTAATCTTGTCTGCTCATTGACCACGCTTCACATCAATACAAAAGTACAGGTTCTATGTTGCACTACAAAGCTCTTTTTCTCATTGCAGTTGATATCTTGTACAAGGTTACCTTCGCCATAGCGATTCTTGTTCTAATCTCTTCAAGGCACCTCCCATCAGATGTTATGATTGTTCCAAGATATTTGTACCGATTCACTTGTTTAAGACTTTTCCCATTTATCTGTATATTACATTGTGGTATTTCTTTCTTCCTTGTGACGACCCATAATCTGTGCCTAGGACTAGGAAAAGCAATAAAATGAACTAAAGTATACTACTAAACATCGCCGTCAATTTGAATCCAGTGTGGCTAACATAATACTAGACATTATGTAGTGAACCAGTGAATGTAAAATTGTCACTTCCACGCTGCTGTGTTAATCTACAGTGCCAGCAGCATAAAGGGAGACCTCAAGACACACGGAGAAGACAAATAAAGACAGACACTTAAGGTAGGGAAGCCATGGAGGGAACTATGTCCTGCAGGAGATAGCAGAAGGTAGAACAGCTTGTTGTTGGTTGGTTGAGGATCTATATTCCTGTGAGGGATAAATTGTAGAAGAAGAAGAAAATTGCTATGCTGTTTAATAGTCAATTGTCTCCAACATTTAGTGTATTCAGTACTCCAAGGTTGATCTTTCTTTCTGTCTAGGATGTCGTCAGCATCATTCTTTATCATATATATTTTTCATGCTGTGATTTTCTTTGCAATAATTTTATTAAGTGTCCGTGACTCACAGCTATGTGATACTAATGGTAATATGTATATACTCTTAGGAATTATAACTTTGTGTGTACATTGCCTGCCATATGTATTTTGTTAATATTTGTATACAGGAAGTACAAGTTTCCAACCTGTAAATTTAGTATGAAAAAAGATTGTTTTATTTTGCCAATCGTAATTGGTGCTGTGAATCTTAGAAGATCAAGTTCTGAACTTCTGTTACAGAAGGCAGGTAAGCTAACACTTTACCACCAAATGTCTGTGAAGAAAGCATGAGCATACATTTCTCTTAGTTTTTTTTTATTTATGTTTACTGTCATTTCAGACTTAATTGTATCTAGTCATTTCCTCCATATGTTTCTCTTACGTTGTTTTCTTATTTCTTCTTGTATTCCTCTTTCGAGGCTTATGTGCATCTAGTCATTTCTTTCTTATGTTTATTTAAAAACCTTATTTCTTCCTCATTCCCGTTTCGAGGAGAGTATGTCCACCTGACTTTGTACCTATCAAACTCACAGGTCCAACATCAGCTGCATTTGCATAAAGTTTATTTTCCTAAAGCAGTTTCTGTGCAAGGTAACACAAACTATCCTCCTGTGAATAGGTAGTTTGCCTCCAAACATTTTGCCAGGGTGGTGACCTTACAACCTACTCTGCTGTGGGATTTTAACATCATGTTTTTCAGCCAGATCCAAGACGACTAGTATCCTACTCTCAAACACAGTGTCCATATTTATGTTGTTTTAGTTTCTAAGTAATGTTGTGATAACTGATGAAACCTTATATAAACTATTAGAAACTATAATGTGAGGTTTCTTTATTGGACCATTGCTGAAGGCTGAGGAATGAAAGGAACTTAGTTTTGTCACACGGTGTGTGGCCAGGTTTTTTTCCATTTTATCTCTCGTATGCAACAAAACGCCGGCTTCGTGGCTTAGAGGTAATGACTTTTCTCCGTAATCTCGTATACTCTCGTCGGTAACGTGATGACGGTTCAAATCGCACCGGTAACTTACGGGGTATGTGAGCCGGCCGCTCAGAAAGCAATGGCAAACTACTGAACGTAATCTTGCCAAGAGATCAACATACAGCTGAAAGATGCTGGTGTTGACAGCTAAGTCCTGTAAAGGATATGCTTAAAAAAAAAATGCAACAAAACATGATCTCATTTTGCTTATTAATATGTCTGGAGTTAGCAACCAAGTATGCTATCCGTAGAGACCAACAAATACTGCACTTATTGTTGCATTTTAAAACAGTCTTGGTGATATTATCAGAATATAATCTTAGCTGTGAAATTATGCAAACACATATAATTGTTTTTTATTTTTATTAAGTGAGAATCCTCAACAGTTTTGTCAGTATAAGATTTGACAACCCACTATGCTAGTAATTGGGCCAACCACTGCTGCATTTATTGTTACTTTTTAACACATTCATTGTGTTATTAGGTGAATACAATATTAGCTAGCTGTGAAGTTACACAAATAATTTTGATTGCTCTTGATTATTATTAAGTGAGAATCCTCAACACTTTGTCAGTTAATGTTTTTAGCCTTTCATAGGGTGCAGTGGCTTAAGGGTAATGATGTCAGCTTCTGGTTCCTGCAGAAATGAATTGTCACTGCCTGGATTGTGTCACGATATGGTTTGGGTGGATTTGATTATAAAATCAGAAAAGAAGTTTCCTGGGGTAGTGGCTGGGATCTTCTAGTCTTCATGGACAAGGGTGAAATACTCGGCAGGATTTATGTGACGTTAAGCACAACTGTCATTACTGCCTATAGTACCTTGAGGTGTAGTACAGGGGAGTCTTAAGTCTGAGGAATTAGGCCCCCTGGCTAGTGCAGTCGCCGCTTATTGTGCAGGTTATGGTTTTCTTTTTGCCCCCGACAGAACAAAGAATGCATTAATCTGATCGAGCATTTGAACCTGGGTCTCCTGCATGGGAGCCTGGCATTCTAGCCACTCAGCCAGATGCTCCTACTTAGTGATGGTAAACACGTTAAAAATCCCTCAGCAGCTGGAGACGAAAAAGAGCAGGCTGAATAGGTTGTTGCCCAGTATATTTCTAATTGATAAAACCCACACATAAATAGAATATTTACGGCATGGGTCATTCTGGTGTACACACATCTTATCTGGCCGTGATGAGAGCAATGTTCTGCACAGAATCCACCACATGATGGTGGCCCATTGATATTTATTGATCACATGCCAGAATATGCCTCCATCAAGCACAGGCCGTCATGCATCTCGGACCCTAAATGTCTTGTAAGTCCTTCTATGTCATAACTATTATTTATCTCTATTTTTAATGTTCTTCAACATGCCTTGCTTGGTCTTCTCATATGCTTTTTGTCTTGTGGATTTAAAAAGAAGGACTGTCTAGTTATGCCTTTTGCTGGTCTACATAATGCGCTTCCTATCCATTGCTAGTCTTTTCTTTATTACTGTCCTTCATTCACAGATACACACACTGACTAAAGAACTGAGACAGATCTTATATTTCGCTGCAGCTAAACTAAAAGTTGCCTGTGTTTTACCTGGCCCTTATGGGAAGCAATGAATAGAATACAGTGTAAACGTACCAAGAATATCAACAGAGACTAATAGAGGGTTGGCTTGACGCTGCCTGCCCCATCCCATAGAAAACGTTTGCAGCAAAATCCAACCAACCAAGACCAAATCTAAATTGGCAGCTTGCCAACGTTGGTTAAGGGTCTTGGTTTCAATGGGGAATAAAGAGCAGAAATTGAAGACCCTAAATGTATATAGATCCAGTTTGTAAATCTACATAATTTTATGCACAATACTATTTTGTTTGAAGTGTCAGTAATTGCACATCCTACCTTCCACGTTTGCTGTGTTGAGATTTTATGTTTTTCTCTCATGAAATGCTGAATATTTGCAGAAATGTTGTTTAGTCAATTAGATGTCATTAGGTTTCCCGAACTGCATTTTAGTAGGCCTCAAAACAAAAGACAATTACCGTGGATTAGAAGGATCAAACAGAATGGTAGAATGATTTAAATGAAGCTAAACTTGGTTCATATATCAGTTTTAATTAATAGGCCCACATAATACCTTCTTGCACATTTGTCTGCAGTCCAATGGTCATGTGTTCGCATCCCTCTCAATGCAGGGATTTGATTTTATTGGCTTGTCCCCTCAGGTCAACTCGGCCTAAAATGGGCATCAGGAAGTGTTCTGGGAAATAATGGTGGCCAGTGTGACACTGACCTCGTCACCCATTGAGTGCCAGGTGGGCCTTTACAAATATGGGGCTAGCACCATGTAGCCAGTACACCTCAAGGTGTGGAAGAGGTTGGTTCTTTTACTTTACTTTTACTTTACTTGTAACCTTTGTAATATATATGTAATTATTCCATTTGCAGTGTGAGTTGTTTCCTCTTAAGATGCCAGATGTTGCAGGAATGTGTGTTTAGTTAACCAGATGCCAAATGTTGCAAGAACATGTGTTCACTTAGGCAGATGCCATTGAGAGAAAACTTGTAATCACACAGGGATTTGACTAGATTCTGATTATTGCATGACAGAGCTGAAATTAACCTGGTCATAAAGAAAGAGCCATGGATTGGATGAATGTTTGTATTTGTTAAATTTAGATTATTGTTAGCTTTGCATCTGTGCCATTGTCTTTCCTTGTGACCAAACAATGTGACGTTATATCTAAAGGTATGGTTTTCATCCAGGTGTATTTCAGTTGGATGCTTTTAGATATGAAGTATTCATTTTTCAACAATGGGACTACATGTTTTATGCATACTTTTGAATAGCAAATGTATAAATATCTGAATGATGGTACTGCCAGGTTTTCAACACAGCTTTGTGTTAAAGTTTCTTATCCAGATTTTAACATTTTGTTGTTGTTTGATAATTAATATTAATGTTAAAACAACTTTGAGCAACAGCATTTTATGAACGGAAAATATATAATTGAAATATTTAAGGTGGAAGACGGTGCCATAATAATTGCAATTTTATTACTGACATAATTGTATATAACACATCATAAATGATCCGGTGTATTTTCTTCTTCTTGATTCCTCTGTCAAGGGGAGGGCATCAAACCTAGATGATCCGGGAAGGTTAACCCGGTCAACAAATGCCCGCAGAAGTCGGATGTGTCGGCCTAACGGCGCAAGAACGCAGCTCTGCTGTAAACAGGCACAACGCAATCACATCCGAAAAAAAAACTCCGGATGAACGAAGAAGAAGAAGAAACCTAGATGATCACCTCAAAGGCCAGTGTGCCTGCGATTCTGGCACGCATTTGTGTATGGTTTGCTTTCTCTAGACAGATTCCATCCAAGGTATTATAAAAGTCGTAACAGTCGAGAGGATCGACTTAATTGCACCGGGTTTTATCCCATATGGCTCGGTTTCTTTCCGCAGGGAGGCCTGCTGAAAGCATCACACAAAGCACGAACTCCTTAGCTCCAGCGACGACCCCCAGGAGTTTCTGAGAAAATGCATTTGTGAACCAAAAGATGTAGCCCGGAATCGAACCCACAACCGTCCGAGCACGAGACGGGCGGCTTAACCACTTCGCCACTTCATAGGGGAGGAAATCCACTCCTCAGCAATGAAACACTATATAAGTTGTTTTTTTTTTTTTTTGCTTTGTAAAGGATATGTTAAGTTAATGTAACAAAACGAGAGTATAGAATAACTGAACACACAAGCATCACCTTAGCTCAATCAAAGGCTTCGTCCAGGGAGCTCTTCCTACCCTGATCCCGAACAGACATCCAAAGGAAAATGGACAGAAGATTATGTGACCATTTTGTTTAAATATCATTCTTCAGTTTTGCTCTTGTGTGATTTTGATGTCACAATTTATTATGACTTTGAAGTCACTGTGTTATTTTGATGTCACAATTTATGATTTTGAAGTCAATGTGTGATCTTGATAAGCCACAATGTAAGACTTGGAAGTCAAAGTATGATCCTCATAAGCTACAATTTAACACTTGGAAGTCAATGTGTGATTTTGAGAAGTAATAATTTATTACTTGAAAATCGGATGTTTGCAAGCGAAAGGCACATATTCACTGCCAAAATTTCTTTACTTTTGTTGGGCTTCCACTTAGGATATGTTTGTAGCAAGGTCTTTCACTGATTTCTATATTTGGCAGTAAGCATGAGTGTGGCAACATTCTGCTATTCTTTCATAGTAATAGTCTAGGATTTCTTTTATCTGCCTATTTGCCTTTGCTCTAAAGAAAACCCATGAGAATAGTGTGCAGCAAGAAATGCCATCATGCAACAGGGTGTGTGATGCAGATTAACAGTATTCAGTCATGAACATGTTCTTATAGTCCATGCCATTTGACATTGTGATCATCTCTACTTACAGCCTTCTGTCTCTTGTGCTGCCAATCATTTCTGATACTGATGTCCCTCCATGCCATGATGTAAATCTGTTCAGCATCTTCCCTCTTGGACTCCTCTACTTCTCCTTCCTCTAACATTCCTGTTCTAACTACATACGCCTGCCAGCCCCTTTTCATTACATCTCAAAGAACATGTGGTAGATACAGTTTAGCAGTATTAATCAAGAAATTAGTAGTGTGTAATACAGTTTAGCAGTATTCAGTCAAGAATATTTGGCATCATTTCAGTTTGAGTGCATTCTACTTTGTTTGTTGCATTTTATGACACATTTGGGTTTTCTGAGCACCTTGTGCTGTGGTGATGAAGTTGTTCTGTTAAGTAATATTTCACTTTTATTGATTGGTTCCAGTGTGTGTATTGAATTGTATTGTTTTTAATTACATCATAAAGGTTTATACATTCAGTATATATTGGTTTTACATTAAATAAATACTTGTACCACATAGTAAATAAACCACACATGGTGATGTACAGTTGCAAATAGCATGCTGTTCTTTCATATAACATTGCCAGGTATGGCAACATTTAAATCAGTAATCTCTGACCATTAAAAACATATAATGGCCATTAGATAAAGGGATTTCTTGTAAATCCCACATTGTTTTATCATATAGCAAGACAGCAGTATAATATGCCCATGTGTAGGTCAGCAAGGCCGAATGGATAAGAACGCATGTTCTTAAACATCCAGTGTGCTGATGCCGAGGTAAGCGGTTCAACTCCTACACCAGACAGCAGGACTAAAATGTTGACCTACCATTCTTGACTTGGGGACGTAAATTACAAGTACCTCATAAGTCGGAGTAGGTTCGCCTTATGGAGAGGGACTCTGTTAATAGGGAAAGCTAATCCATACGTAAAATTCAGTCCAACACTACTTACAGTAGTGTGTATGGACAACACTTGAGTTCAAAGCGAGTGGGCGCAAAAACAAAAAACAAAATAAAACAAATATGCCCATGTTGTAAACCATAGTATTGAGACAACTGGCAATCTTGACGGAAACAGAGCAAGGGGAAACCAAAGAGCTATATACCCACATGGCTTGGCCGAATGGCAATAGCGGGACAAGAGCACAGGCCAGATTAAAGACTGGCCATCATGACATGGCAAACCATGACCACCCATGCTTATCGGCATGGAACATGTTGATGATAGACCACTGTGAAAGATTCGGGAGTCTCCATGGCGAAGTGATCAAGCCGTTTGACTCGGGCTTCGAAGGTTGTGGCTTCGATTCCGGGCCGTGTCCTTCGGTTCACGAGTGAAATTTTTAGGAGATTCCTGTGGATCGTCGCTAGAGCTACAGAGTTCGTGCTTTGTGCGACGCTTTCCGCGCTGCGGAAAGAGACCGAGCCATATGGGATAAAAACCCGGTGCAATGAAGTCGACCCTGTTGACTTTTAAGCGACTTTTTTTGTGTGAGAAAGATTAACCAGGCATGTACCAAGTATTTTATATTAGTGAAATCTGAACTGAATTTACGGGCAGAAAGTACATGGTTTGTTTAATATAAAACATACTCCCATGAACCAGTAGGATGTCAGCTGGTGGTTTCAAACATAGAGACATGAGAGAGGTGATAGATGGATGAATTTCACGTATGTAAGTAACAGTATTAGAGGCGTGCACTTTTCTTATTGTTCTTTTTTTATCCATTCTGCTGAGTGATGGTCTCTTTCCTCCCATGAATCCCAGTCATCGCATAATGTGTTCTATTACTTTCTTTATTTGGTCAGGACATACTAAAGAATTCTGTCTCTCCCATTGGCCACTTCCACTATGTATTTAGCCTCTTTAAACGTAATATACTCCTGATTTTGTTTCATAGTGATTACTGGGGCCCATAAAGGAGCCAAGAATAGTAACACTGCAACCAGCCATGGATGTTGTCAGAGGGAATGAGGGAGGGTTGGCGTGGTGCTGGCTATCACATCCAAAGAAAACTTCAGCTGCAAAATCCAACCAACCATGAACAGGTCTAAAGATAAGGAAGGAATAATAATTAATCAAACCAAGATCTTCTAGAAGAATTAGTACGCGAGAAGGCCACAAGAAGACTGGGTTGCCTACTTACATTCTTTCACCTAAGAAAATCTCCATAATTTGTATCTGGAATTTCGGAACTGAATTTGGGTATTTTTCTGGAGCCTGCAGGACAGGAAACATATAGGGATGCCTGGGAACACACGGAGAAGCGAATTTTGACACAGAGATGAATAACATGGAAAGGAAATGGAGGGAATTGCAGGAGATAGCACTTAAGGGGGGATACATGGCAGAAAAAAAGTCATGCAGACTTACAATATAGACATATATATATATATATATATATATATATATATATATATATATATATATATATATATATAGGTCGGTGGGTATGTAAGTAAGTGATGAACTGAGGGGTAGGTGGTTTTTCTTAGGTAAATTTCTATTACTGAAAATACAGAAGGACGAAATCAAGGGTTTGAAAAAGGGGGGGGGGGGAGGAAACGCTACATCACACTATCATGGAAGGACGTTGGGGTGCAGACTAATGCTGTGCTGAAAGAGCTAAAGAGAGTTGCTGAGAACAGGACATCATCACCAGTCTTGACCCTGACTGGCGTGGTGAGTGAATGAGGTGGATGTAATAGGGTTAGATTACAGAGATCAGGTATGATATTTTCATATTCCAGGTATTAAACATAATAATAATAAACATCAGTCGAATTATGGACACTTTGGAGGTAAGCGTGGCAAAATGGATAAGAGCGCTTGCTATTAGACTTCCTGTGTGCTGATAGTGAGGTAGCTGGTTCAACCTCTACATCGGTCATTTGGACTAAAATGTTGACTTCTCGTCCTTGACTTGTGGAAGTAAATTACAAGTACCTCAGAAGTCGTAGTTGATTCGCCTGATTGTGAGGGACACTGGTAATAGGGAAAGCTGGCCCACGTGCAAAAAATCAGTCCATTATGGACTATGCTCGAGATCAAAGCGAGCGAACAAAGAAAACATGAACATTTTTCTCCTTTAATGAGATACCACACACATTGCTATCAATTGATCACAACTGATGTTTCCTACAAGCAATCACAACCTGACATTCTTAGCAGTCTCCTAGATATTTGTTGAGACACGTAGGAGCTGCTTTAGTAGTGGCATCTGAGACTTATTCATTGAAATGTTCAAAACCTCAAGACACTGCCATATGACACAATGGGGATGTGGTAAAAAAAAGTGCAGCAAAGGTCTCTATGGTGCCTGCTCCATGTTTTTATAGATCAGTGGCCACTCGATGGGTGGAGTTAAAGTACTAAGCCCATATTTGTATAGACCAATAGGAACTCGATGGCGGGGTTATCTTACTAGGCCCATATTTTTATGGACCAATTAGAAATCAATGGGCGGGGCTATGTTGCTAGACTCATATTGTGTGTACCATTCAGCACTTGATCAGTGGTGTATTCAATATCATCTCGGCCGCAGGTAACATCCCAGAACATTTTATGGTACCTATGTTATGAGAATGGGTCCAGCTCCGTTATATTCAAATCCCCATGGGGTGAATTTTATTAATTGACCTGTTCTCCCAGGTTGACCCAGTTTAAAGTGAGTACCAGGAAATTTCTTGGGAAATAAAGATGACCGGCGTAATACTGTCCACATCAGCCAACCAGTGGCAGTTGGTCTATACAAATATGGGTATTGATTTATTTGGTTGTTTCGGGATTTGAGGTTTACAGATCGAGCACAACCCACTACTGGCACTTGCCAGATCAAGAAGACCTGACCATTCGGGGTCACATCGATTGACGGATGTCAGTAGCGGCAATCGGGCAAATTTTGAGCTATAGCCTACGATGGGTGACGTTGTGATATTCTACTGTGATAATTTGGTCGTGCCTAGCGTGAGCCGCGTGGTTACACACCCGCCTCAAACGCCGGTGATCCGGAATTCGCCCTGGGTCCACTCAGGGATATGCACTACCGACGAGTTAAACTCATGTTTCTGAAGAAGAGGATCAGCATGTCATCAAAACGTATCTAATACATTGCAGACCTGTTAAGGCGAACTCACCTGGGACCCGGGAAAGTATTTATTATCAGAAATTCCTCTTATAAAAGTTCAAGCGTATAGTATTACATTTATAACGCACAATACAACATTGTTCTTCACAACAGAAATTCGCCACATCAGAGATCACCTTAAGCGATTTGAACTGTATTTAGTTTATTTCTTTGTGACAAAATTGAACGTATGTTTTGTGTTGTGTGACAAAATTGAACGTATGTTTTGTGTTGTGTGACAAAACTGAACGTATTTTGTGTGACAAAATTGAACGCATGTTTTGTGTTTTGTGACACAGTTGAGCAGTCACCATGTCTTCGTAACTAAAACTCAGTCGTTCATAACGTTAATTACTCCAGTTAACATTCCACATAATTGTATGCACCCCATTCAACTCACTCATAATTGTTATATACCAAGTAACCGAAAAAATCGGCATATAAAATCGAATTGTGTAGGTTGTAGTGATTCTCTACATCCACCTCAGTTGTCTCTATTTTTCTCCTCTTTCTAACTCTCTCTGTTTATTATACATATTCTAGCCAACTAAGATAAATGTAATATAGTAGTAATACGGTTCCAACTTCACAGCAAACTGGCCGCCCAACAATTGCTCCATTCCTGTGCCAGCGAAAACCACACGAACTGCCCACTATTGTCCCTTGTCAACTCATGAAGGAGAGAGTAGTTATGACAAGACAACATCGCCAGAGCACCGACAACAGGCTGTCTTTCACTTCAATGTGTAGTGTAATGTCAAAGAAGATAGCCGTCCGCGAAAATCCCATGTAATATACCGCTTCAGCTGTGTGTGTTGTTCGACATAATGAAATGGGTGACAAGCCCCTTTTCTCGCTTCCTTGCGTCTGAAGTTGAGAGTCTCCGTGGCGAACGGTTCAAGCCGTCTGACTCGGGCTCCGAAGGTTGTGGGTTCTATTCCGGGCCGCGCCCTTCGGTTCACGGGTGCATATTTTCGGATACTCCTGGGGGTCGTCGCTGAGGTACGGAGTTCGTAATTTGTGCGACGCTTTCGGCAGCCCGCGCTGCGGAAAGAGACTGAGCCATATGGGATAAAAACCCAGTGCAATGAAGTCGACTTTTAAGCGACTTATTCTAAGTGACTTCTCAAGATAATTTCCAGAACATTCCGAAGAGTATATGGTACCATTTCATTTCCACCTGAAAAACCCCTTTCACTAGCGGGGATATAGCATCAGACCATCGTGCTTGTAAGCACATACGCTGTCAGTTATGTAAAAGAATATATTTTGCCCATAGCAGAAACTTGCTTAAGTCCGTGGAGTCTAAGGACCGTCATTTGTGTAGGCCTGAATGCACGGAGGAATATGTGGCCAATCTTTCCCTCTTATAGCAAACGGAGAGCGCAGACGTCGAACTCTTGTCCGTCACTGCTTTTGACATTATCAGCACAACCTCCTAAAAAATTACACGAAGGCGTCTGCCATGGAATGATTCAGACAGCGACAATAGAATAGCTGTGGCTTCAACCAGGGACCAGATCTAGCAGGCTGAGAAACGCCTGGCGCTGATGTTGTGCCGCGTTATGCCAATCTGTTTGAGCGGGTTGCTGCTGTACTCGGGTATGGGCAAGTCCAGGATGTTAGACAACTCCTGGAGCTCCTGCAGTTCGAAGTGGAAGTCATCGATCAGTTCTTGGTGCTCTTCTGTGCTGCGCTGTAGCTTCAGCTGTGAGAGAAGATGGCAGAAATCGATTAATATGAGCAGTCTTCATGGTTTCATTAGAAAATGAAAATGTTTAAAATAGGAGGCATATTTTAAGATAGTTGGTTGGTTGTGATTCCTCTAGAACTGTGGTTCTCAACAGGTGGGGAATCCCCCCCCGAAGGGGGGAATTTTAGGGTTTCCTGGGGGGGGGGGGGGGGAATTAAGATTATTTCAAGATCGCATTAATTAATACAAGAACCAATTACTTGATATTATTTTTCTCTCTAAATTTTACGCTTCTGTACTTCTCGCCCTAAAGAAATTCGTTTTATAACGTAAGTAGACCCACAAATCACGTTTTATGTAGATGTCTAGACTTGTTCTAGTATGTGTTATTAAATTTAGCGTCCACTTTTATGTATACTGTGTAAGGGTGGGGGGATTTATAGGGATGAAATTCGAAAGGGGGGAATGACGTTCTGAACATATGGTAAAGGGGGTCATGGGCCAAAAAAGGTCGAGAACCACTGCTCTAGAAAAACGTGAGTACTAACTCTTAAGTGCGACGCATTGGCGTGCGGGTCGTATGAACCCTGAAAAGAGCTTGGATCTATCGGGGTGAGGTTAATGTAGAAACAGCCCAGTGCCAAAATACCATCTTTTGCAGGGGCTGTTGCAAAGCTTTCCATTGCCTCCCCTGAGCAATGAAACGCGCGGGGCGTGCCCGACTGGCCCTGTGACTTCACATCTATGGAGAGGAGTATAGGATGTCGCCAGATCATGATTCAACCCAAGCATATGGACAGGCTGGGATTGGGCCTCGATGGGATTAGACATAGCTGGGATTAATCTTGACTGGTAATGTTTCCTCCACAGGTTTTAGGTATTTGGCTGACAACAGACTCCAACCCGATGCCCGGAGAGTAAGTTTAAGATAAGTGTGTGTACTGTTCTGTACGCATGTGAAAACTGGACAATGGGGAAACAAATGATGGGGAAACCCATAGCTAGTGGAAATACGGTTTTTGAGTAAAGTGTAGAGACAATTATGGGCTGTTGTGAGAACACACGTGAGGCATTGACGCCTGGTGCTATTATCAGATCACCCATCAGAACCATCGGCAAAGGATGCATGAAATGCATGGAACATATCATTAGAGCCGGCTACGTGGCGAAGGGATACGGACGCTGTTCGTAATGCTGCATACCGCGTTCGAAACACAGCTGTGGGTGATTTGGCAGCAGACCGCCTAGCGTTGGTTTTTTTCCTCATAAAATGGTATGGATTCCTGTCGTTCAGAAAGCAATGGAAAACTACTGAACGTAAACTTGCCCAGGAATCACGAACAGACAAAAAAATATGGGGGTTGACTGCTACGCCCTGTAAAGGATATGCAACTAACTGTATCATTAGAAACGGGTGTGTTAGCGAGGTTGAAAGAGAACTGCACTGATAATGACATAATCACGGGCGGACGAGGGTTCGGCGCCAGGGCACGTCTCTTCTAAGTGAAGAAAAGACTGACCACCTATTCCTCCTTGCTGTCAGGCCTACAAAATGTGATAGGTCTATCACATCATAGACCCATGGCAAGAAACTAGTTCGGGACAAATTGTAGGGAAGAAGGGAAATACCAACAGAAGAGGTGAGGTAGAGAAACTTGCCTTGTGTTGAAAAACAAAGGTAGATAGGAAAAGATAGGAACAGCTTAAACAGCCGGATAACTAATAATTTAAGCAAGAGCTTCTTTAAAATATCATATGACAGAGAAGAATGGAGAGTCATACGTAAATTAATAGTACCTCTGAAGTCGGAGTGGGTTCGCCTGATGGCGAGGGACACTGATAATAAGGGGAGTTTAACAATACGAAAAAAATAAGTCTAAAATACTAAAGAAAAGTATCAGCACATATGTGGACTACGCTTAAGTTCAAAGCGAGAGAGCAAAACAAAAGTACATTCCCCTACGTCCTGCTCAGAGCAGACTTCTAGAGAAGAGCGGAGGGTCATGATCGAAACTATGTAGACAGACCAGACTTCTAGAGAAGAGCGGGGGGTCATGATCGAAACTATGTAGACAGACCAGACTTCTCGAGAAGAGCGGGGGGTCATGATCGAAACTATGTAGACAGACCCAGACTTCTAGAGAAGAGCGGAGGGTCATAATCGAAACTATGTAGGACAGAGCAGACTTCTAGAGAAGAGCGGGGGTCATGATCGAAACTATGTAGACAGACCAGACTTTCTAGAGAAGAGCGGAGGGTCATAATCGAAACTATGTAGACAGACCAGACTTCTAGAGAAGAGCCGGAGGGTCATGATCGAAACTATGTAGACAGAGCAGACTTCTAGAGAAGAGCGGAGGGTCATGATCGAACTATGTAGACAGAGCAGACTTCTAGAGAAGAGCGGGGGGTCATGATCGAAACTATGTAGACAGAGCAGACTTCTAGAGAAGAGCGGGGGGTCATGATCGAAACTATGTAGACAGACCAGACTTCTAGAGAAGAGCGGAGGGTTCATGATCGAAACTATGTAGACAGACCAGACTTCTAGAGAAGAGCGGAGGGTCATGATCGAAACTATGTAGACAGAACAGACTTCTAGAGAAGAGAGGAGGGTCATGATCGAAACTATGTAGACAGACCAGACTTCTAGAGAAGAGCGGAGGGTCATGATCGAAACTATGTAGACAGACCAGACTTCTAGAGAAGAGCGGAGGGTCATGATCGAAACTATGTAGACAGAGCAGACTTCTAGAGAAGAGCGGAGGGTCATGATCGAAACTATGTAGACAGAGCAGACTTCTAGAGAAGAGCGGAGGGTCATGATCGAAACTATGTAGACAGAGCAGACTTCTAGAGAAGAGCGGGAGGGTCATGATCGAAACTATGTAGACAGACCAGACTTCTAGAGAAGAGCGGAGGGTCATGATCGAAACTATGTAGACAGAGCAGACTTCTAGAGAAGAGCGGAGGGTCATGATCGAAACTATGTAGACAGAGCAGACTTCTAGAGAAGAGCGGAGGGTCATGATCGAAACTATGTAGACAGAGCAGACTTCTAGAGAAGAGCGGAGGATCATGATCGAAAACTATGTAGACAGAGCAGACTTCTAGAGAAGAGCGGAGGGTCATGATCGAACTATGTAGACAAAGCAGACTTCTAGAGAAGAGCGGAGGGTCATGATCGAAACTATGTAGACAGACAGACTTCTAGAGAAGGCGGAGGGTCATAATCGAAACTATGTAGACAGAGCAGACTTCTAGAGAAGAGCGGAGGGTCATGATCAAAACTATGTAGACAGAGCAGACTTCTAGAGAAGAGCGGAGGGTCATGATCGAAACTATGTAGACAGAGCAGACTTCTAGAGAAGAGCGGAGGGTCATGATCGAAACTATGTAGACAGAGCAGACTTCTAGAGAAAGCGGAGGGTCATGATCGAAACTATGTAGACAGAGCAGGGTTCTAGAGAAGAGCGGAGGGTCATGATCGAAACTATGTAGACAGAGCAGACTTCTAGAGAAGAGCGGAGGGTCATGATCGAAACTATGTAGACAGAGCAGACTTCTAGAGAAGAGCGGAGGGTCATGATCGAAACATGTAGACAGAGCAGACTTCTAGAGAAGAGCGGAGGGTCATGATCGAAACTATGTAGACAGAGCAGACTCCTAGAGAAGAGCGGAGGGTCATGATCGAAACTATGTAGACAGACCAGACTTCTAGAGAAGAGCGGAGGGTCATGATCGAAAACTATGTAGACAGAGCAGACTTCTAGAGAAGAGCGGAGGGTCATGATCGAAACTATGTAGACAGAGCAGACTTCTAGAGAAGAGCGGAGGGGTCCATGATCGAAACTATGTAGACAGAGCAGACTTCTAGAGAAGAGCGGAGGGTCATGATCGAAAACTATGTAGACAGACCAGACTTTCTAGAGAAGAGCGGAGGGTCATGATCGAAAACTATGTAGACAGAGCAGACCTTCTAGAGAAGAGCGGGGGGTCATGATCGAAACTATGTAGACAGAGCAGACTTCTAGAGAAGAGCGGAGGGTCATGATCGAAACTATGTAGACAGAGCAGACTTCTAGAGAAGAGAGGAGGGTCATGATCGAAACTATGTAGACAGACCAGACTTCTAGAGAAGAGCGGGGGGTCATGATCGAAACTATGAGACAGACCAGACTTCTAGAGAAGAGGGGGAGGGTCATATCGAAACTATGTAGACAGACAGACTTCTAGAGAAGAGCGGAGGGTCATGATAGAGAAGAGCAAGCTTAGAGAAGAGCGAGGGTCATGTCGAAACTATGAGACAGAGCATGACTTAAGAGAGAGCGGAGGGTCATGATCGAAACTATGTAGACAGACAGACTTTAGAGAAGAGCGGAGGGTCATGATCAAACTATAGACAGAGCAGATTTCTAAGAAGAGCGAGGGTCATGATCGAAACTATGTAGACAGACCAGACTTCTAGAGAAGAGCGGAGGGTCATGATCGAAACTATGTAGACAGAGCAGACTTCTAGAGAAGAGGGAGGGTCATGACGAAACTATGTAGACAGACAGACTTCTAGAGAAGAGCGGAGGGTCATGATCGAAACTATGTAGACAGCCGACTTCTAGAGAAGAGCGGGGGTCAGGATCGAAACTATGTAGACAGAGCAGACTTCTAGAGAAGAGCGGAGGGGTCATGATCGAAACTATGTAGACAGACCAGACTTTCTAGAGAAGAGCGGAGGGTCATGATCGAAACTATGTAGACAGAGCAGACTTTTAGAGAAGAGCGGAGGGTCCATGATCGAAACTATGTAGACAGACCAGACTTCTAGAGAAGAGCGGATGGGTCATGATCGAAACTATGTAGACAGACCAGACTTCTAGAGAAGAGCGGAGGGTCATGATCGAAACTATGTAGACAGACCAGACTTCTAGAGAGAGAGCGAGGGGTCATGATCGAACTATGTAGACAGACCAGACTTCCTAGAGAAGAGCGGAGGGTCATGGATCGAAACTATGTAGACAGAGCCAGAACTTCTAGAGAGAGCGGAGGGTCATGATCGAAACTATGTAGACAGACCAGACTTCTAGAGAAGAGCGGGAGGGTCATGATCGAAACTATGTAGACAGACCAGACTTCTAGAGAAGAGCGGAGGGTCATGCTCGAAACTATGTAGACAGACCAGACTTCTAGAGAAGAGCGGGGGGTCATGATCGAAACTATGTAGACAGACCAGACTTCTAGAGAAGAGCGGGGGGTCATGATCGAAACTATGTAGACAGACCAAACATCTAAAGAAGAGCGGAGGGTCATGATCGAAACTATGTAGACAGACCAGACTTCTAGAGAAGAGCGGGGGGTCATGATCGAAACTATGTAGACAGACCAGACTTCTAGAGAAGAGCGGAGGGTCATGATCGAAACTATGTAGACAGACCAGACTTCTAGAGAAGAGCGGAGGGTCATGATCGAAACTATGTAGACAGACCAGACTTCTAGAGAAGAGCGGGGGGTCATGATCGAAACTATGTAGACAGACCAGACTTCTAGAGAAGAGCGGGGGGTCATGATCGAAACTATGTAGACAGACCAGAATTCTAGAGAAGAGCGGGGGGTCATGATCAAAACTATGTAGACAGACCAGACTTCTAGAGAAGAGCGGAGGGTCATGATCGAAACTATGTAGACAGAACAGACTTCTAGAGAATAGCGGAGGGTCATGATCGAAACTATGTGAGACAGACCAGACTTCTAGAGAAGAGCGAGGGTCATGATCGAAACTATGTAGGACAGGACCAGACTTCTAGAGAAGAGCGGAGGGTCATGATCGAAACTATGTAGACAGACCAGACTTCTAGAGAAGAGCGGAGGGTCATGATCGAAACTATGTAGACAGACCAGACTCTAGAAGAAGAGCGGAGGGTCATGATCGAAACTATGTAGACAGACCAGACTTCTAGAGAAGAGCGGAGGGTCATGATCGAAATCTATGTAGACAGACCAAGACTTCTAGAGAAGAGCGGAGTGGTCATGATCGAAACTATGTAGACAGACCAGACTTCTAGAGAAGAGCGGAGGGTCCATGATCGAAAACTATGTAGACAGACCAGACTTCTAGAGAGAGCGGAGGGTCATGATCGAAACTATGTAGACAGACCAGACTTCTAGAGAAGAGGCGGAGGGGTCATGATCGAAACTATGTAGACAGACCAGACTTCTAGAGAAGAGCGGAGGGTCTGATCGAAACTATGTAGACAGACCAACTTTGAGAAGCGAGGTTCATGATCGAAACTATGTAGAAGACCAACTTCTAGAAGAAGGACTGGTCATGATCGAAAGGTAGACAGACCAGACTTCTAAGAAGAGCGGAGGGTCATGATCGAAACTATGTAGACAGACCAGACTTAGAGAAGAGCGGAGGGTCATGATGAAACTATGTAGACAGACCAAACTTCCTAGAAGAAGAGCGGGGGTTGATAAACTATGAAAGACCAGATTCTAGAGAAGAGCGGAGGGTCATGATCGAAACTATGTAGAAACAGTAGAGAGGAGGGGAGGGTCATGATCGAAACTATGTAGACAGACCAGACTTTAGAGAAGAGCGGAGGGTCATGATCGAAACTATGTAGACAGACCAGAGATAGTAGAAAAGCGGAGAGCAGATCGAAAAATAGTAGGCAACAACTTCTAAGACAGACGGAGGGTCATGATCGAAATATGAGACAGACAGACTTCTAGAGAAGAGAGGAGGGTCATGATCGAAACTATGTAGACAGACCAGACTTCTAGAGAAGAGCGGGGGTCATGATCGAAACTATGTAGACAGACCAGACTTCTAGAGAAGAGCGGGGGGTCATGATCGAAACTATGTAGACAGACCAGACTTCTAGAGAAGAGCGGGGGTCATGATCGAAACTATGTAGACAGACCAGACTTCTAGAGAAGAGCGGGGGGTCATGATCGAAACTATGTAGACAGACCAAACATCTAAAGAAGAGCGGAGGGTCATGATCGAAACTATGTAGACAGACCAGACTTCTAGAGAAGAGCGGGGGTCATGATCGAAACTATGTAGACAGACCAGACTTCTAGAGAAGAGCGGAGGGTCATGATCGAAACTATGTAGACAGACCAGACTTCTAGAGAAGAGCGGAGGGTCATGATCGAAACTATGTAGACAGACCAGGACTTCTAGAGAAGAGCGGGGGGTCATGATCGAAACTATGTAGACAGACCAGACTTCTAGAGAAGAGCGGGGGTCATGATCGAACTATGTAGACAGACCAGAATTCTAGAGAAGAGCGGGGGGTCATGATCAAAACTATGTAGACAGACCAGACTTCTAGAGAAGAGCGGAGGGTCATGATCGAAACTATGTAGACGGACCAGACTTCTAGAGAAGAGGGGGGGGGGGGGTTCATGATCGAAACTATGTAGACAGAGCAGACTCCTAGAGAAGAGCGGAGGGTCATGATAGAAACTATGTAGACAGACCAGACTTCTAGAGAAGAGCGGAGGGTCATGATCGAAACTATGTAGACAGAGCAGACTTCTAGAGAAGAGCGGAGGGTCATGATCGAAATTATGTAGACAGACCAGACTTCTAGAGAAGAGCGGAGGGTCATGATCGAAACTATGTAGACAGACCAGACTTCTAGAGAAGAGCGGAGGGTCATGATCGAAACTATGTAGACAGACCAAACATCTAAAGAAGAGCGGAGGGTCATGATCGAAACTATGTAGACAGACCAGACTTCTAGAGAAGAGCGGAGGGTCATGATCGAAACTATGTAGACAGAGCAGACTTCTAGAGAAGAGCGGAGGGTCATGATCGAAACTATGTAGACAGACCAGACTTCTAGAGAAGAGCGGAGGGTCATGATCGAAACTATGTAGACAGACCAGACTTCTAGAGAAGAGAGGAGGGTCATGATCGAAACTATGTAGACAGACCAGACTTCTAGAGAAGAGCGGAGGGTCATGATCGAAACTATGTAGACAGACCAGACTTCTAGAGAAGAGCGGAGGGTCATGATCGAACTATGTAGACAGACCAACATTCTAAAGAAGAGCGGAGGGTCATGATCGAAACTATGTAGACAGACCAGACTTCTTGAGAAGAGCGGAGGGTCATGATCGAAACTATGTAGACAGACCAGACTTCTAGAGAAGAGCAGAGGGTCATGATCGAAACTATGTAGACAGACCAGACTTCTAGAGAAGAGCGGAGGGTCATGATCGAAACTATGTAGACAGACCAGACTTCTAGAGAAGAGCGGAGGGTCATGATCGAAACTATGTAGACAGACCAGACTTCTAGAGAAGAGCGGAGGGTCATGATCGAAACTATGTAGACAGACCAAACATCCGAAGAAAAGCGGGGGGTCATGATCGAAACTATGTAGACAGACCAGACTTCTAGAGAAGAGCGGAGGGTCATGATCGAAATTATGTAGACAGACCAAACATCCGGAGAAAAGCGGGGGGGGGGGGGGGGGGGGGGGGTCATGATCGAAACTATGTAGACAGACCAGACTTCTAGAGAAGAGCGGAGGGTCATGATCGAAACTAGTAGACAGACCAGACTTCTAGAGAAGAGCGGAGGGTCATGATCGAAACTATGTAGACAGACCAGACTTCTAGAGAAGAGCGGAGGGTCATGATCGAAACTATGTAGACAGACCAGACTTCTAGAGAAGAGCGGAGGGTCATGATCGAAACTATGTAGACAGACCAAACATCCGAAGAAGAGCGGAGAGTCATGATCGCAATCCCATACGTCAATCAAACGCCCGAAGAAGACGGGCATAATTAATATGTAGCCATGTTTATAGCACAATAGGGTTATGAATGATAACTTTTAGGGTTGTCCCCCCCCCCCCCCCCCCCCCCATTAGTGTTAATTGAATGGATGTAAATCGTACATACCTTGTGTATGTCGTGTCGGATCGAGAGAAGCTGTCTTGCTAGGTGCTGATCCTGGCTTCGCATTTCTTGCTGCAAACAAAAGGGAGTTGTAAATATGCCATACATTCCATATGTATCATACAACGCGAGTATGCTATATTCTCAAATGTGTCATACTCGTCTAATGTATCAAACTTTTCAACTGTTAAATTCTCAGTAAGTGTCAAACTCTCCAAATGTGTCATACTCGTCTAATGTATCAAACTTTTCAAATGTTAAATTGTCAGTAAGTATCAAAACTCTCCAAATGTGGGATATTCTCCAAATATGCCATACTCTCCAGATGTCTCGAACATCCCGAATGTGACACATTATATTAAGGCACATTAATATGCCATCTACATGTATGTATTTCGGGAAAAAGGTCATGAGCCCATATTTTCACTGTCAGAATGGCACAAGAGGCCTAACATATCTACTATTACACCCCCCCCCCCCCTCCCCCGTCCCTGCTTACCGGGTGGACTCCCGTGCCATACTGTTTGGGAACAAATTCACGACTACTGAGATGTTGAAACCAGTTTTCTGTGTTAGTAGGCGACAGCAGTATCAGACCATCACGGCTTCCAAAATATTAACTGGTTAAATGCCACTGGATGAATAAACGTCTCAAGTGACTTCTCGTTTCTGCAACGGGCTTATATTGCCGACATGTTCATCTCACCTCTTCATGTTCCTCTTGTATCTTACGGTGTCGATGTATAAACAGCGATAGAGTGTCCGTATATGGACTTCATGTACCGAAATTACCACAGACTCTGCTATTCCCGCTGTCCATCGTTTACGTGGTCGGCCTCTTCTTCTGGTTCCATTTGGTCTGTACATCGTTGCTTGTTGTGGTATACTATTAGTTGGTAACCTAGTTACATGGCCAAACCATTTGACTTGCTGCCTTCCAATCAAATCTAGCACTGCTATAACCCCAAATTTAGTCCTGATTTCTTTATTTCTGATTTTCTCTCTTCTTGTTACATTGGGTATTCTTCTCAGTAATCTAATTTCTGTTATTGTGATTTTTCTTTTCTCCTTTTCTATCATTATGCAGGTTTAGCATTGGCAGCATAGGAAGATTGTGTTGTAGAGTGCTTTCTTAGTAGCTATTGATACATGTTTATTCTTTAGTCTTTCTCGATCAGGATGATACAAGGGTAGTGGTCACTGTCGTGGTATCCCAGTGTGCCCCACCGGCACCTTGGGCGATGGTGGGTGACACCAGAGCCAAGTCAATGACGCTGTCACGAGAAAGACAGGGCCAGGAGTCAAGGAAACAAGACAAATGCCTTCCCGTACGACAACACTGGTCAAGACGCCATAAGCAAGATCAGAAAGAGAAAATTAACTTCCTCCCGCAGGAGACAAGAATGATGGTTGCAGCCACCATGGTGGAATGGAGAGGTCGAGAAGGGATGGCTGGGAAAGAGGCAGGCTGTCAAAGACTGGCAAAAAGCCAGAAAGGCCAACATGCCACAGGTTGGGTTGGCGAACCTGAAGACTGAGGTCCATAGGATGATGACTTTATTCAAATCCTGCGCCAAAAAGGCCAAGGCCGAGAAATGGGACGAGTTCTGCAGGAAGGTGTGCTCCGAGTGATCTCTTACAACATTCTGGCGCCTCCATAACAGCATGAACGGTGCCGCACAACGTAGGGGTATTCCAGACTTTCAAGGCACAGACCTCACATGGAAAAAATCGGATGCGGATAAAGGTAAGGCCCTTCTTGCACGCTACATAGAGCAGACTGACCACAAAGACGAGCCCGCCAGACAGAGAACCACAACGACACTCTCTCAGTTGTGCGAGGGGGGCGGGACAGACGAAGAGTACAAAATCATAGCTGAGACAATACGTGCAATGCTAAAAAAAAAATCACCTAACACCGCCCCAGGCCCAGACGGCATCCGATATGGTGACCTACTGCTGATGTCAGATGATGACATGGAAAAACTGGACAGAGAATTCAACACCAGTATCCAGAGGGGTCAGATCAAAGAGGAATGGCTACACAGCTACTTGCTTGCCGCTGCCAAAACCGACCAAAGACCATTCCAAGTTAAGCGGCTACAGAATCATTACGATGCAGAACACTGTTGGCAAGCTACTGGAGAAAATTGTAGCACACAGACTTGCTTGTGACTTGGAACAACCCGGCTGCTTCCCGCCCACACTTGGAGGACACAGACGTAACAAAGAGTCATGGCTGAATGCGGCAGTCTTTGCTCAAGATGTTTACGAAGGATTTCAGGTCAGAGAAGAGACATGTGCGGCCGCCATAGACTTAGAGGACGCATACAATAGAGTATCCTTCGAGCACTTGATGCAAACTCTCCTCAGACTGAAAGTGCACCCTCACCTTGTACGATGGAGAGCTGCAGTTCTGCTCCAAGGGAAGGTGGTGCTAAGATGCGGGATTTGGTCTTCTGAGCCGATAACGATATGTCCAGGATTGCCGCAGGGTTCTCCACTGTCACCAGTACTATTCAACGCGTATACGGTGCCGATCACTGAACAACAGTTGGACGGGAGGGGTAGGACTCTATCATTTGCTGACGACATTCTCGTGTACCGGCAAGGTCGAGATAGACAGGTGGTTACCAATGATATGCAGGGCGAACTAGATCGAATTTCCTCATGGTGCGCTGATGCCGCTGCCCTTGTCAACCCTGCAAAGGCATAGGTTACATGGTTCTCCCTAAACAACCATATTGTGAACACAGACCTGCCGGCAGTAAGAATGGATGGGAGCCTTTTGAGTAGAACCCAGTCAATGACATATCTTGGCGTGAGGCTTGATCAAAGCCTGTCCTTCAGAGATCATGTCGATTATGTTATAATGAAAGCTCGAAAAGGTTTGTCAGCAATGAGAGTCATGGCGACTGCCAATATCGAGCAAAGACTTCTGTTCCAAGGACTGGTGCTTTCACGCATCGAGTATGCCCTGGCCATCCTCACTGTCAGCCCTACACAGATTGGAAGACTTGAAAAGGTACAAAACGAAGCCATGCGCATCATTTTGGGCTGCACGAGAGACACCAGCTGTGTAGCAATGAGATACCTCCTTGACTTCCCGACAATAGAACACAGGATCAAGATCTGGAGAGCTCGTGCATACTTAAACATAAGTGCAGATGAGCAGCACCCTCTGCATGACGCTATATTCAGAGAAAAGAGTGACAGAGAGGCAAATCATGGAAGGTTCGGGCGGAAGATGTCGTCAGACAGGTCTGCAGTCTTACCAGTATCAACCCCGGCAAGGAATGGGTGTCGGTTCCTCCAGCTTTTAAGTGCACTTTCTCCTGCATTATCACACTCGACAGACGGTGCAGAGAGCAGAACCCTGTCGCTGTCAATGCAGAAGTGAACGAGCTCATCTATGAACACTCAGATAGCCCCGAAGTGCTCATCTATACAGATGGATCTGTTGTAAAGCAGCAGAGAAGTGCGTGGGCATTTACAGCCCGTACAGCGGGCCGAACCGTTCAAGAATCCAATGGTGCCCACTCTATGACCACGAGCAGCATGACGATGGAGGTGATGGCAGTTACACAGGCTTTTATATGGCTGGAATCACAGCATTATACCAACGTGTGTGTACTAAGTGACTCAATGAGCATGATTCAGAAGATCGAAGCAGGATCTGTACGTAGACAGTGGACTGAGTCGCTGCGGAAGTCTGTTGTTCGTAAAGTCACCTTCATCTTCGCACCGGTAAGATGAGATGAGTAAAGGTAGTCAGCGTGCTGTTGACCACATTAAACATCACGTGTCCATTGGCCTATAAAATACGGGGCTGGCGCCATGTACCCAATAAGCCCCAAGGCGTGTAACAAATAACTAAATAAAGTTTAAAGAGGCTTGCAGTCTCGCGAGGCTGCGTGGACATTTTATTATCAAACACTTACCGGTGTTCCAGCATGTGTTGACCATGTTGGGTTGTCTGTGCAAATGCATGGTGTATTTTTAATGACTGTTCAGTTTTTGAAAATATTGCCGGTCCAAGTTTTGATTTATTTGGTTGTTCCGGGATTCGAGATTTAAATATTGAGCACAACCCACTACTGGCAACGCTGATCGTATTCTGGTATGAACCTAAGGCCTATCCACGTCAATGTGGGAGCACTAGACTCGAGTTTCGCTCTCGTTTGAGCTCGTAAGTAGTGCATATCCTTGACCGGACCCGGAAACAAGTTCCAAACAAGGTTCAAGTTTTGTATTTACCTATTATGTTGCATGAACTTTACAGAGGGTGAATAGAAAACTTGGATCGTCAATATTTTCAAACACTGCACAGTCATTAAAAATACACCCTATATAACACATAATGCTGAAATGCCTCTATAGCGCAGTGAATGATTCCTTCGATGTGCTGGCATACAAATGAATTCGAATGTTTTTAATGGACTTGGTCTCCCAGGTCGACACAGCCTTAATGGGGAAGTAAATGTGTGACAAAGGCCACATCACCCGCGAGTGCCGATTCTTCTTCTTCTTCTTCTTCTTCTTCTTCTTCTTCTTCTTCTTCTTCTTCTTCTTCTTCTTCTTCTTCTTCTTCTTCTTCTTCTTCTTCTTCTTCAGCATTCCGAGCCATTGAGGTTCTTTGCTGCAGATACAAGCCGTCTCCACTCGTCTCTCTGGTTGACCTTCAATTGCCAGTCGCTGATTACAAGTGCTTGTAGGTCTGTATGTATATTATCTTTCCGCCGCCTTCTTGGTCTACCTCGGGGTCTACGGTCATTTATTTCCTAAGTGTAAGCGAGTTTTGTTTCCCTATTATCTTCCATTCTTTCTA
The DNA here is from genome assembly GCA_014155875.1 of Cepaea nemoralis. NCBI lineage: Eukaryota > Metazoa > Mollusca > Gastropoda > Stylommatophora > Helicidae > Cepaea > Cepaea nemoralis. The sequence goes on along the minus strand of JACEFZ010011887.1, from coordinate 1,051 downwards.
TATGCCCCAACCATTGCATGGTTTAGCCTTCATGATACCAGTGATTAGCAGGGACTTAAACTGATCATAAATGTCTTTGTTGCTTCTTCTTTTCCACTCTCCACTTTGTGTATCCCTAATGGGCCCAAAGATGCGTCTTAAGACTTTGTTCTCAAAGGTTTGTAACAAGGCTTCATCTCCTTTAATTGTACTCCAGGTTTCAGAGCCATACAGCACAACTGGTCTAATCAGTGTTTTGTATATTGTGATCTTGGTGTTGCATTTGATTTTAGCAGATGTTGTAGTGCATAGTAAATCTTATTTCCAGAGTTGATTCTAGCTTGTATTTTTTCCCTTATGATGTTGGAGCAGTTGAAGATTGTACCCAGGTATTTGTATGTTTCCGTTCTTTTAATAGTCATATTATCTATTTGTATGTGGCCAGAGTTTTTAGCTATTCCTTCTCTTGAAATTATCATATATTCTGTCTTATCGGTTGATAACCAGCCCCATTGTTGGCTTTTTCCTTTAAGGAGTCAAAATTTTCCCAAAGTCTTTTGTTCATTTTCCCTCTTTAAATCAATCATCTGCATAACCAGCAGTTTGGATGTTCCTCCAATATCACATTCCTCCTTACCTTCCTTAAACTTCTTAAGCCAGATTGAAAAGGAGCGGGATGTGCATCCCCCTGTTTTAAGCCGATTTTTTTTTGGAAGGGTCGATTTCCCGCCTTTATTTTACTATAATAATATCTTCCGCTATCTGGCATTTGATTAACTTCCTTGTATCCAAATTCCCGCATGCATTCCATAGACTATTCATGGACACTATCATAAGCCTTTTTTAAAAACCCAAAAATGAGTGCCCATTTTTACATAATTGTGTAGGTCAGTCAGATGGCCGAAGGTACAGCGTTCGCTTTGAAACTACCGGTGTGCTGATATGAGGAGCGGGTTTCAACCCCTACACCGGTCATTAGAACTAAAAAATTTTACCGGGGACGTAAATTACAAGTACCTCAGAAGCCGGAGTTGGTTCGCCTGATGGCGAGAGGACACTCGTTATTAGGGGA
>JACEFZ010011886.1:0-43570 GCA_014155875.1 Cepaea nemoralis | reverse complement strand
GTATTTTCCCAAATAAATCCAAAAAACTCTGAAAGGTTTAGAGATCACCTAATCGTCTATACTATTACTAATTGAAAGTAATGTTAAATGCACTTCACGCACATCTAATTCATACCTAACTATATCTAATATCTTTATACATTTAGGCATCTATGTTCTGGAACGAAATAACCACTTAGCGAATAACACACTATTATCCCCTCTTTCCATCATTGGGGACGGTTTTTCTATTCCCACTCAAGAAACATTCCTTCAGGTCAGTTTGGAACACACACTAACTTTACACAAAGAATGACCCTCTTATATCGGTCATTTCTGCCGCAGAGTCCTTGACATTGCTGGACACCTCACATCCAGACTGCATTATCATTGATTAGTGGAAAATTACCGCTCTGAACCGTTTCCATTCTTCATACATTCAGACCGCAATATGCTATCCAATAATGCTGTCTGCTTTTGTTGCAAACCCATTTTGCCACGCGACAGGTTACCTGTACTGTTGGCCTCCTTCTGGGGCTTGACCTAGAAACTCATGCGCCTGGTCACTCCTTTGTTGGTTAACCCTTTTCCTACCTGGTTAGTCGGGTATACAGTCGTCCATCTGGGAATCGTTAACTCTTCAGTATTTCACTACACGGCTCACGTACCCCGTAAGTTACCGACGCGGAGACAACCGCTACCAATTCTCGCGCACGTCACGTTACTCACGAGAGTATACGGGATTACGGAGAAAGCCGTGTAAATTCCTAGACCAGAGAACCCGCCAAGACATTAAGTGCTTATCTTCAAATGTTGCTCTTGCAGGCAGCGCCGACACGTCATCGTTGCCCTCTGTCGCACGCATAATCCGCGTCAGTGTCTCCGACAAGAGCGTTAGTTAGACGCAGGTTCATACAGTTTATGTTGAATGTTGATAGACGTGCCCAGCCCACAACCAGGATACAGATAGGCAGCTTTTATATTTACATTTTCCTGTAGTGATTTCTAAGTCTTTGTGTCGGTTGTGTCTGTTATTTTTTTTTTTTTTTGCGCTGACAAAGGCTTTAGCCACAAGATCTATTTTGTTAGTTGTGATCGTGTTCTAATAGAGCTGACAGTCTACGTCTCGTTTTATTTTGGTGATTCATTCGGGAACAACGTACCAGCATTCACAGTCAGTGCGCAACGGCCACAGTCAAGATTTTTATGGTCCGCCGCCTGCTGAAGATGAAGGCCGGGCGTCAGTGCTCACGTGCGCTCGCGATTGCGCGCGTGTGTGTGTGTGTGTGTGTGTGTGTGTGTGTGCGTGAGTGTGTGTGTGTTTGTGTGTGTGTGTGCGTGTGCGTGTGTGTGTGTGTGTGTGCGTGTGCGCGCGTGTGTGTGTGTGTGTGTATGTGTCTTAGTTCTAATCTATTAAGCAATCAAACAAAATTCACTCAGAAAACTACCATTCTTTAGTTCATTGCTTGCTAAATCACAAACTTGCAATGAACAGAAATAATGTCCACAAATTATTACTTCCAATGATAGTGCACATTCCGTGCGTAGAATGAGCTAGTATTTTCCGCCAGATGTTACATCATTTTATCTGCAACATCACGATTGTCTCTGTTTAGCCTGGTCTCGGGGCCCTGTCTTACTAGCTATGGACTTTTTCTTATTTGTTTATGATTGCTAATCAGATAAGAATATCAAGATAATCAGCAGTCTATCTAGACAGAACCTAGCGACACGGAGCTCTGTGGGCACAGATTCTAGATAATAACTTAGGTTCCTGTTTTGTACTTCAGACTGTTCTCCGCGCGTCGTTCACAGGTATGTTTATAAGAAAACGATATGTGTGTCTGTCTGCCTGACGGTATATCTGTTCAATAGGAAATAATAACAGCTAGGTACGTGCACCTTATGCGAAAAAGTAAAGGCAATAAACACAAACACAACGTACGTGCCTTACAACGAAGTCCACTATGGCAAACGTGATCACATTGGAAGAAATCAATTATTATTCCAAAATTATAATTAAATAAAACATAAGTGTATTACGACACAATGAATCGACGTTTCTATAATGATAATCTTCCTCAGGTGTCTGTCTGAGTCTGTATGGGGATGGGTCTCTTTGACCTTCAGTCTACCTATGACTATTTGTTTGTGTGTACGTTTGGATGTCCCCGTTGTCTATTCGTCGGGCTGTGTTTGCCTGTCTGTGTATTCGTCTGTCTTTATGTAGGTATGTGTGTATGTTGGTCCCTCTGTGTTTCCGTTGTCTGTGTTTATGTTGTCTGTGTTTCCATTGTCTGTGTTTCTGTTGTCTGTGTGTCCATTGTCTGTATTTCTGTTGTCGTGTTTCCATTGTCTGTGTTTCCATTGTCTATGTTTCCATTGTCTATGTTTCCATTTTTTATGTTTCGGTTGTCTGTGTTTCCATTGTCTATGTTTCCATTGTCTATGGTTCCATTGTCTATGTTTCCATTGTCTGTATTTCTGTTATGTGTTTCTGTTGTCTGTGTTTCCATTGTATGTGTTTCCGTTGTTTTTGTGTGTCCGTCTGTCTGAGTGCATATCTGTGACCATTAAACAACCATCATTAAGTAGCGCCATTCCCGTTTATCTACAGTCATACCAACTACCTTCACTTGTTCCGATGTCCGCGGCCTTGACCTCCATTCTATGGACTGTCCTAGTAACATCTCTACAGACAACCATCTCCAGAAGTGAGACGGAAGTACCAATTACCAGCCACTGGTATGGCGGATTCCAAGGGGAAATCTGCATCGCCATCACGAAAGAGCTGCACGGCTGGAGAGCCCACTTGAAGTTCACTGAAGAGGTCCACTCCATCGAGATCTGGGCGGCTGTGGCAACGAAGATCAGCAGCCATGAGTACTTGCTAGAGAACAAGGACTATAATGCTGAAGAGCATGTGGGTGATTCCCTATGCTTCTCTTTCATTGGACACGTGACCGGGGACGTTGTGCCCAAGGCAACCATCTCCATTGAAGGAATGGATGCTCCAGGGATCACTGGGGGACCTACTCCCAGTACCACACGAGCTCCAGGGATCACTGGGGGACCTACTCCCAGTACCACACGAGCTCCAAGCACTGGTAAGATGTCATGGTACTGGTATTAAAGAGTTAATTTTCTATGCTGTAACTCATATAATCTCACTAAGATGTTATAGTATTGGTATTAAAGAGTTACTTTTCTATGTTGTAACTCATATAATCTCACTAAGATGTTATAATATTGGTATTAAAGAGTTACTTTTCTATGCTGTAACTCATATAATCTCACTAAGGTGTCATAGTATTGGTATTAAAGACTTAATTTTCTATGCTGTAACTCATATAATATCACTAAGATGTCATAGTGTTGGTATTAAAGGGTTACTTTTCAGTTCTGTATCTCATATAATCGCGTCTTGTTCCTCGTGTACCTTGCGGTGTCGAGGTGAAGCATAAACAATAGGAGAGTGTCCGTTTATGGTCTTCATATATCGAGATTGCCATGGTCTCTGTTAGTCCTCCTTCCATCGTTTACATAGTCGGCCTCTGACTCTATTTGGTCTGTATATCATTGCTTGTTGTGGTATACTGTTAGCTGGTAGTCTAGTTATATGGCCAAACCATTTAACTTGCTGTGTTCTGATGAAATCTTCCTCTATTATAACCCCCACTTCAGCCCTGATTTCTTCATTTCTGATTTATCTCTTCTTGATACACTGAGTATTCGTTTTTCTGTCTTGTCCACGTTTGCCAGTGGCATAGAGTTGGTAGAATTAGTGTGATGTAGAGTTCTTTTTAGTATTTAATGATACGTGTATGTTCTTTAGTACTGTTGCCATTTATCCATTGAGTTGGTTTGCCTTACAGCATCTATTTTCGATATCGTCTTCTGATTTGCCATTTGATGATATTATACTTCCTAACTATTTGAAACTCTTTACTTGTTTCAGGTGGTGTTATTTTAGATGAATCTGTGCTGTCTTTTCTTCGTTGGTTTCTGTGGGTATTAGGTTAGAGTGACAACTGCGGTAGCTCTGTGGCTAACACGCTTGCCTGCTGCCCCGGTGTTCATGTGTTCGAATCCCAACTGAAGCTAGTTGTGCTTAATTGCCCTGGAATGGCATGTCGACCTAGCCGTACAACGGCACCAGAAAATTCTAGAAGTACAAGAAGCGTGTCGTGATATAACATAAATTACAGACAGAACGATGGTATACTTAATTTGTGATTGTCGTGAAAATAACACTGCTCCACGTGTGAACAATGTTAGTTACTGTGTGTGTTATGTACATTGGGCAAAAATATCATTCATCTATTCACTTCACAACCATAAAAATTTGCGAAAAAAGAGATAGAGGAAGACAGCGTGTGATAATTCTTGACTGTCTTGTGGCGTGGCAAGGAAGGGAGTCAACGCACGAATTGAACCGTGACGTCGGAGATTGTAATTTCTTGAGAGGCATGATCTCCCACGCCAGCCGGCAAGGCACTGGACGGTGATCATTCACTTCATATTGTACATAACTGACGAGAAGCTGATAATTCTACCAGGCAATATAATGAGTAACCTATTGTTTATAACTTCTTTGTGTAAATCTTCCTAATTTGCTCCAGGATGGAAGTCCGACGTTCTAGTCACTCGACCTGACACCCCTCGTCTAGTTCACTGATAGCATGATATTGGTCAGATACTTGACCAGACACCCCTCGTCTAGTTCACTGATGGCATGATATTGGTCAGATACTCGACCAGACACCCCTCGTCTAGTTCACTGATAGCATGATATTGGTCAGATACTCGACCTGACACCCCTCGTCTAGTTCATTGATAGCATGATATTGGTCAAATACTTGGCCAGACACCCCTCGTCTAGTTCACTGATAGCATGATATTGGTCAGATACTCGACCTGACACCCCTCGTCTAGTTCACTGATAGCATGATATTGGTCAAATACTTGACCAGACACCCTTCGTCTAGTTCACTGATAGCATGTTATTGGTCAGATACTCGACCAGATGCCTCTAGTCTAGTTCACTGATAGCATGTTATTGGTCAGATACTCGACCAGATGCCTCTAGTCTAGTTCACTGATAGCATGATATTGGTCAGATACTCGACCAGACGTCCCTCGCCTACTTCACAGATAGCATCATATTGGTCAGATACTCGACCAGACGCCTCTCGTCTAGTTCACTGATAGCATGATATTGGTCAGATATCAACATGTAAAGTGGAGAAAGGAATGTTTCATGTGCAATAGCTTTCCTCGTTTCAGATGTCACAGATTGTGCGAATTGTATAGATATTTTGCTCTGGCCATGCGGAAGTGAGGGTGGATGAACAGAGTGATAGGCTGGTACGGAATGCACCTCTTGATGGTAGATTATATATGAGCAAGGTGGACATGGTCGTTCGCCTGTGGGACCAGATGAAGAAGGTGAGAAAGCAAATTGAGAACCCATATGTGGAAAAGATGAGATTGGGGGGCCATTAGCGGGGGTTCTGGAAGAATCTCAAAATTGAGAAGGAAGATCATGAGAACTTTCACTCAGATAGCGGTGGGAACGATTAGCAGTATGACTCTTCCCTGGCTGTTGAATGAGGGGACAGAGCGCGTATGGGAATGTCCTGAGTGCAGTGATGTTAGTTCTTAGCTCAACTCAACTCAACTCAAATCAACTCAAGATGACATAAAAGCACAAGTGCAAATCATATGACTTGATCTCATCTGATATCTCTTTCAGGTGGCGGCACCGCAAACAAGGATTACCGCGACGCTTTGGCCAAATCCATCCTCTTTTACAACGCCCAGAGATCAGGCAAGCTCCCTACCAACAACCCCATTCCCTGGCGTGGTGATTCAGCCTTGACCGACTGTGTCCCTGGTGGTTGGTGAGCATCTGTGTGTGCGTACTGTCATGATGCTTAGCTCCATAGTTTCGGTTTTGTTTCATTATCTTTTTCTCATTATTTGTTCTTTGTTGGAGAAGATTGGGGTTATCCAATGGAGCACGAAGGAGTATTCATGAAGGTAGCCGAATTTTCAATGATCTATTAGAGCACTGCCGGCTTCGTGGCTTAGAGGTTATGACTTTTCTCCGTAATCTCGTATACTCTCGTCGGTTAACGTGATGACGGTCAGAATCAGCAGTGGTTCGAATCGCATCTGTAACTTACGGGGTATGTGAGCCGGCCGCTCAGAAAGCAATGGCAAACTACTGAGCGTAATCTTGCCAAGAAATCGACATACAGCTGAAAGATGCTGGTGTTGACAGCGATGTCCTGTAAAGGATATGCAAAAAAAACAAAAAAATTAGAGCACTATAGAACACTTATAACAGTAGACGGGATTTCAATGATCTATTGTAGCACGATACACCTTAAAGGGCAGGGTATTCGTCTTTAGCATGCATTTGTAAATATTCCATCATCATCATCATTCAGTGCATTACCGACTGACGTGGGTGACTGGTGCCTCTCCACAAATTACGATCTCCGGCGTCATGAATCTACTTAGTGTGTTTACTCCCTTCCGTGCGATGACACAAAACTGTCACGAATCTCCTCACGCTATCTTCCTCTATATAGATTTACGCTTTCTATTTAGTGTACATGTAATATAACGGGCTCTATCTACCTGTGGATATGTTTTCTTTCCGAATAATTTTTCCGAGGCATAGTACTTACGGCCTACTCTTTAAAACATCTATTAAGTAAACGACTCCTTTTCACACCGTAAGGAGTAAATGGGTATATGGTGCTAGCCCTCTATTTCTAGACCGATTGGTTAGTTAGTTGCATATCCTTTACACGATGTTGCAGTCAACCCCAGAATTTTGTGTCTGTTCGTAATTTCTTGGCAAATTTACGTTCGGTAGTTTGTTACTGCTTTCTGAACGACCGACACGCATACCATTGTATAATAACCAACGCAAGACGGCCTTCTTCCAAATCGCCCGTAGCTGTGTTTTGAACGCGGTATGCGGTATTACGAACTGCGTCCGTCACCCCATCGCCACAGAGCAGGCCACCGATGGGTGAAGTAGCCAGTATTTACCCTGCCGTGTTTACTTCCCAGGTCATACCTGGTGCCCTTTTAGGTTGGATATACCTGGTGCCTTTTAGGTTGGACATTACTGGTGCTCTTTTAGGTTGGGCAGACCTGGTGCCCTTTTAGGTTGGACAGACCTGGTGCCCTTTTAGGTTGGACAGACCTGGTGCCCTTTTAGGTTGGACAGACCTGGTGCCCTTTTAGGTTGGACAGACCTGGTGCCCTTTTAGGTTGGACAGACCTGGTGCCCTTTCAGGTTGGACAGACCTGGTGCCCTTTTAGGTTGGACAGACCTGGTGCCCTTTCAGGATGGACAGACCTGGTGCCCTTTTAGGTTGGACAGACCTGGTGCCCTTTCAGGATGGACAGACCTGGTGCCCTTTTAGGTTGGACAGACCTGGTGCCCTTTTAGGTTGGACAGACCTGGTGCCCTTTTAGGTTGGAGAGACCTGGTACCCTTTTAGGTTGGACAGAACTGGTGCCCTGTTAGGTTGGACAGACCTGGTACCCTTTTAGGTTGGACAGACCTGGTGCCCTTTTAGGTTGGACAGACCTAGTGCCCTTTTAGGTTGGACAGACCTGGTGCCCTTTTAGGTTGGAGAGACCTGGTACCCTTTTAGGTTGGAGAGACCTGGTGCCCTTTTAGGTTGGACAGAACTGGTGCCCTTTTAGGCTGGCCATAAATGGTGCCCTTTTAGGTTGCACAGACCTGATATTCCAGAATAATGGTGATGAAAATGATGGTATTGATGATAAACTTTCCTCTCGAAAATCCCTACCCCAGCTTCACACCCAAAGAATCACGACGTCATCAAGGCTGAAACAATCTGAATGCCAGGGCACCGGACCGAAGAGTTAAAACTCCGCTTTCTAGATTCATCAATCAACCAAACCTCAAATCGTCGTCATTATGTGCCATGCCGGTAAGAGTGCACGGTCATGTTTCAGTATCTCAACCGGATCACCAGAGTTGTGGATCTGCTCCGTGATCTAGTCTCGACTGTGCCTCGTGACGAAGCGATCCAGATCTTTACTTCTGTGCCTTCCTTTTATTCTTTTCCTCTCAATCTTACTAGTTGTCACCAAGTTCTCTAGTTTACTTCTTCTCCTAACATGTGCAAAACAGTGTAACTGCCTGCGTCTAATTTCTCTAATCAGTTTACGGTTTTTATTTTCCTTTTGTAGGACTAGATCGTTGGTTTTACAGTCTGCCCATGGTATTTCATTGCATTTTACTCAGAAAACACATTTCCATTAGATGTTTTTTCAACTTGTCTGCTCATCGTCCACGTTTCACATCTAAACAAAAGTGTACGTTCTATGTAGCACTTAACACTCTTTTTCTCTCTGCAACTGACATCTTTTTATTGGTCAGTATGTTTTCCATCTTGCGAAAAGCTACCTTTGCCATAGCGATTCTTGCTCTAACCCAGTGTTTCCCAACGTGGGGCCCACGCCCCACAGGGGGGGGGGGGGGGGGGGGGCAATTCGACTGTTAAGGGGGGCAATTCGAAAATGGAAGAAATCGGCTGAATATAACAAAACGGGGAGACTTGAGACTGAATTGGAACCTGACATAAGATCTATTTGCAGCAAGCATCAAGCGCAAGGATCTCACTAAATTTAAATAATAAATAATTACTAATAATTAAAAATAATATAGAAAAATCTTTCATTAAAATTATTTTGTACTTGAATTTCAGTTCTCCATTATATGTTTTGAAAATTTACTTACTGTGTTTGCTCAATAATTACCTAGTGATTTCTTCCTAAAACCTATCATTCAAGTTTCTTTAGTGAACATTTCAATTTTTGAATATTAAAAATAATGTATATGTTGAGGGGGGGCGCGTGGGGCGGGGGAGGGGGGCAATATGAATTTTAGAAAGCCTTAAGTGGGGCATGGTACAAAAAAGGTTGGGAAACACTGCTCTAACCGCTTCATGACATATCCCATCAGATGTTGTGGACCACAACTGACAGCTAACTACTACTCAACAGGTACGATGCCGGCGACCACGTCAAATTCGGATTGCCCATGGCATCAGCAACAACGATACTTCTGTGGTCGCTTTACTCCTTCCAGAGCGGGTATGTGGAAGCCAAGTCCTTGGACGCCATGTACGACATGATCAGATGGCCTCTCGATTACTTCCTCAAGGCGTGGAACCCAAACACCAAGAGACTAGTGGTACAGGTGGGTGATGGCGACGCCGATCACAGCTACTGGGGCCGGCCAGAACAGATGACCATGGCTCGACCCTGCCAGACGGTCAGCTCCTCGTCACCGGTAAGTTCTTTGGCAATACGTATCAGGTAACCAATTCAATAAATTAGTAGTGAACGGTAGAGATTTTCAGGACTCGTTATGGAGATAAATAAACGGGATAACTTAGTGACAACTGGCAAGATTGATGGGAAAAGAGCAAACGTGAAGCAAAGGTAAACATATGTATGGTTTGGCCTCGTAGCATACTCGAGGCAAGAACATCGAGCTAATCCATGACTCTGACAATTGTGTGAGATGGTTTACTATGACTGCCCACGCTTATCGGCATGGCACACGTTGATGAACATATAATGAATAGATCTGCACACTACACAGATATCTTGGTCCTTGTTATACTTCACTATGATGTTGAACCTACACTAAGTGTTGATCAATTACATTGTTTATCGTCAATCACCATGTTACCCAAATGTTCATCATCATTGTCCAGAAGCATTTCCTGTTCAGAACCTGTATCACATAAGCCAGTCTACCTCATGTTCCGAAAGTTGTGTGTTCGATTCCGGACTCTCTCACTCTGTTCACGAGTATTTCTCTGAGACCCCTGGGAGTCGTCGCTGCAGCTACTGTGTTCGTGCATTGTGCGATGCTTTCAGCAAGCCGTCTTGCGGAAATACATCGAGCCCTATGGCGATCCTCTAGCCTTTAAACAAATGAATCCCATAGCAGTCTTTCTCCGTAATTACTTAGGTTGTTTTAGGCTCTTATGGGTCTGCAAAGGAGATATTCTGTCATTGCTTTCCTTCTTGGCAGCTACCATATTGGTCCGTGACCGTAGCCATTGTCTCTTTTCATAGTTCTTTGCCTACCGTTGCTATTTCGAAACCATTAACCAACAACTACCTGTTCGCTGCTCTCAACTTCGATCTACTACTTGCTTGCTTGGCGTTGAGTTAATCTGTTCAGAGGCATATGGGTACTCAACCAAGCCCAGTGCGTCTCGTTCATTAGTGGAGGAAAGGGTGTGACTTATATTTTATAGGAGATACTTTCACCATAATATCAAAAACATGTTACAAAGTCACAAGTCATGTACAATTATTATTTAGGAAACATTGAATGACAAACGTACAATGATCTCTAAATGTATGAAACAACCTTGCAGTCTGTACAGCACACAGCCAAGGTTGGGCAAGGTGGAGTACCCGTTTAGCCATCCAATCAGTGTTACGTGAAGCCATGGGTGCAGGTTGTGGATGAAGTTGAGGAGGTCATGACTTGCAATTTCACTTGATCACCAGAGTTGTGGATCATCTCAGTGTTCCTGTCTCGACCATGCCATGTGGCCAAGCCATCCAGGTATTTACTTCTCGGTATTCCCCTTGGTCTCTTCCCTTTGATCTTGACAGTTGTCACCAAGTTCTCCAATCCATTTCTTCTCATAACATACCCAAAAAATGTTGACTGTCTACGTCTAATTTATCTAATCATTTTACGATCTTCATTTGTCTTCTGTAGTACTTGGTCATTGGTTTTTCTGTCTGTCCATGGTATTCTTTGCATTTTCCTCAGAAATCACATTTCTACAGCCATCAGATGTTTTTCAGCTTGACTGCTCATTGTCCAAGTTTCACATCCATACAAAAGAACAGGCTCTATGTAGCCCCTCAACACTCTTTTTCTCGTTTCAATTGACATTTTTTTTATTGGTCAGTATGCTTTTCATCTTGCTAAAGGCTACTTTCGCTATGGCGATTCTTGTTCTAATCTCTTCAAGGCATCTACCATCAGATGTTATGACTGTTCCAAGATAATTGTATCGATTCACTTGTTGAAGAATAGTACCATTTACTTGTATATTTCATTGTGGTATTTCGTTTTTCCTAGTGACGACCATAATATGCGTCTTTTTACAATTTAATTCTAACCCTAATTGTTCATTGTATGCAACAACAGCATCTACTAATTGTTGCAGATCCTGCTCATTGTCTGCAATCAATACTGTATCATCCGCATATCTAATGTTATTGATATTTCGTTCTCCAATGCTGATTCCATTTATATCTTCTACATTTCCGAAAATATTGTCACTGTATCAGGAAAAAATATCTGGAGACATTACGTATCCCTGCCTCACACCTCTCTTAATAGGCTGATATTTTCCCACTTCATTATCAATCCTTATGGCAGCTTGTTGTTTGAAATATATTTTTTTTTTATAATTCCAATGTCTTTCCTATCAATTTCTAGATCTGCAAGCATATCCACAATGTTAACATGTCTAACTCTATCGAAAGTCTTTGTGTAGTCAATAAAGCAAAGATGTATATCCTTGTTTACTTCTATAGCAAGTTCAATAACTGATCGCAGCATATACATAGCATTACAAGAAATAAAGTGGATGTTGCGGCTGAAGCAATCGTCTGCACAGAATAAACAAAAGCAAACCGACACAACTACATGAAAATATATACATAAAGGTTACTCCTCTGTTTCCTTGTTGTGGGGTACAGGTTGTAGCACATTAAATGTAGCACTTCAACATTCTTTTTCTTTGTACTCGTTGCAATTGACATTAAAGCAACATATCAATATACATTAAATGAGTATAAACGTGCATCTATTTCGTTGTTATTGTCGTACTATTTGTATCTTCATAGGGCAGTGACGTGGCAGGAGAGACAGCGGCAGCCTTGGCGCTTGGAGCAATCACGTTCAAAGGCAAGGGGGAGACTACCTACGCTACCCAGCTTCTGACAGCGGCCGAGAGTCTGTATGCCTTTGCCAAGAGCAGCAGGTTTCCTGATTTTACATATAATTATCATGTGTAATCTAATCCCTCAACTCGCGGGAGTTTAAGTGGCGAATGGTTACTCTGTGGGTTCGATTCCGGGCTACGTCGTTTGGTTTACGAGTGAAATTTTCTCAGGAACTCCCGCGGGCCGTGGCTGGAGCTACGAAGTTCATGCTTTGAGCGACGCTTTCAGCAGGCTTGCGGATAGAGACCGTGACATAAGGGATAAGACTCGATGCATTTAATTCGATCCTCTAGTTTTGTTTGTTTTTGTTTTTTTTTAAACTTAACTCATGTTATACCGGGCGACAGGCTCAAACGTGGCCCCAAATTTACCAGATGTCACATACAGCGACTAAATAAATTAAGAACCTAACGAAAATCTGATAGCCCATACTGCAGATGAGGTGTGCAATAGAAGGTCTTCACATATTCCAGGCCATAACATATTAGGTTCAGTTGCCAGTTGCCTTTCTCGTTGTCATTAGTGTTCCCAATAAATTCCGTGAAAATTATCTCTAACCATTTTTAATAAGGTTGCGTCGACCTGTGAGGCGTGCCAGCGGGGGAACATAATTGCCCTGGTCCAATACAATAGCTCGGAAGAATGTCATCAATAGAATTTGAACAATGTAAACACAAAAAATAAACTGCACAATTTATTGCCTGACATATTTCGAAGCATCTGGTCAAAAACGTGTTGAAGAATTCACACAACGTAAACTAAAGGAATAAGATAAATCCTTCAAGCTGAAATTCAAAAGACACATTAATATAACTGATCTCGAACACAAAGGCCGAGATCTCTTCAGAGGTATGAATACCTGCGCCATTTGGCAAAGCACAAGATGATAATGATTATCTTTGGCGACATCTGTCTAGTTTCATATTGGTCAAACTGTATTGAACGGTTACATGATTTTGTTTACTTTTGCTATTGATATTCTCACTGGGTTATCCCTCTATGTTTGCGTTGGTTTCTATAAGTGCGAACCGTTTTATTTGGCCAACTTCCATAAAACTAGTAAAATCTCCGCCGGGGAGCAACCACGATAGGATGCTACTGATCATCAGAAGTGTACCCCCCCCCCCCCTTTCCGCCGAATGTTTCAGCCCCTTTAGCTTTTTTTACACTCTCAAGGCTCGGCCCTGTCTGGGTCATCACCCTGGACGTTTATCTCCTGTCGTGCGTTATTCATCGAGATGTTTCCCTTGTCGACATCTCTAAGTGTGTCTACCCAGGAGCCATGTCACCCCGGGGTGGCGAACATTGGGCATCCGGTGCATCTGCTAGCGTTGGCACTACACCGTGACTGACCGTGCGAAAGCCAGCTTCTTTCCTCGGCAGTTGACCGCAGTCTTCCCTCTGCCTTGGTGGCTAGCTATGATCCTGTTTGTCGATGTTGTCGTGTTGCATTCTTGGTGCCCCATACAAGCGTTGTGGTTCCACCCTCCTGCACGCTCTCATCGGAATCCAGCATTTCTTCTGGGCTTATTCTATTGCGGCTTGGGACTTCTCCTTGATCCTCGCTATGGCTGCGAGACGTGGTCCTTGAAAGAGGTACAGTTCTACCACAAGTCTCTTGGCTGCAGAGGTTCGACTTTAGATGCCGTTTTCGATCTGGGTGATCTCTTACACCCAGCTTGGGTACCCTGTTTTTCCCTGGTGGGGTGGCAGCCGGTCGGCCCCAGGACCGTAGCTGATGTTTCGGTCTTATGTGAGAGGTTGCAATCTTCTGGAGAGGTTTCTTAGTTTTAGTTACTTTGCTTAGTTCAGTCTTCTCTGTAAGTGAGTGAACCAACGCTCTTACTGGGAGCTGGAGCCGCGCAGTCGCTAGAGCGTTTACCTTCCGACCCACTAGTCATGGATTCACATTTGTATGGGGAAAAAAAGTATAAGCTTTCACTTTCTCATCTTCGTTTCTCTTTTAGAGGGAAGTGCGTTATACATTCGGTTTACAATTCAACATCATGTGGCAATAAACGCGACGTAGTGTCGTTTGAACAAACGCGAACATTTAAACTAGTATTATTGCTTGTACTGTAGTTTCACCAGTTTCATTTCTCATTTTCTTTTTTATTTATCAATATAATATTTTCGTTGAACTGCAACCTCTTGTTTTAAATAGCGTCTTTATCGAGTTCATCGATGTTAGTTAGTTATTGTCTGGCCTAGGGGTTCTCCGTAATTCCGTATACACTCGTGAGTAACGTGACGTGCGCGAGAATCGGTAGCGGTTTTGACCACGTCCGCAACTTACAGGGTATGTGAGCCAATCGCTCATAAAGCAATGGCAAACTACTGAGAGTAATCTTGTCAAGAAATCCA
This sequence comes from Cepaea nemoralis, assembly GCA_014155875.1. Classification (NCBI taxonomy): domain Eukaryota; kingdom Metazoa; phylum Mollusca; class Gastropoda; order Stylommatophora; family Helicidae; genus Cepaea; species Cepaea nemoralis. The sequence goes on along the minus strand of JACEFZ010011886.1, from coordinate 29,176 downwards.
CTATCAGCTGAAAGATGCTGATGTTGACAGCGATGTCCTGTAAAGAACATGCGAACCAAAGAAAAAATTGCTTGGGTAAGGTGTGCGTGCGCGCGTGTGCGTGCGTGTATGAGGGAAACAACAAAGACGATGAAGAAGGCTATGGAAACTGTCACCGAACGTAGAAATCATTTAGTGTCTTTGATTGTGTTGATTAGATCACTCTTTTATTATATCCAGATGTAATCCTTTATCGCGTTCCAATGTTTATATGATATCTTTCATATACAGAGGCCGTTTTGCTGGGGCCAGCCCTTTTTACGTGTCTAGCGGAGATCAAGATGAGCTCTGTTTGGCTGGAGTCTGGTTATACAGGGCCACCCACAATGCCCAGTATCTGAATGATGCTAGAAGCTTCTCGGAGGGTTCCTACATTTGGGCCTTCAGCTGGGACGATAAGAAGGTTTGTACACATTGTATAGCGTGGACATTTTTCCAGTTTTGGCCTCGTGTACTTTAAGGTTCTGAGATTCATGAAGTGCGACATCGAAAAATCAAGACAGTGTTGGTGTGTGTATGTATGTGTCTGTGTATTTATGTCAAATGGGGATCAAATTGAAGTAGACAATTACTTAATTGTCTTCTTCTTCTTCTTCTTCTTCTTCTTTTTCTTCTTTTTCTTCTTTTTCTTCTTCTTCTTCTTCTTCTTCTTCTTCTTCTTCTTCTTCTTCTTCTTCTTCTTCTTCTTCTTCTTCTTCTTCTTCTTCTATTGATCTAAACATCATCAAACGGTCGTTACGAGTGTCATACAGTTGTGTTTTCCACTATAGTCTATAATGACTAGATTAAAATTCGCAAACCACCACATCAACGGGGGAAAATTAGGTGTATCAATACTTTAGTCGGGGACTAGGTTTGAAAGATCTATACTAACTACCCAAATGAATGTGTCCAGATAGTTTGAAAGATTTACACTAACTACTGACATGAATGTATCCAGATAGTTTGAAAGATCTACACTAAACTAACTACTGACATGAATGTATCCAGATAGTTTGAAAGATCTACACTAAACTAACTACTGACATGAATGTATCCAGATAGTTTGAAAGATCTACACTAAACTAACTACTGACATGAATGTATCCAGATAGTTTGTAAGATCTACACTAAACTAACTACTGACATGAATGTATCCAGATAGTTTGTAAGATCTACACTAAACTATCTACTGACATGAATGTATCCAGATAGTTTGTAAGATCTACACTAAATTAACTACTGACATGAATGTATCCAGATGGTTTGAAAGATTTACACTACTGAAATGTACGACTCCAGTGTTTGTCCAGACAGACTTTCAGTAACACATTTAACATCACATATATTATACATTGAGATCTCAAATTTATATATGGGACTAGACATCCTGTCAAGAATAACTGTAACATCACATACTCTATACACTGAGATTTCAAATGTATGTAGATGTCTAGACATCCATGTAAAGAACAACTGTAACATCACACTCACCATTCACTAAAGTGTCCAGACTATATGCCCAGGAAGTCTGCAAACAGCTCACTGTATGTACATGAACAACTCAAGTGTATGCGTCACAATGTCTACCAGGAACCAACGTAATGGCCACTACCTTCGTTGTTTCATTCTGTAGTTAGTGGATTAACCTGGAAATAAACTTTGAAGTCTTAACTGATTCAGTGCCATGGGATGACAAATCGTTTTATTAAATTTATCGTAACTGCAGTTGGTTTATAAATCAAACTTTAGTTTTAATCATCATCATGTCATCCCTCCTTGATACATCGTGTATTCCTTTCAGGAATCTCATTTCCGTTGTTGTAATTTTATATTTCCACCGTTTCTGTCATTGTCCAGTTTTAGCATTGGTAGCATAGGTAGCATTGGTAGCTACTACTACTACTGTTGGTGGGAAGATTGTGTTGTAGAGTGCTTTTTTTTTAAAATTATCTATTGATTTGTGTTTGTTCTTTAGTATTGGTGCCATTTATCCAATGAGTTGGTTTGCCTTATTACATCTATTTTCGATCTCGTCTTCTAATTTACTATTTGATGATATTATACTTCCTAAGTACTTGAAGCTATTTTCTTGCTTCAAGGGGGGGGGGGGGGGGGGGTGTTCTTTTTGATGATTTATTATTGCTTTGTTTTTTTCTTTCTTCTCTGGTTAGAGGCATTGCCTCTGTTTTACTGAAGCTAATTTTCATTTTGAGACTCTTTAACTTCATATGATTTGAAACTCCAATCTCTATGCCCAGGCTGCTTGCCAGCAACTGCTGTACGAAGAGACAAGATCCAACAGCTACAGAGATGCCTTGACAACGTTCCTACAAAGCTGGCTGCCAGGCGGAACTGTTGCCTACACTCCTTGTGGCCTCGCCTGGAGGGATCAGTGGGGCACCACCAGGTCAGGGAGGGTGTTGTTCTTGGTGATGTTGTCGTTTGTTGTTAATGTTGTATTATTTATGTTGTCTGTCTTCGTTGGCCATGATATGGTAATGAGGGTGTTTGAGTGCCGAGACAATGGTGCTGGTTAAGTTCCTATCAGAGCCTTGATTATTTGTTCCTACCAGTACAGCTCTGGGATCTGCTCAGCCTTGTAAAAATACACACCAGAATATGTTCGCAGTTTTAGGAGTTGCACATGAAGGAAATGCGACTAACGAGTTCATCTCATATGTCGTGGCCTGGTGGATATGAAGGCATAACACTTCTCTAAACGAGCTTATTTGTGTAACGTGTAGGAAGTTGCGCGGACAAAGGCATGAGCGCGGTGAGACAAGGGTTCGATTCCTGAGCTCACAGTCGGCTACGAAAGGGAAAGACTGACCACCTGCCCTCCGTGCACTCAGGCCTACACTGTGTGATGGTTTAGCACATCACAGACCTACCTCAGATTTATGCTTCGGGATTTGTTTTATTTAACCATTTCCTGGCACGCACGCAATCGAGTCAACATTCATGCTTTCAGGGTCTGCACAACAAGGCAACCAGTTGTCTTCACGGCTAAGAAAAAGCTTGACTGCGGCAGGATACTACAGTATACAATGAAGACACAGGTACATTCAGATCCTGAGAGCACACAATAAAAAATTCAGGCATGCACATACCTGACTAAGGCCTCACCGGTCTGACTTTGCCCTTGGTTAGTTCTGTTATTCCTGATTTTACACTTCCCCGCATTATTGCTATTCACGGAAGTCAGACATTACACCTTCCCTGTTGTAAATACTCCTATTAGTGGTGAACACCCCGCCGCGTTGCATGCACGACAGGAGGGTTGCGATCGTCGGAAAGGATGTCCCACTCATTTAATGTTTCGACCCCTTTGTCTTCATTATACTCTCGCGTTACGACCCGCCCGGGTTATAGCTCTAAGGCGTCTTTCTAGCCTACATGTATTGTATTTAAATTTCATATTAATTTTCTTCCGAGTATATTTAAATTTATTTTGTTCTTGAGTTATGGACTACTGAAGCGTCGGACAGCCATGTTGTGTTTTATTCATGTTCATTTTATTGATAATCTAGCTGACCCGGCCCGGAATCGCCCAGCTCCTGGTGTGGAGCATCTCATTTAATTCATATAAGTAGTCATATAAGCTCACGTTCCCGTTCCCGACTATCTATCTGTCTGTCTGTCTATCTGTCTGTCTGTCTGTCTGATCCGGCCCGGCTTCGCCCAGCCCCTGGTGTGGAGCATCTCATTTAATTCATATAAGTAGTCATATAAGCTCACGTTCCCGTTCCCGACTATCTGTCTGTCTGTCTGTCTGTCTGTCTGTCTGTCTGTCTGTCTGTCTGTCTGTCTAATCATTTATTGGTTGCAGTTAGAACAACCTTAGATAAACGAAGACCAACTTACAAAAAGCATTAGAAAGAGCACTTGAAAGATCTTTACATCTTCCCCAACAATTAACTTGGGTAAATGAAGCAGCAGCAGCAGAAGAAGAAGAAGAAAAAGGAGGAGTAGGAGCTGGGAGGAGGAAGAGGGAGGTGGAGGAGGGAGGAGGAGGGAGGAGTAGGAGGGAGGAAGAGATAGGCGGAGAGAGGAGGAGGAGGGAAGAGGAGGGAGGAGGAAGGGGGAGGAGTAGTAGGGAGGAGGAGGGATTAGGAGTAGGAGAGAGGAGGAGGAGGGAGGAGGAGGGAGGAGGGGGCAGGAGAAGGGAGGAGGAGGTGGGAGGAGGAGGGGAGGAGGAGAGGGATGAGGAGGGATGAGGGGGCAGGAGGAGGAGGAAGAGGGAGGAGGAAGAGGGAGGAGGAAGAGAGAGGAGGAAGGAGGAGGAGTAGGAGGAAGGAGAAGGAGGGAGGAGAAGAACGCAGGAGGCGGAGGAGGAGGGAGGAGGAGAGGGAGATGGAGGAGGAGGAGGGAGGAGGGAGGAGGAGGGAGGAGGAAGGAGGAGGAGAGAGGAGGAGGAGGGAGGAGGCGGAGGGAGAAGGAGGAGGAAGGAGGAAGGAGGAGGAAGAGGGAGAAGGAGGAGGGAGAAGGAGGAGGGAGGAGAAGGAGGAGGAGGGAGGAGGAGGAAGAGGGAGGAGGAGGAGGGATGTGGAGGGAGGAGGAAGAGGGAGGAGGAGGAAGGAGGTGGAGGGAGGAGGAGAGAGGATGAGGAGGGAGGAGGAGAAGGGAGGAGGAGGGATGAGGAGAGGGAGGAAGAGAGAGGAGGAGGGGAGGAGGAGGGAGGAAGAGGGAGGAGGAGGAGGAGGAAGGAAGAGGGAGGAGGAGGGAGGAGGAGGACGTAGGAGGAGGAGGAGGAGGGAGTAGGAGGGAGTAGGAGGAGAAGGGATGAGGAAGGAAGAGGAGTGATTAGGAGGAGGGAGGAGGGCGAGGAGGCAGGAGGAGGAAGAGGGAGGAGGAGGAAGAGTAGGAGGAAGGAGGAGGAAAGAGGAGGAGAAAGGAGGAGGAAGAGAGAGGAGGAGGGAGGAGGAGGAGAAAGAGGGAAGAGGAGGATGGAGGAGGGAGAGGGAGGAGGGGGAGGGGAAGAGGAAGAGGGTAGGAGGTGGAGGAGGGGAGAGGAGGAGGGGAGGAGGAGGAGGAGGAGGAATATAACGCATATGCCTGTAGATTTAATAATGGCTGAAGTTGTTCCATGTCTTCTTAGAGTTGGCGACAGTGTAAAGAAATATAAAATCTTCAAACTTGATAGAGATAAGGTAACTATTATTTATTTATTCTTTAAGCATAAAAAGATGAGTTACAATGTTATGCATTATGCATTATTTTTATGAAAACTTTGAAAATGCCTTAAAGATTGTATCATTATTTATTATAACTCATATGCCGGTACATAACTATGGACAAAGAGTTTATAAATCTTTGAAAACGATGCCACAATATGACTATAAGTTATACAGAAAAGTTATGCCTCTTGAAATAACTTTTACAGAGTTAAGTCCCCTGAGATATATGAAATTATAATGAAAAATGAAAAATGAAATAATATTGGGTAAGCAGCCGATTTCACACTAAAAAAATATCACAGTTGGCTGCGCTGGAATGAAAGGAAGAGGTGTAGAAAATTTCATCTCAATCGGATGGGCCGTTCGCGAGCGCATAAAGGACATACGGACATACAGACAGACGGAGATCGCCTTTTATATATAAGATTGTCTTAATTTTCATTACATTACTTCCATCTATTTCCCCTCTGTTGATAATTCTCTTTACGTGGACTGGAATCGTTGTTATATATGTACATATGTTTGTTGTTACTGCGGATCTAAATATACTATTTTGTTTACAGTTGGCTACAGAAGTCAGTTCATCTCTTTGGTGTCCGGTGATTTCTGATTCGCTTTCCATGTTCCCCCTCCACTTGACCTCTACTAACACCAGACAATGTATTAACCTCAAACTTGTATGATTCTCAGAAATGTCCCCATAAAAAACACCCACATACACTAGTCAAATAATATTGTTTTAAAAAGTCGATAGGATCGACTTCATTGCACCGCGTTTTATCCCACATGGCTCGGTCTCTTTCTGCAGGGCTGCCTGCCGAAAGCGTCACACAAAGCACGAACTTCGTAGCACCAGCGACGACTCCCATGAGTCTGTAGTATGCAAACCTATCCGGCGTTTTGGAGAAGGAGCAATGAACGAAATTCGCAATCCCGCATTCCTCTTTCGAGACACAGCTGCGGGAAATTTGGACGCCGACCGCCCTGCGCTGGTTTTCAAACAATGGTATCAATTCAGGTCGTTCAGAAGGCATTTGCAAACTACTTGACGTAAACATGCTAAGAAATCACAAACAAGTGGGACACAGAGGTGTTTCCAAGGCACCAGGGCCGGGTTATATACTGGCCAAGACCTACTGACGCGTCCTCGTCGAGCGTCCTGGGCAACAGGTCCCTTCGGGGTCCTGGCTAAAGTCAGTAGGATCGCCGATTCCTCCGAAGTCGGAGAGTGTCTGCCTGCACGGCGAGGAACCACCAGTCTGCACACCAATAAGCCAGACATGGGACAACGGATACTCACGCAAACTTTAGATCCTGTATGACATCACACTGATGTTGGACAACAGGATGCCTTCATCCGACATACAGGACTTCGCGTTGGAGCTCAAGCCAACGAACACAAGCAAGCACAAACAAGTAATGGCAACCTGCTTACGATCATGTCATGTGATGTTTTCAAACAGATACGCCGCAAATGTGGCTTTCCTAGCTCTGGTGGCGGCAGAAGCCGGGATCAATACTGCCCAGTACCGGAAGTGGGGTATTGAGCAGATCAACTACATCCTTGGAGACAACAAACACAATGGCGGCTGCTTCAGTTTTGAGATCGGGCACGGCCAGAAATATCCACAACAACCACATCACAGAGGAGCTTCTTGTCCCAATATGTAAGATTGTACATGTATGTGTTCTGTTAATACAGCAATACAAGCTTTTAGCAATAATAATGGTAGTAGTAGTTATAGTAGAAGTAATAGTAGTAGTAGTAGTAGTAGTAGTAGTAGTAGTAGTAGTAGTAGTAGTAGTAGTAGTAGTAGTAGTAGTAGTAGTAGTAGTAGTAGTGGTGGTGGTGGTGGTGGTGTCGTAGTAGTAGTAGTAGTAGTAGTAGTAGTAGTAGTAGTAGTAGTAGTAGTAATAGTAGTAGTAGTAGTAGTAGTAGTAGTAGTAGTAGTAGTAGTAGTAGTAGTAGTAGTAGTAGAAGGAGTAGTAATAGCAGTTAGTAGTAGTGGTGGTGGTAGTAGTAGTAGTAGTAGTAGTAGTAGTAGTAGTAGTAGTAGTAGTAGTAGTAGTAGTAGTAGTAGTAGTAGTAGTAGTAGTAGTAGTAGCAGCAGCAGCAGCAGCAGCAGCAGTAGCAGTAGTAGTTGACACAATCATTATAAACACACAAACATGTAGGATGGCGCACGATTACAGTTGAAGTGTGTCGCCACAGTTGTAATAAATAATAATTATAATACTAACAATAATAATAACAAGATTATACCACCCGGTTCCGTGTCGAAGGTGTTAAGGACGCAGTTCGTAATCCCACCTACCGCGTTCGAAACACATATGCGCGCGATTTGGCAGCAAAGCTACTTAGGATTTTTACGAAATGGTATGGGTTTCGGTCTTTTCAGAAAGCAATGGCAAACTACTGAACGTAAACCTGCCAAGAGATCACAAACAGCAAAATAATGCTGGGGTTGATTCCGGATGTGTGTGTGTGTGTGTGTGTGTGTGTGTGTGTGTGTGTGTGTGTGTGTGTGTGTGTGTGTGCCCGCGTGTGTGTGTGCGTGTGTGTGAGTGACAGAACAGAACACTTTAAGCAATAAAAGTTTCTCTTACAACGGCTCACGTCACTGCATCTTTCCCTTACAGGCCAGCAGCCTGTGGGCAAGCCCAGCTGAACGCTAACGCCCCCAGCCCACAAATCTTGTATGGTGCGCTAGTCGGCGGACCCGACCGACAAGACAACTACGAAGACAAGAGATCGGACTACATCCAGAACGAGGTAGCTATAGACTATAATTCTGGCTTCCAGGGAGCGCTGGCCGCCATCAACCATCTGGTCGCCAGCAAGAATTTCCCGCAGACAAATAACAAATGTCCGTGCAGTTCGTAAACACTCGTTTTACGATCAAATAAAATACCTCAGTTTGCGATTCATTCATGGTTATTTCGTTATGTGAGTTTTCGTTAACTATGTAGCATGTATTATATTTAGATGGATTGTAAACATTAGAAGGATGAATGGATGGATGATGGCGTTGTATACCAAGTTATTTAATTGCATATCCTTTACAGGGTGTAGCAGTCAACCCCAGCATTTTTGCTGTTATGATCTCTTAGCAAGTTTACGTTGAGTAGTTTGCAATTGCTTTCTGAACGAACGGCACACATACCATTTCATAATACGAACGCAATGTGGCCTGCTGCCAAATCGCTCGCAGCTGTGTTTCGAATGCTGTATGCGAGATTACGAACTGCGTCTGTAACCTCGCCACGGAGCTGGCATATACCAAAGGACATATTTTTGGTGAATGACATATATATAAATATATTACATTACACAACGGACGAGCGAGCTGATGTAAGTTATATATTACAATTATACAGCGAACGAAATAACAAATGTACATTCTCTGTACTGCACAACGAAAGAAAGAACCGATGTAAGTTCTCTGTATTACACAATGAAAGAAAGAACCTCACGGCGTATTTCTCTTTACAGCCATTCATTGGCGTTATTTTATTAGAGCAATGTGCCAATTACAGAGATTAAAAGCAAAATATGGCAAGCAAAAGCCGCATTTCAGAAAATAAAGAGTATCTTAAGCAATAAGTCACTGTCTATCATTGTAAGAAAGAGAGTGCTGAAATGCTATGTAGAACCAGTTTTGTTGTATGGCAGTGAATCTTGGAATGTAAACTAGCACATTACGAAGAAATTAGAAGCAGCAGAGATGTTGTTCCTAAAACGAATATTGCAAATTCCTTAGACTGTCAGAGTAACTAACCACTGCCTGAAACAGGCTAAATGAAACTAGGTTATTATATGCAACAATAAGAAAGAGACAAACAGCTTTCGTCGGTCATGTGATGAGAAGAGAGGCATTGGAGAACATAGTGACAGCTGGAAAGATCGAGGGGAAGAGAGGCAGAGGCAGACCAAGAGAAATGATGCTGGATGGATTGAGACGATGGCATGGAGGAATATCATCAGCAGAGTTGATCCAGAACACTAAAGACCGAGATCTGTGAAGAGCCATGAACACCTACGACAGCTGGCAGGGCACTTGATGATGATGATGAATGTGCCAATTTCATTAATCATCATTAGCATCAAACGGCGGACAATTGACACAACGTCGCTCTCATTAAAGCGGATAATTAGCCCGTTCATTGCAGCTCGCCTAAATTAGATTCCATACTTCACCAGATTCCAGGTTTCATATACTACATTGCCAGAGTGTATTTCTTCTTCTTCTTCTTCTTCTGCTTCTTCTTCTTCTTCTTCTTCTTCTTCTTCTTCTTCTTCTTCTTCTTCTTCTTCTTCTTCTTCTTCTTCTTCTTCTTCTTATTCTTCTTCTTCCTCTTCTTCTTCTTCTTCTTCTTATTATTATTATTATTATTATTATTATTATTATTATTATTATTATTTTATCCTTCTCTTCCTCCTCGTCGTCGTCCTCCTCCGTTCACATACAGCTGTCTACATGAATAAATACAAAGACAGCAGCAGTCACCTTTAGTTTGTTGATATCCTCACAGAATGTTTCCTCAAACGGAGCGGGTGTAGGCGAAAATACTTTTTTTTTTTAAAGCGACTTTCATCTGCTCTGCGTACGTTAAACACTCCTACAACAAATGTTAGCTATAATTTACTTCTTTCCTCAACAGAGTGTATTTAAAATCCCGTTACACATGTTGGTCGGCCCCTACCACAATTTCCCGGTCCCGCAGTAAGTAAGCAGTCGGTAATGGGCCACATTAAACCATATGTTGGGCATATGGTACCAGGCCCATATTTGTATACAACAATCGGTACTTGGTGGGTCATGTGGTCAGTATCTCGCCGGTCGCCTTTACTTCCAAAGACACATTTTGGTACCCATTTGTAAATGGGTCGACCTCGGAGTCCAGATATATTTTACAAATTCGACTCCGCCTCGATGCGGATGGAACCCGAGACCACGGGCTCGGTAAGCGAGTGGCTAGTCATTGTGCTGTCGGGGCTCCCTTCCCGGTTCCGTGTCTTTGAGTATTGCTCTTTCGGAACCATTGCGACACCTGGTGTGGCAGAGTGCTGCAATTTGCCAGACATTCTGCTGTTTATGTCCAGTTTTCTTCCTTGTTCCGATCCTGCAAAACACAATTAGAGAAAACAAAGGCAATTAACGAATCACCCAGAAAGGAGAAGTACATACTGAGCGTTACTAGAACAGGAATAAAGTTAATTGCATATCATATATAGGACGTTGCCGTCAACCCCAGAATGTCTTGGTTGTTCGTGATGTCTTAGCACGTTTACGTTCAGTAGTTTGCCATTGCTTTCTAAACGAACGGCACCCATACAATTTCATTTTAATAAAACTAACGTAAGGCGGTCTACTGCTAAATATTCCTCTGCTGTGTTTTGAATACGGATTTGTGGGATTACAAACTGCACCCGTAACGCCACGGAGAACAAAATGTATGTTTCGGCTAAAACCTTCGTCAGCAGAGAATAAACAAAAACAAACAGACACAACTATATGAAAAACGCTACATGAGAAACATTAATACTAAGAGCACACACACACACACACACACACACACACACACACACACACACACACATACACACACACACACACAGACTGCAAATATCGAAACAAACTAATTACGGAAAAATTAGAACGTTGCAACGAAAATTCTTCATCGATGTGTTTTGTAAAGCTAGGCCATACTTCCTGATTGTATATAGTCTATATGGGGTCTCCGTGGCCAAGAGATTAAGCTGACTATCTTGCTCTCCGAAGGTTGTAGGTTCCATTCCGGGCTCCGGGTTCACGGGTGCAGATTTCTGGGAGACTCCTGGGGGACGTCGCTGGACTTTCGGAGTCTGTGCTTTGCGCGAATCTTTAGACCAGGCCGCCCTGCGGATAGAGAACGAGCCATATGGGATAAAACCCGGTGCAGTGTAGTCTATCTCTCGCCTTTCAACCCTCTATACAGTTTACATTCCCACAGCTCTCCCGAAGCTTAACGAGCGTAAATCATGTTCGGATCCTGAATGTCAGAATTGTTTTCTTCCCCACCTACGGTTTTCTGCAACATTTCTGTCATTTTTAAATTCAAAAGACTCGATTTTCTTCGTGAGTGGTTGTGAATTAGTCTATGAATCACATCTGCATGTCGCAGAAACACATTCACACAATGTTTCCTTGTAGTTATTTACTGATGTTGTGTTACCTTATGTTCTTTATGCCATTTTTGCTATCACTCGCTTTGAACTCAAGCGTAGTTCATACACGAGTTCCTGCTTCTAGTGCACTGGAATGATTTGTACGTGTGGATTAGCTGTCCTTATATTACCAATGTCCCTTGCCATCAGGCGAACCCTCTACGACTTCAGAGTTTCTTGTAATTTACGTCCCCAAGTCAAGATCGAGAAGTAAATATTTTAGTCCAGCTGACTGGTGTAGGGGTTAAACCCGCTAACTCGGCATCAGCACTTCATGCTGTTTAACCCTTGCTTTTCTAGAACTAGTGTCCGTGTGACTTCTTGTCATCAGTCTCCATTGTTGCCAATTATGTAGTCATCGTATTCACGGTGTGTGATATTTTTAACTTCCTCACTGTTGATCGAGGAACGTGCTAGTTAGCTGAATAATTTAGTCCGCGTGTATTTACATCAGCATGCATCATGTCGACAAGCGTGGCTGGTCATGTATCGCTATCTTACACCATCACCATTGTCGTGAATCAGTTCCGTTTTTTTGTCTTGACCATGCAACGTGGCCATGCCATCCGGATATTTATATCTCTGCTTTCCTCTTGTTCTTTTCCCCTCAATTTTGTCACCAAGTTCTATAGTTTATTTCTTCCCATAACGTGTCCAAAAACAGTTTGACTGTCTACATCTGATTTCTCTAATCAGTTTACGTTTTTCATCTGCTTCTTGTAGGACTTGCTCGCTGGTTTTTCTGTCTGTCCATGGTATTCTTTACATTTTCTTCAGAAACCATATTCTCATAGCCATTAGATGTTTTTCAGCTTGTCTGCTCATTGTCCACGTTTCACATCCATACAAAAGCATAGGTTCTTTTTAGCACTTCAACACTCTTTTTGTCATTGAAATTGACATCACTTTATTGGTCCGTATGTTTTCCATCTTGCAAAAGACAACCTTTCACATTGCTGTATGAATCTGAAACGCTAAGAACTACTACAAAAACTACTAATAAATAAAACAACATCCACTATATTTGGTGCCTGTGCAGAAAACGGGAACTAAAATGGTATGATAGAATCATCAATGTGGAACTCTTATGGAAAAATACACCAACCACGGTGAATCAAAGGTTCAGGGAAAACGACGCTGAACTAGCCACAAACACAATGAAAAAATATGTTAATAGAATATCTAGAAAATCCTTCCTTAAAACCCACAAGGAAGAATAAACAAAGGAAATTCTAAAAACACACTGAGAAGAGAATAGGAAACAGGTGAATATGGGGAGGACAAGTTAGGAACTGGACAGAAATGAGATTCCTGAGAAGAATACTCAAGGTATCAAGGTATCAAGAAGAGAGAAATGATGAAGAAATCAGGACTAAAGTGGGAGGAAGGGGAGGGTGGGGGGGGGGGGGGGGGTATAGCAGCTCTGGGTTTCAGCAAGAAGTCAGCAAGTCAAATATGGTTTGGCCATATAACTAGGATACCAATTAACAGTATACCACAACAAGCAGAAGAAGAGACTGACCATGTAAACGATGGACAGAGGGAATAGCAGAGTCCATGGGAATCTTGATACATGAAGCCCATAAACGGGCACTCTTCCGCTGTTTATACTTCACCTCGACACCACAAGGTACAAGAGGAACAAGGTGAGATGTGTCGGACGGAACCTCAAAAGGTAGCAAATACATCAGACTGTTTTATGTGAGTTGGGTGAGGGCCTAAGCTTAACTGCGATGTAATAGATTAAAGACGAACAAGAGAACAGCAGTCGGAGTTAAAGTTATAACTCTTCAGGACAAGAGGAGTTAAAATAATAATTATCAGGGTCTTCAGGAGTAAACCGATTAATTACCATGGGATGATTAATCGTCTTAAGTGATTTCCCGTATCTGCGATGGGCTTACATATCGCTGAAATGTTGCCATTGTAACATGTCTCAGCTTAAATATCAATACAGTAATTTTCCCTAAGCAACCTGCTTCAATTTGATATTTAATACAACATGTATGCTACCATATTAACAACCTTTAAGTGGTAACTGTGGCACACTCCTCCTTCCAATTTTCCGCCATCCATCTTTCTGTTGTTGTGTTGTTTTTTTTCGCTCTCCCGCTTTGAACCCAATCGTAGCTCATACACACTACTTCTAGTAATGCTTGACTGAATTATGCGTGTGGATTTTTTTTTTTTTTTATTTTAGCATATCCTGTTACAGGACATCGCTGTCAACACCAGCATTTTACCTCTGTTGTTGATTTCTGGCAAGTTTACGCTCAGTAGTTTGCCATTGTTTTCTGAACGGTCGGCTCACATATCCCGTAAGTAACGGGCACAGCGAGAACCGCTACCGACTCTCACGCAGCTGCGTTTGCTCACGTGGATGAACGGGATTACGGAGAAAGTCGCTAACCCCTAGGCCAGGGATTAGCTTTAACATATTAACAGTGGCTCTCATCATCGGGTGAACCCATTCCGAGTTCAGAGGTACTTGTAATTAACGTCCCCAAGTCGAGGACGACAGGTCAACATTTTAGTCCAACTGTTGGTTGTAGGGGTTGAACCCTTTACCTCGGCATCAGCACACCGGATGTTTAAGACCACGCGTTCTTATCCATTCGGCCATGCTGACCCCATCTTTCTTTGGCCAAATCTACTTGTTGTTTGGCATTGAATCTGTTAAAGCAGTGATTCTCAACCTTTTTTTGGCCCGTGCCCCCCTTCACCATATTTTCAGAACGTAATTTCCCCCCCCCCCTTTCGTATTTCCTACCTAAAAATTTGGCCCGTGTCTCCTTCACCATATTTTCAGAACGTCATTCCCCCCCCCCCCCTTTTTTTCGTATTTCCTACCTAAAAATCCCCCCTCCCTTTCCGGCCCCTACACATTATATGTAATAATGGAAGCACATACTAAAACAAGTCTAGACGTCCACATAAAACGTTATTTGTGGGTCTACTTTATAAAATGAATTTTAGAAGGGTGAGACGTACAGAACAGTAAAGTATGAAAGGAAGAACAAGATCAAGTAATCGGTTCTTGTGTTAAGGCGATCTTGAAATAATCTTCATTCCCCCCCCCCCCTCCTGGAAACCCCCAAATTCCCCCGGGGGGAGGGGGAATTGCCCACCACCGGTTGAGAACCACTGTGTTAAAGTGATATCTGTCCTTGACAATACACTAAAGTAAAGGATCCCCATTTCCTACCTTGAGTCGAACTGATTATAACTTGTTGGCACCACATACACAGGAAGATACTAAAAAAAACCAAAAAACAGAGCCCATAAAAAGTTTATTAAATCCTACAAAGGTGAAGCACATTTCTTGAAATTTTGTGAACGTAAAACAATCATTCCCAAAAGTTTCAGTTACTTCTGTTGCTTTGCGTAAAAGTTATCTTCTTTCCAAGCTATGCACACTTGTATACGTTGCGCTAAATTGTCAATTACTCGACCGCATTCCTCTATGGGGATTTCCCTGATCTTTGCTGTGATTACTGCCTTCAGTTAACCAATCGTGTGAATGTTGTTCTGGTACACATTATCCTTGACATACCACCTTAGATACAACTCTAGGGAGTTCAAGTCAGGTGAATGCGCTGCCAACTCCAAGTCACACTTCATACTGATCAGTCTCCCCTGACATCACTCTCTCAGACAGGATAGAGAGCCATTTGATGTGTGTCAGGTGGCCCCGTATTGCTGGAACCACTGTTGATCTAGATCCAATCTTCTGCGTCGTCCTACTGATGCCGAAAACTGTCTGAATTATTCAAAGATTTGTTGGTTCTGTTTTTAGTCACCCTGTATTTATTGTCCAACTGACACTCGACGGGCAATGCGACAAATATCATTTCTGTCGCCTTTACTTCCCAGTACATCTCCTCGTGTCCATGATAGACTGTGTCCATCTCAGGGTCCAGGTCAATCTAAAGTCTTTCGAACTCATGACCAACCTGTCGGTTTTTAAATCTGCTAACCACTGCGCTTTCAAAGCTCCGTCCTTGACAGACAGTTTTGCAGTTGTAATTATTTGGGTCTCAAGACGTTTAAATATTAACTGTCCATTCCATTTCTAAGTTATTTAAAGTAATACAAGTCATGGTTACACTGCTAGAAAGACTTGGTTAATTTATTATCCCTTAATATCAAGTCAGGTATGACTTAGCTACTGTATAATAACATAGGCGGTACTACCTGCTTTCTGTTAGCGCCGGATGTTTGAAGGTGCTCATCAAACCCAACATCCCACATTGTGCCATCGGATTCGGGTGGAGGAGAGCAACTGGGTGGGTACAAGCTTTATCCTAATGCGAGGAAATGCAACCTAAAGACTAAATGTCATTACAGGGCAACCAGGTCCTAAACCTTGGTCGGCGGCTGGTCTAGGATGGAAGCTCCGACAGGCGTACAGTTAGAGCATTATTTTGCTGATCCGGTATCGTCTGCGGCTGGTCTTCTACGATATGTAATGGTATTACCTTTCTTCTGGAGTAAACTAGGCCGGCCGAGGGAGTGATCATGCTGCATGGACAATACATGGTCTCTAAACTCAGCCCAGGCTGTGAGCTATGGGAAGGCATAAATCCATTTAAAAAAATATCGCCTGTTAAAGACCGCAACGTGCCAGTCAAATATGACAGCGTGACAGGACAGCCATGACCTCTGGAAAGCAGGAACAACAAATACAGAAATATTACAAGTTGTTAAAACAGCAACATGTTTTAGGCACGATTATTATTGTTTGTATTTTGCGTTTTAAAATAGTCAAATTGTCGAAGAAAAAAAAATCAAGATAAGCAGTTAAAAATAGACGTTCATATAAAAAATATATGGACGGTTCAAGATTAGATATAGCGCAGCTTAACTTCTCAGTCTGCCCCATGTACTGACCGGTAAGTTCTATACCATATGTTGTCTGATTTATGCTTTAAGTGATTCAATGTCGAAGGATAATATATCGCTATATGTGACTTAACATTTGTCACCCAAGGGCTTTATTTCGGCGTACTAGGCTCAGCGTGTTATTTGTTTCGCTCGCAATTGTAATGATCAGTGTATATAAATTTACATTATACTTGTTCATTTGATTGTGTTCCATGTTTTGTTCAAACCTGCTTTTTTGTTTAGCACTCAATCAGACCGCCTTGCTTTGGTTTCCATGTAGTGTGATGAGTGCCAGACTTTCAGAAATCAATGGCAAACTACTGAATGTAAACTTGTCCAGGAATAACAAGAAAAAGTAGTTGTAAATCCTTTACATGACGTCACAGTCAACCCCAGCATTTTTGACAGGAATCCCAAGCAGCCAACAAATGCTGGAGTTGACTGCTACGTCCTGTAAAGGATATACAACTAACTTTTATTAAACTGAATCAGTTGACACATTCTAATTTTGACCAGCACTGGCACAGTAACTAGCATGATAGTCTGCCGATCTGTGGGCGGGTGTTCAAATCTTCTATCAGATGTTATCTTCCCACTAGTATTGTTGTAAACCTCTTGCTCGCTTGCCCTCAACCTTGCCCTCCAGTATAGTTTTTATAAGAGCATTATGTCTTTTAACGTGGCCGAAATATTTCACTTGCCTCCTCTTTATTTCTTTCATCAAGTATGTCTTCATTCCCAATTTTTCTAGAACATTTGATTCTATTTGTTTCCATGAAATTCGACATATTCACCTACATACCCACATCCCCAGGGCCTCTGTTCGACTTTCTAGTTGTTTGTTCAATGTCTAGGCTTCCGCGCCATAGAGTAGCGTTGAATATCGTAGCATTTGACAATTCTAATTTTAATGCGTTATTAATCTCTCTAGATGTTAATACTGATTTCATGTCGTTGAAAGCATTTTTGGCCATTCCTATTCTCATTTTGATTTCTATTTCACTTCTGCCATCATCTGTTATTACATGTCGATCAAACATCCCCAGGAACGGCTAGAAACATGACTCTGGCGACGTTCACCTTGCTAGCAGCTCTTCTGATCCCGCTGGCAGTCGGCGCTGTAGACATCCCCATCACAGACAGCTGGTTTGGGGGTTTCCAAGCCGGATCCTGTGTGGCTATTACCACACAGATAAACGGTTGGACGGCGACCTTGAAGTTTTCAGACGACGTCCATTCTATTGAAATCTGGGTGGCCATAGCAACGAAGATCAGTGGCCGAGAATATCGCCTGACAAACGAAGCTTTCAACCCGATCTTAAACGCTGGAGACCAGTTTTGTTTCTCTTTCGTGGGTCGCGTGACGGGAAATGTGTTACCCAGAATCACCTTTAGCTTTGACGGGGTCGCTGATTCAGGAAGTGGGGGAACTACCCCGGCTAGCAGCATTTCTACGAGTTCTACGTCAGCTCCTGCCACAGGTATGACTATCTTATAATGGAATAGATTATTGGAATGGGAAAAAGGTTAGGTGCATATCGTTTACAGGACATCGCAGTCACCCCCAATATTTTCTGCCTGTGATTTCTTGGCAAGTTTAGGTTCAGTAGTTTGCCATTGTTTTCGCAACAACTGGCACTCATACTATTGTATGAAAATCAGCGCAAGGCGGTCTGCTTCCAAATCACCCGCAACTATGTTTCGAAACCAGTATTCTGGATTATTAGCAGCGTTCGTAACTCCTTTGCCACGGAATTTACTTTTAATGCAGTCTATGTACTCGGCAGCTCCATCTTGACAACGAACCCGTCAATTTTCCCCATTTTATTCAGACTGTTGTGAAACATTATTTCTCTGGTTCGTCAGGCTATCTACTATCCCGACATGACTCCTTGCAATTGTTGGCAGCTCCCCACGCTGAAAATACCCCTGGAAGAGACCACATATGTATAATACTCTGTATGTGGCGATAGAGCAAATGTCTCAGTTATTTGCTCTTTGGTATAGTTGTTATATATTGTAGGCGGCTGTAGAGTAACTGTCTTAATCATGT
Source organism: Cepaea nemoralis (assembly GCA_014155875.1). Classification (NCBI taxonomy): domain Eukaryota; kingdom Metazoa; phylum Mollusca; class Gastropoda; order Stylommatophora; family Helicidae; genus Cepaea; species Cepaea nemoralis. Next base: position 10,833 of record JACEFZ010011886.1, on the reverse strand, counting down.
ACTCCTTATTGTACGTTACAGGTAGAGCAAATGTCTTAGTTATTTGCTCGTTGTTAAAACAAATTCTGGGGTTGACTGCGACGTCCTGTAGAAGCATATGCAGCTAACTTTTTTTGATGTTGTAGGAGGAGGTAGTGCAAACAAAGATTACCGCGACGCCTTGGCCAAATCCATCCTTTTCTACTATGCGCAGAGATCTGGCAAGCTTCCAGCATCCAACCCTATCCCTTGGAGGGGAGACTCGGGTCTGAACGACTGTGTTACTGGAGGATGGTGAGTACATTCTTAGGTCTTAGACTGCCTGAGGTATCTCCCGCGTGTAGAATAGGACATGGAACTTTAACTCTCATTCCCTCTCCCTCTCTCTCTCTCTCTCTCTCTCTCTCTCTCTCTCTCTCTCTCTCTCTCTCTCTCTCTCTCTCTCTCTTTCTCTTTCAATCTCTTTCTCTCTCAATCTCTTTCTCTCTCAATCTCTCTCATTATGTTTCTGTGTGTGTGTTAACATGTGAGTGTGTGTGTTTGTGTGTGTGTGTGTGTATGTATGTGTATATGTATGTATGTGTGTACTGTTAAAATTTGAAATTCGGTTACTATTGTCAGAAGTCGGGGTGCCCCACCGGCTAGATGAAAGTATTATTCACTGGCGAGCAACCCCAAATAGTCAGAAACTGACTAGGGACAAAATCTATACGGCTGAACTACAGATTAAGCCCATGAATATCCAACGTACAGCTCCAAGTGGCTCGTTACAAAATTGAAATGAACTGTGCTGAATATTCGTCAAGGAATAGGAAAGAGAATGTTAGCTAGGATAGATTTTTAAGTCTGAATTAAAGTTTAAGGACAACTATCGTAGTACAGGTTTTTCTCCCTGACTGCTCCTTTCCTTGGTGTGTAAGTGAACCCCCACCAATGTACACACACAACACGTATGCACAATTGGAAAAAAATATAATGACAGAACTATGAGTTACAATACTACAACATTTATTTACTAATCATATTAAACATTGGATGTTATTCAAAATGATGATGATGATATCATATAGATAGTGATGAGAAACATTACGTAACTTGTTACTTGATCTATCTGGATTTGTGGTCCAGATCCCCACTCTCCAGTAGACTCAAAAAAGAGAACAGCTTGCCGGTATTCTGACGTCTGCCAGTCCTGGCTCTACCTAGTCATAACTCGTTCTTGAGATCTATAACATAGGTGCTCCTTGTGAGAGCATGAAAGAAAGTCAAGAATATGTTATATCTAGTTCTACATTAGCGCAATCTTAAGTAAAACATATTCTAGTAAACACATATACAATGACCAGTCTGGCCAAGTTTATCTTCCAGCTCTACTGCGTTCACCATCCTCCTTCTCCCTACTGTCTTTAGTCTGGGACGGGCTTTTCAATTGTCTCACACGCCTGTAATGATTACATTTCTGCAGCCCATGTCCATGTCGCTAATACAGAAATTCTGTCGTGCAGCCGCTCCGTCCAAAGTTGGGTTAGCAGCTCACAGGGTCGGTAATGGTATTATAATAGTACCGGGTCATCCGGGCTTACAAGCCGTGACCAGTAGCTGTGCCAGGTTCCCATGCATTACCGTGAACGCACGCCCACAATACACTGAGAAAGTTTAGCACCATATACCCTATATCAATTGTGGGTAATGTCTGTACCATTACACCTCTTCTTCCAACACAATCGTTGGCCAATGTGCCAATGCGCAGACAATAGCATAACACTTCATATTGGTATGTTTGCATATGACAAATCAATATATCAAACATCCAATACACATAAACATATTGATTAAACTAGACATATTATGATACTTTAACATCATAGCATAATGCACTAGTTAGTGTGTATGTATACGAAATGAGACGTATATACACAAAAAGAATATGTACGAAGCATATTCATAGCATCGTATATTCATATGAAATTACACATACATACATCCAACATATCCGTAAACATTATATTACTTCAAGATGGACATCTAATGATACTCAACATAATAGCATCAGGCATTATTAATGAGTACTAATATTGTATAGCTACAAAATGAGATATACAACAAGTCTAATTGAAGTGACCACACAGACCAGCCATATTTGCTGATCTGCCCGGTTTAATCGCCACTTAGTTACTGCTGTGGTAAGAATTAAAGAAATAGTCAGTTGACTATATTCTGTACAACAAATGCACACACCAAAAGGCAACTAGGATAGTGTACAAAGAAATGACAAGCATCTACCAAGACACCTAAAAGTATACTTAGACAATGCTATTTATTGAAATAACCTATGTCAGATATAGACTGACTAGTTACTAAGAAATAATTCTCCTAGTGAAATCTAGCAACATAAGAATCATACATATGACTACAAACATTGAGCTGGCTGCCTACCTGTTCTGAAGTCAGACTTAATCTAAAGGGAACAGATCTAGCAGGGGTTTTTATACCTAGCCTAGCAGTAGACACTTATCTCCCAGGAATTCCATTCATAAATTCTTCTTATCTCCCCCTGACGTTAATTGCAATCCTAACTGCAAAACTTGCTATCACTCTCATTCCTCCAGTCTTGCTCTAATAAAATGTTTCACACATTCCTACAGTGCAGACTCCCCTCTGTCTGGTACAAAGCCCACAGGCCCAGTGTTAATTGCCTTATGAGACCTGGTTCACACCTCCCTGAGTCTGCCAGTCTGAGTCTTATCAGTGATTTCACACCTTGCACCTCTAGTCTGTTTTCAGATGGAGGTCAGCCATCACGGTTGGGTGATTTCCTACCTCTGCTTATCGGGTGTCATGCCTGGTCGGTTTTAATTACAGTCCATGGAGTCTGCCATCCGCTGGGTGTAATTATCAGTTTGACCCGTAACACTTTGAATCTGGACTGGCTGGGTAGTTTGACTGGTGTCAAATTACACTTCTCAGATAGAAAAACATTCCTGGTGGTTTGTTTACTTGCAGGCTTTGCAAGCTTACGTCAAGACGGCATAGCCTTGAATATAGAGAAAACAGTTTTGTTCGTCTGTTGATTCTCTACATGGCCTATCAAAAGTGAACCAAAAATTGTTCTGGGAAGTAAAGACTGCAAATTCGTGACAACTATCAAGTTTTGTTTTTCAACATTATCTTAAAGTTAATCTAAAACACAAATACATCAGAAACCGACAGTTAATTGATCATATTATAAGAAGGAAAAACAAGCAATATATTACAATACGTCGATACATTACTGGGCAAACTGGACGAAGGAACACAGCGAGAAAAGAGTCCTGAAACAAGTCATAACACTGGAAACTGTCTTTGCATGACTTGACACCCGTTCTTGTGGGTCGCGAGATTTAGGGTCACGTGGTGGTCATGATCATAAGTGACAGCGGAGATCAGCATGGCCGAATGGAAAGGATATCTCATTTTAAACGTCCGGTGTGTTGATACCGAGGTAGCGGGTTCAGTCCATACACCGGTCAGTTGAACTAAAATGTTGATGTCTCATCATTGACTTCGGGATGTAAATTACACGTGCTTCTGAAGTCGGTGTAGTTTCGCATGATTGCGAGGGACACATATAATAGGGAAAACTAATCCACGGGCTACAATAAGTCCAGTCCACTAGAAATAGTGGCTTGTGAGAGGACTATGGTCGAGTACAAAGCGACCGGACGCCAAAAAAGTGACAGTAGAATCTGCAACCTTCACCAGACTGCAAGAACAAGAAGTCAGACTCGGAGAAGCCACAAAAGATGTTGATGCTGAGCTAAGAACTGACATCACTGCACTCAGAACATTCTGACACGCGCTCCGTCCCCTCGTTCAACTGCCAGCGAAGAGTTATACTGCTAATCGTCCCACCTCATTGAAAGTTCTCCCTGTCTTCCCTCTAAGTTTTGAGATACCTCCGGAACCCCTTCCTATCCTTCTCCGTATCATTCTCTCCACATTCGGGTTCTCAGTCTATTCCCCGCTTTCTCCACTGGCCCCACAGGAGCCCGACTACCTCTCCCTGGTCTCTAAGTAATCTACCACCGAGATGTGCATTCCCCACCAGCCTATCAGTCTCTTCATTTCCCCCCCCCCCCCCCCCGCACACCAGCATGGCCAAGGCAGAAAATCCATCCAATTCTCACAATCTGTGACCTCTGAAGCCAGACAAGAGCGCTATATCAGGGCGCCAAAGAAGAATAGTCAGTCAACACAGATCTAGTGTCTCGGCAGCCAAATGCTGGGATCACATGCTGAGGGAGATGCTGAGAAGTAGAATGGGCACTTATGGACTGAACGGTTCGATGTAAAGGGAGGGTACTCTGACGGCTAACTAACTGATCGTAAACGCGGATTGCCAAGACAGCTGATGGAGATCACAAGTGACTAAATAATGTTTCGGCTAGAGCCTTTTTCAGCTCACAAACAACAAATATACACTGATACAACTGTATACATATTTTTACAATGTACCTGTATTAGTGTATGTTTGTTTTTCTTTCTTTTTTTAAAAAAATTGTGTGTGTGTGTGTGGGGGGGGGGGGGAGGGGGTGGGTGGGTGGGGATGGGGGGGGGGGGCGCTCTGGGACAATTCGTGAAATTTTGGGAAGATAATGTGGTGGTTTCTCATTGCCTTTTACGTCCAGCAGAGTTGATCCAGAACACCAAAGACCGAGATATGTGGAGAGACATGAACACCTACGCCAGCTGGCATGGCACTTGATGATGATGATGATGATGATGATGATGATGATGATGATGATGATGATGATGATGATGATGATGATGATGATGATGATGATGATGATGATGATGATGTCTTGACGATGGCTAAAACAACAACCATGCAATGACACAACTACATAATATATTTCAATGTACTTGTATCAGCGTCAGTTTGTTGCATGTCTATTGAAGATGGCTCTAGTCGTTTTAGTCACTTGTGATCGTGTTCCGGAAAAGCTCACTAATTCTAGTTCTCATTTTCATCAATCTGCTCATAGTTTTAAACAAAACACTTAATAAGTAGAGAGCCAGGGGGAAACGAAACAAAAATGTTATGATTATTGCTATACTTGACTACTGGCTTACTATTGTGTAATGTATAAAGTTGCATGGAGAAACGAAACAAACAAATTATGAAAGTTGCTATATTTGACTACTGGCTTACCATTGTATAATGTATAAAGTTGCATGGAGAAACCAAACAAACAAATTATGAAAGTTGCTATATTTGACTACTGGCATACCATTGTGTAATGTATAAAGTTGCATGGAGAAACCAAACAAACAAATTATGAAAGTTGCTATATTTGACTACTTGCTTACTATTGTATAATGTATAAAGTTGCATGGAGAAACCAAACAAACAAATTATGAAAGTTGCTATATTTGACTACTGGCTTACCATTGTATAATGTATAAAGTTGCATGGAGAAACCAAACAAACAAATTATGAAAGTTGCTATATTTGACTACTGGCATACCATTGTGTAATGTATAAAGTTGCATGGAGAAACCAAACAAACAAATTATGAAAGTTGCTATATTTGACAACTGGCATACCATTGTGTAATGTATAAAGTTGCATGGAGAAACCAAACAAACAAATTATGAAAGTTGCTATATTTGACTATTGGCTTACTATTGTATAATGTATAAAGTTGTATGGAGAAACGAAACAAACAAATTATGAAAGTTGCTATATTTGACTACTGGCTTACTATTGTGTAATGTACATAGTTGCATGGAGAAACCAAACAAACAAATTATGAATGTTGCTATATTTGACTACTGACTTACTATTGTATAATGTATAAAGCTGCATGTCGTCTGCAGGCAGTAACCGTCAACCCCTAACTCATGTTTATTTGCTAGGAAACGTTCCGTTCTGTAGTTTGCCATTGTTTTCTGAACGAGATGTCAACATTAAAGTCCAACTGACCGGTGTCAGAAATTAACCCCGCACTCCGCCGTCATCGCACAGGAAGATTAAGCGCCAGCGCATTGAGCCATACCGCCACACTGGTTTCAGTCTTCAATTCATCATCATCATTCAGTGCCTTGCCGGCTGGCGTGGGCGATCATGCCTCTTCACAAATTACGATCTCTGACGGCATGGATCAATTCGTGTATTTACTCCTGAACTGGTCAAGCCGTTTAACTCGGGCTCCGAAGGTTGTGGGTTCGCTTCCGGGCCGCGTCCTTCGGTTCACGAGTTAAATTTTTCGGAGACTCTCATGGGTCGTCGCTAGAGCTACGGAGTTCGTGCTTTGTGCGACGCTTTCCGTGCTGCGGAAAGAGACCGAGCCATATGGGATAAAACCCGATGCAATGAAGTCCGACTTTTAAGCGACTTTAAATGTATTTACTTCTTTCAGTTACGGGCCGTTAGAAGTTAACACTTTTTGCTACTGTCCAGGTACGACGCCGGTGACCACGTGAAGTTTGGCTTGCCCCTAGCCTCGACCACGACTGTGCTCCTGTGGTCACTCTATGCCTTCAAAGATGGCTATGCTGAAGCTCGGCAATTGGATGCCATGTATGACGTCATAAAATGGCCGCTGGACTACTTCCTAAAGGCCTGGAACCCTAGCACCCGGCGACTGACGGTGCAGGTCGGAGATGGCGACGCTGATCACAGCTTCTGGGGCAGGCCCGAGCAAATGACCATGGCTCGACCGTGTCAGGAGGTCAGCGCATCTTCTCCGGTAAGGTCATAGTTTGCGTTCGGGTTTTATAGGGGTGGTGTTTGTGTGATGGTTAGGACTTTGCGCTGATAATGGTACGAGCAAGGTTGACCGAGAATTCGATGTCAGCCCTCGACGTTCGCTACGGGAGGGAAAGACGAGATCCCAGGTCGACCAGTATAAAGTGGGTACCAGGAAATGCCTTGGTAAGTTAAAGTGTTCGGTGTGCTACTGATCACGTCACATATCCAGTCACCATTGGTCTATGCATATACGGGTCAAACACCGGATGATCAATGCGCTATAACTGTGCCGAAGGATAATATATCGCCAAATGTGACGATCCATTTGGACAGAAGGACGATATATCGTCATACTAGGGTTATCATGTTATGTGTTTTGTTTCTTGCTATCCTCCTCAATTTTAATGCTCAGTGACCAGGAAATTAAATTATAATACTTATTCATTTGATTGTGTACCGTGTGTGGTCCAAGCTTACTGTATTTATTTATTTTTTTGGTCCTGAATCAATTAGAGCAGTGGTTCTCAACCGGTGGGGAATTCCCCCCACCCCCACCGGGGGGGGGGGGGATTTTAGGGTTTCCAGGGGGGTGGGGGGGAGGAATTAAGATTATTTCAAGATCGCGATTACTTGATATTGCTTTTCCCTTCATACTTTACGGTTCTGTACGTCTCACCCTTCTAAAATTCATGTTATAAAGTAAGTAGACACACAAATCAAGTGTTATGTGGACGTCTAGACTTGTTTTAGGATGTGCTATTAAATTTAGCTTCCATTATTACGCATACTGTGTAGGAGCTGGAGGGATCTTTAGGTAGGAAATGAAAGGGGGGGGGGGGGTGACGTTCTGAAAATATGGTGAAGAAGGGCACGGGCCAAATTTTTAGGCAGGAAATACAAAAGGGGGGAATGACGTTCTGAAAATATAGTGAAGGGGGGCACGGGCCAAAAAAGGGTTGAGAACCACTGAGTTAGAGGGTGTGAAAGGTATCTTATTTTACTTGCTATGGTCTCTGTGTTTCCACCACGGCACCTAGTAGGACCTACTAATGGGCTTTGGTTGATGATGGTGATGATGATGATGATGTCAGTAATGGTAGTAGAAGTGGTGATGTTGATCATGATGTTAGTGGTGGTAGTGGTGATGTTGAAGGTGGTGGTGGTGGTGGTGGTGGTGGTGGTGGTGGTGGTGGTGGTGGTGGTGGTGGTGGTGGTGGTGGTTGTGATGATGATGATGATGATGATAATGATGATGATGATGATGATGATAAATGGTTATTGGATTAGACAGACAGACAGACAGACAGACAGACAGACAGACAGACAGACAGACAGACAGACAGACAGACAGACAATTGTACACATTACTCTGGCAATATCATTTTTATCCGATAGTATAACAATGGATACAATAAATTATCTATCTATTTATGCCAACACATAGGGCAGCGACGTGGCCGGGGAGACAGCTGCAGCCTTGGCGCTTGGAGCAATCACGTTCAAAGACAAGGGGGAGACAACCTACGCCAGCCAGCTTCTGACAGCGGCCGAGAGTCTGTATGCCTTTGCCAAGGGCAGCAGGTGAGAATACGCCTTTACTTCCACTGTCGAATCCCCCTTTAGCAGAGGAATAGCAACTGCACACTTGCATGCCATTATGTCCACTGTTGGCGTCTGTGGCGAATGTCTGGGGAACGCAGTTCGCAATGCCAGATACCGCGTTTGAAATCAGTTGCAAGCAATTTGGCAGTGTCTTTTCTTCATTTATAATGAATGATCGTATGTCGTTCAGAAAGCAATGGCAAGCTACTGAAAGTAAACTTGCCTGGTAGATCATAAACAGCAATAAAAATGCTGGGTTGATTGCGGCGTCTTGTAAAGGTAAAATAAGATGTCAGTTGCAATAAGAAAAGGGGTGTTGAAGTGCTACATAGAACCTGCACTTTTAAATGGATGTGAAACGAGGACAATGAGCATACAAGCTGAAAAACATCTGATGGCTGTGGAAATGTGCTATCTGATAAACATATAAAGAATACCATGAACAGACCGGCTCGTTGACGAATGGGTTATTGACGCACTACGTAATCCCGCACACCCACTTTTGAAACACAGCTGTGTTGGACTTTTATGAAATGGTATATGTGCCGGTTGTTCAGGAAGCAATGGCTAACTATTGAACATATGCTTGCCTAGGAATCACGAACAGCCAAAACATGCTGGGGTTGTCTACTATGTCCTGTACAGGACATGCAACTAACTTTAACCATGGACAGACATAAATCCTATGAATAAGACCCCCCCCCCCCCCCCCAAAAAAAAAAAAACAACGTTTTTTGCATATCCTTTACAGGACATCGCTGTCAACATCAGCATCTTTCAGCCGATTGTTGATTTCTTGGCAAGATTACGCTCAGTAGTTTGCCATTGATTTCTGGGAGACCGGCTCCATACTCTCATTACTCACTGGCGCGACTCTAACCTCTTCCAATTCTCGTGCGCTCACGTCAACCACGAAAGTATTCGGGGTTACGGAGAAAGCTGCTAACCCTTCGACCAGGGAGACCGGCTGAATAAGACATACATGAAGCAACTGGTCAAAAACCGGTCTCTGTGGCTAAAGGGCTTGCGAACGCGGTTTGTAAGCTCGTATACCCGGGTTCGAAACACAGTGGTGCTGGTTTTTTCGAAAAAGGTATAGAGGCCGGTCGTTCAGAAAACAATGGCAAACTACTGAACGTAACACTTGCCTAGTACATCAACAGCAGCTGAAAATGTTGGTGTTGACTGCAGCGTCCAGTATGGGATACGCAACAAAATTTGTATTTGAAGCAAATGACAACCGTCAACTGATTGGAGAAAGTAGACGTAGACAGTCAACATTTTTGGGTTCGTTATGAGAAGAAATAAACTTGAGAACTTGGTGACAACTGGCAAGATCACATGGCATGGACAGATGGCTTGACCACATGGCATGGTCGAGACAAGAATACAGAGCTTATCCACGACTGTGATTGTGTAAGACGGCAAAATATGACCACCCATACGTATCGGCATGGCACATGATAACGATATAAAGGACATGTAAAGGACTTGTAACTTAACCTCAAGTATGAGGAAGGCGATTAGTTACGAGCACTGAAGTTTTGATGTCGATAACTGGTACACGAGTCGCAAAGACAAGCATAGTGTCGGATTCTTAGTTCGTATTTCGTGAAGTTCATAATGGACACATGTGTCATGAATGGATACTAACTATAGATAACTCTTTATCAACAACTGATACATGACAACTCATGTCAAGATGTTGCAATCAGCTACACGGATGGCTCTGTGCTAATAGACAAAAGAAGTCCCTGGGGGTTCATGACGAAGTTTAATGACTGGTGTTTAGTGCAGGAGAGCATGGCGTAATATACGACAACGCCAAGTGTGAGAATGGAGGTGGAGGCAGTTATTACGACGTTCCGGCCTTTCCTCGGAGTACTGAGTATCTACACCTCGCAATCTTTGCTGCATCAGATGAAGCATCTATGGGTTTGTCCAGAATGTGTTGTTCTCCATTCTTGAGTCTGTCAGTCAGTCAGTTAAGTTACGTCACCGTGTTGACACCGTAGAGTTCAGTTTGCTTTTGGTATCGCGCACTTGCTCCTGCTGTTGTTTACTGTTGGCGCGGTATAACTGCTACAGATGTTCAATGTCGGCGCCATGCATCTCTACAGCTGTTCATTCTTGACGCTATGCTACTATTGCTGCTGTTCATTCTTGACGCTATGCTACTATTGCTGCTGTTCATTCTTGACGTTATGCTACTATTGCTGCTGTTCATTCTTGACGCTATGCTACTATTGCTGCTGTTCATTCTTGACGCTATGCTACTATTGCTGCTGTTCATTCTTGACGCTATGCTACTATTGCAGCTGTTCATTCTTGACGCTATGCTACTATTGCTGCTGTTCATTCTTGACGCTATGCTACTATTGCTGCTGTTCATTCTTGACGCTGTGCTGTTATTATTGCTGTTCATTGTTGACGCTATGCTACTATTGCTGCTGTTTCATTCTGACGCTATGCTACTATTGCTGCTGTTCATTCTTGACGCTATGCTGTTATCTGACGCA
>JACEFZ010011885.1:0-42912 GCA_014155875.1 Cepaea nemoralis | reverse complement strand
GGCTGAAATATAACATAATCTAACGTCATGTTTGATTCGGGGGGAAAAAAGGGCGAGGTGTGTGTGTGTGTGTTGTGTGTGTGTGTGTGTGTGTGCGTGTGCGTGTGTGTGTGAGGAGGGGGAGTGTCTATCTGCGTGACCTGGAATACGGCCGTCAATGAGGGACAATCGTTGATGACGTCACGTACCAATTAGTGAAAGAAGTGGCATCGAATATAATCATTGTTATCAATTAAAAAATTTTAATTTTAAAAGCAGTTGTTGAAAAAAAAACAGGGGGGACTTATATAACCAGAAGAAAGTCCAGCGAAAACTGTAATCAAGCTTCTAGTGGAGTAATCAGCATGGGTACTCCTCGCTGGCTGTTGAAGAGGGGAACTGAGGATGGTGGGAATATACCGAGCTCAGTGATGTCGATTCTTCAATTGTGCATTCACTATACAGAATATAGTTGAGATTAGTTTCGTTTAGTTTTGTTTAGTTTTGTTTTGTTTAGTCGTCCGATCAACATCACGGCACACGAGTGTAACCCATAAATTATCCGTTCTACTCCTAACTCAAGTCTAAGTCCGGAGAATTTCTGCTCAGTACACGAACTCCGTAGCACCGGCGAGGATCCTGAAATACTTTGGGTAGATTTTTAACTCGAAATTTTGCCCGGGCAGCGCCGTTAGGCTACTCTTTTTCGATTTCCAACTGCCAAGGGATTTTTTACGTGCGCAACAATACACACGGGCGTCCAATCTCACTACCCAGAGACCAGGGGAAATTATGTTACTACAAGTTCATGTGAAAAACTCTCGGTTCTCACCGGGGCTTGAACCCAGGACCTCCAGCACTCGAGACGGACACCATACATCGAGACCACTCATCCCCCCTCCCCACACTATACATAATATAACAGAGATTCGGTATGCTGATGATACAGTATTGCTATCCACAACACAGAATGGTATAGAAAACCTAATAGCCTCAACCAAATTGAATAGTGAAAATCACAACTTGTATCTTAACACAGCAAAAACAAAGATAATGCATACAGATAAAACTAGTATGGAGAAAGAAATATATGTTAAAGAGGAAAAATTGGAGGTGGTGGAAAAATTTGGAATATCTTGGGTCATTGATTACCAACAACGGCGACACAATGAAAGAAATTAAACGACGACTATCAATTACTCTTCAAAGACTAAAACAACTGAATAAATTATGGAGTGGGACAGACAGAACTACAAAAATTAGATTCTTAAGAGTATGCATCTTTCCCATTGCAACATACGCCTGTGAGACATGGACACTTACTAAACAAGCTGAACAGCGCATAAACGCCTTTGAATATAAGTGTTATAGACGAGTTCTAAAAATATCTTGGGTAAAGAAAAGAACAAATGCATCCATACTTCAAGAGCTGAATATTGAAGAAGGCTGGCTATTAAAGACGATAAAACAAAGAAAATTGAAATATTTTAGTCACTTGAAACGTCACGAAAGTTTGGAGAGAACAATAATGGAGGGGTATATGCCTGGGTTAAACAATGTTCTAAGAGAAATGGAAAACATGAAAATGAATATATTAGGCATAAGTGAGATGAGATGGAAGGGATCTGGCAAAATTATAACCGACAAACACACAATAATTTATTCTGGAGGGGACAACCATGAAAAAGGTGTAGGAATAATATTTGATGAAAAAACAGCCAAATCTATGAATGGATACTGGTGTATTTCAGATAGAGTTATAATGGTCAAAATCAAAGGCAAACCAATAGATATAAATATTATACAAGTATATGCACCAACAACAAGCAGTAATGATGAAGAAATACAACACTTTTACGAGAAATAGAAATGGCAATAGCTCAAATTGGATCACAAGATATAAAAATAATACTTGGAGATTTTAATGAAAAAGTAGAAAATGGAAAAATAGAGGATATAGTGGGGAATTACAGTTTAGGTACAGGAAATGAACAAGGAGAGAAACTAATAGAATGGGCAAATATTAATGATATGATAATTGGAAACACATGGTTTAAACACCATAAAAGACGACTATACACATGGAAAAGCCCTGATATGAAAATACGCAACCAAATTCACTACATACGTATTAATAAAAGATTTATCAATGCATTAATTAATGTAAAGACAATGCCTGGCGCTGACGGTAATAGTGATCATGTACCACTATGTGGACAAATAAAAGTAAGATTAAAGAGAGGGGGAAAATATGGTTAAGAACTTGAGACTTAATAAAGAGGTTCTGAAAGTAGATAAAGAAATGCAAGAACAATACAGAGTGACTGTGAAAAATAAGTACAATGCAATAGCTAAAATACAAAGTATAAATGAAGAATGGGAAATGTTAAGGGACTCCATTCATCAGACTAGCAAAGAAATATTACCGGAGAGAAGCCAAAAAACTAAGAAAAAATGGATGAATGAAGAAATCTTAATGCTGATGGACAAAAGGAAACAGAATAAAAATGATAAACAAGAGTATGCTAAAATAAATAAAGAAATAAGAGATAAATTGTAAAGGCAAAAGAAAGTTGATTAAACGAGCAATGCAAAAAAATTGAATTAAATTCCATTAAAGATCAAAAAAGTATGTACAGACAAATCAGCGAGCTCACAGGAAGAAAAATAAGAATAAATACAGGGTGTTTGCAATCAAAAACAGGAAAGATATTATTGGTGGAAGGTGCTATAATGAAGAGGTGGAATGAGTATATAAGAGAATTATATAATGGAGAAAGAGAAGAATTAACAGAAGAAAGTAACATAGAAGGCCCACCTATTCAAAAAGAAGAAGTCGCTAACGCTATGAAACATATGAAGAAAGGAAAAACAGCTGGGCCAGATGAAATCACAGTAGAAGAATTAGAAATATTAAGAGAATTTGGGGTAGATATATTAACCTAAATGCTGAATGATATTTACAACAGTGGATATTTACCGAGCGATATGGTAAAATCTGTATTTATAGCAATACCAAAGAGACCAGGAGAAATTGAATGTGAAGATATTTGTACAATTAACCTCATAAACCATGTCACTAAGCTTCTACTCAGAATTATAATGAGAAGAACAAGAAAATAAATAAAAATGGAAATTAGTGAAGAACAGTATGGTCTCATGGAAGGAAAGGGTACAAACAATGCAATACGAACACTAATAGAAAGGTCAATAGAGAAACAGAGAGACATATAGTTATGCTTCATAGATTATACTAAGGCATTTGATAAAGTAAAACATGATGAGCTGATTAAAATGTTGGAAGACATCAACATTGATGGGAAAGATTTAAGAATAATAAAGAATATATACTGGAACCAAGTAGCAGCACTTAAAATGGGAAATAAAGAGGGTAATTCCATCCATCATGTGCCATGCCGGTAAGCGTGGGCGGTCATGTTCTGCCATCTCACCCGATCACCAGAGTCGTGGATCAGCTCCATGTTTCTGTCTCGACCATGCCACAAGGCCAAGCCATCCAGGTACTTGCTTCTAGGTCTTCCCCTTGGTCTCTTCCCCTCAATCTTGCCAGTTGTCACCAAGTTCTCCAAATCATTTCATCTCATAACATGCCCAAAAAATTGATTGTGACTGTCTACGTCTAATGTCTATAATCAGTTTACGATCTTCATTTGTTTATTGAAGGACTTGTTCATTGGTCTTTCTGGCTGTCCATGGTATTCTTTGCATTTTCCTAGGAAACCACATTTCTACAGCCATCAGATGTTTTTCAGCCTGACTGCTCATTGTCCAAGTTTCACATCCATATAAAAGTACAGATTCTATGTAGCATCTCAACACTCTTTTTCTTGTTTCAATTGACATCTTTTTATTGGTCAGTATGTTTTTCATCTTGCTAATGGTTACTTTTGCCATGGCAATTCTTGTTCTAATCTCTTCAAGGCATCTCCCGTCAGATGTTATGACTGTTCCAAGATAATTGTACCGATTCACTTGTTGAAGAATATTCCCATTTACTTGTATATTACATTGTGGTAATTTCTTCTTCCTTGTGACGACCATAATCTGTGTCTTTTTACAATTTAATTCTAACCCCAGTTGCTCACTGTGTACAACAACCGTATCTACTAATTGTTGCAGGTCCTGTTCATTGTCTGCAATCAATACTGTATCATCCGCATACCTACTGTTATTGATGTAACGTCCCCCAATGATTATTTATTTCATATCTTCAATATGTCTGAAGATATTTTCACTGTAAAGGGGGGGGGGGGGGTGGGGGAAAGACCTGGAGACATTACACATCCCTGTCTCTCACCACTCCAATAGGCTAATTCTGACCTACTTCATTATCAATCTTTATGGCAGCTTGCTGTTTCCAATATATGTTTTCTTACAAGTCTAATGTCTTTCGCATCAATGTGTAGATCTGCTAGTTAGTTAGTTAGTTAGTTAGTCGACAGATCATCCTCATTGCACATCGAACCATTC
This sequence comes from Cepaea nemoralis, assembly GCA_014155875.1. Taxonomy (NCBI): domain Eukaryota; kingdom Metazoa; phylum Mollusca; class Gastropoda; order Stylommatophora; family Helicidae; genus Cepaea; species Cepaea nemoralis. The sequence goes on along the minus strand of JACEFZ010011885.1, from coordinate 38,442 downwards.
AGTCCATAAGTGCTCGGATCCCCTCCTCAGCAAATCCCGCAGCGTGTAGCGGCTAACGACGCCAGTTCTGTGTTGGTTTATCAATCTTCTTTGGCTTCCTGCGTAGTGTTCTTGTTTGGCCACCCCTCTTTTAATTTGCTGCTCTCGCAGTCTGGCCATGGTTGTAGATTCACAGTCATCACTTGGTTCTCGCAAAAGTCTCACTTCTCGTAGAGCATTCAGAATGTCAGCCTGGTCCATGGCGCGTCCGCCCTCCACAGTAGCCTCACCTGCGAGCTTGTCCGCCCGCTCATTTCCTTGTACTCCCGCATGCCCTGGCACGAAGATGAAACTAATCTTTGCCAGCCGAGACCGCTCCAGAGGCAGCAGCCATTCTCTTCGGATCGACCCCTCCTCTATCCTCTTGATTGATTGATTGATTGATTGATCTAGGAACCGACATCACAGCATTCGGGACATTCCCATAAGCGCTCCGTCCCCATCCTCAGCAACCAGCGAAGAGTTCCAACACTAATAGTTCCAGTAGCAATCTGATTATATGTCCGTCTCGCCTTTCCTCTGAGCGTCGAGCGTCGGCCAGATCCCCTCGTCACTCCTCGCTGCCTCATTCTAGCCAGACTATGGTGATCCATTTGCTCCTCCGAGGTGTACACGTGCTCCCACAAGGCCGCAACCACATCTGCCCTGTCATGCATCAATACTCCACCAAGTTCTGCCGAGCCAGCCAATCTGTCCGCCTGTTCATTCCCCAGCACACCGGCATGCCCAGGAGAAAAGATCCAGGTGATGCTTGCTACCCGTGACCTCCGAATATCCTCTTGATCATGTTCATTGAGTCGCTAAGGAAACATGCCCTAGTGAATGTCTGTGTCTCGAGCCATGTTATTGCTTTACTTACTGCCATGACTTCCATAGTCAGGCTACTTGTGGTTTCAGTGAAAGCACCAGAGTCCTCCTTCACAATTCTCCCTCCGGCCCGAGCTGTAAAGGCCCATGAGCTTCTCACATGTCGGACGACCGACCCATCTGTGTAGATGACCGCGTCACCGTCTAGCGAATTCTCGAAAATCAACGCTTGTACTTCAGCCTCCACAGCAGCCGGATTTTCTTGTCTGCATTTTCTATCTAGTTGGATGCAAACTGAAAAGGATGTGCAGAAATCTGTTGGCACTTGCACCCACTCCTCGCCAGGTTCTAAGTCCTCAAGTGAACACACCTGTTGAAGAATGTCTTCGGCTTGACCCATCCACGACCGTCCTCTTTTTAACCTGCTGCCCTTCACCTTCATAATTTCACTATGCAGTGGATGTTGTGTGTTTGCGTTAACTCTGAGGTAGGCGCGTGCCCTGCAAACTTGTATTCTCTCTTCAATGGTTGGAAAATCAAGAAGGTAGCGCATCGCCCTGCATGCTGTATCTCTTGTACATCCAAGAATAATGCGCATAGCTTCATTCTGTATCCTTTCCATCCTTTCTATCTGCTTACGGCTGAGAGTCAGGATTGCCATTGCATACTCCAAAACAGACATGACCAGCCCCTCGTACAGAAGACATAGATGGCGCTGCTCACAGTTTGCTGCCGCCATCACCCGCATCGCAGCCAAACCCCGCTTGGCCTTTGTTATCACCTGGTCTATGTGCTCATTATAAGCAAGGCTTCGATCAAACCGTATCCCCAGGTAATTCATTGCCTGCGTTCTTTCCACCGTCTCTGAACACAGCATTACAGTTGGTGTTGGAGTGTTGACAATATGATTATTCAACGAGAACCAAGTCACTGTTGCCTTTGTTGGGTTGACCATTGCCCCAGCTTCATCACACCAAGTACTTATGCGATTTGAGTTCGGTTTGTAGTTCCACAGCAACCTGCTCTCTATCCTTACCCTGACGATACACTAAAACATCATCGGCATATGACAATGTCCTGCCAGGTCCAGTGATCTGCTCACTGGTGATTCTCACTGTGTAGGCGTTGAACAGTACCGGAGATAATGGTGATCCCTGTGGTAGGCCAGGATATATTGTTGTTGGTTCCGAAGTCCAACTGCCACATCTAAAAACTACTTTCCGTTGGAAGAGGGCTGCAGCGATCCAACTAAGGAGGAATGGACTTACTTTTAGTTCAAGAAGCTGAAGCATTAAAAAATCCAATGGTACTCTGTTGTATGCGTCCTCAAGATCAATCGCTGCAGCAAAGGTTTCAATGCCTGAGTGGAAACCTTCATAGACATCATGGGCAAAGACTGCTGCATTGGTCCAGGTTTCTCTTTTTGGACGGTACCCACCCAGGGTAGGTGGGAAAACACCTTGCCTCTCTAGCTGGCTTGATATTTTCCTGGCAATTACCTTCTCCAGCAGCTTGCCTATTGTATTCTGCATGGTTATAATTCGATATCCCTGAATTTTTTGTGTGGTCTTTGTCAGGCTTCGGCAAGGGAATCAGATAGCTGTGTAACCACTCCTCCTTGATGCTAGCACTCTCTATACTGTTGTTGTACATGTCTGCTAGTTTCTCTAGCTCATTGTCGGTACACCTATTGATGTCGTCGTATCTTATGCCATCAGGCCCTGGAGCGCTGTTTTTTGATCGTCGAAGTACAGCCTTGATTTCTTTCACTGTCACTGTGTCTTCATCCGAAGTGTTCTGGGCCTTGCACCTGTCTGAGGTGACCTCCTTGGCCAGATTTCGGCCTCCCATGTCTGTCTGGTTGCTCTGCTCTAGATAGCGTTCAAAGAGGGCTTTGCCCTTGTCCTCGTCAGTCCTCTGCCAGATGAGGTCAGCACCTTGGAAGTCAGAAATGCTCTTATTCTTGACTACACCACTCATGCTTTTATGTAGTCGCCAGAACAATTTCAGTGACTTGTCTGTGCTTACTCTTTGACACACCTCTGCCCATTTTTCGCTTTTAACCACCTTGACCAGTTTTTTGAAATGGCTTACTTTTGTGTGCATCTCTCTTTCTAAGTGCATGCAGGGACTAGGATGACCAGCTCTGTTCTTCTTGGCATTTTGCCATCTCCTTACAGCACTACGCTTATCCACCCAAGCCTTCTCCACCTCGAAATTCCACCAAGGTGGCTGCTCCCAGCTTTTTTTCCTGCCCTGAAGCTTTCTGCGCTTGTCACGTCTTATTTTACTCACCACATCTTGCCCTGTACTGTCATACTGGAAAGTCTTTACCTTTAGCTTGTGCTGCCTGGTTCTGCCTTTCTCCACCAATATGCTGCAAGGGTGGTGGTCGCTGCCGTGGTGTCCTAGGATACCCCATCTACACACTGTAGTGAGTGAAGGTGAAACCAGCGCCAGATCAATAGCACTGTCCTCATCGCCTGGACGGCTTGCTGTCCTGGTGACACAGCCACTGTTGATACAAACCAGGTCAATGGTTTCAAGTGCAGTCTCGAGCTCCTCTCCCTGTGTATTGGAGGAAATGTTTCCCCATGATCTGCCTTTAGCGTTGAAGTCGCCACAGAAAATAACATTTCTCTCGTGACCTAATATGCCACTTAAGCACTGCCACTTCTGGGCGTCCATACTCGCATTGCGGGCATAAACATTAACCAACACGAATGGTATAGTGGAATGAACTCTCAACGCCTGTATTTGTATATCGTCACTGTCCCAACTGGACATGTCTAGCTCTGACGCCACCATGCTGTCGCGAACGAGAATCGCCATTCCCAGATGTCGTCTGTTGTAGAAACATTTGAAGCCGGCAATTCGGAGTAGCTGATCGCCCAGTCTCGTCTCCTGGAGTGCTACAATATCGTTCCTGTAAACCAGGGTTTCTAAAATAGAGCCCCGTTGTTTTACGCTGGCGCAGTTCCAATACAGAATACGGATATTCCTGAGTCCTAGACGGTGACACTTGAGTCTAAAACGTCTCAAACCACCACGCTTACCTTGCTTCTTTATGCCTGCGCGGCATCCACGCCGCCTCGTTAGGTTGACTGCTGACCGCTCGGAGAACACACGTTGTTCCGCCATGTTGAAAAACCGAATACACAGAAATACACAGAAACCACACACGCTGCCAAAATTCACTCAAGGATTGCTTCGCTCGATGCACGAACTCCGTAGCATCCGCGCAGATCTTGAGTAGAAACTCCTGGTTTTACATCCTGGCACACAAATTACACGCAAGAGATGAATAAATCCATCTCCTACGCGAAAAAGTTAACGATCACAAAACAACCCGACCGTCCGTCACCATCTTGAAACCGGAAGTCTATGTGTAGATCTGCAAGCATCTCTACCATGTTGACATGTTTTACTTTATCGAAAGCCTTTTGTAGCCTATTGTAGTCAATAAGTCAAAGGTGTAGGTCTTTGTTTACTTCTATAGAACGTTCAATCAATGTTCTCAGCATATGCACAGATGTCCTGGTAACCTGTTAGGTTGGGTCGATTAGGGAGCGGGTGTTTGACCTGTCGCCAGCGGTCCTCAGAACTCACTGCTTCAAGATCTGGTGTTGATTTACTGAGGCCTTTAACTTCTCCATTTCTGAGACACCCCAGACAGTACGTGTAGGCTGTCATGTATAAGATGTGCTGTATATCTGTTGAACGTCAACTTAGTTTTACTAAGGGTATGTACCTTTGTATGGCTTTAGAACAGCACTGTTTCAAATGTGCTTTGATGCTTTTCAGCTTCCATCTTGTTTGGCATCATGCCTAGATGCTAACACTATCATACTTCATCTCTGCTATCACCTGCGCTGTCTTGCCTATGTCATACACAGTGCTCACGTTCCAGCTGCTCATTCTGGAGATTGACCTAGATGTCGGGGAGTTAATCGGCAATCCAGACTACTCGCGTCTTGCTCCGCATCTTGTCGTGCATCTTCTATAAGGGAATACTTTAATCTTGCTTGGTGACTTGTTCTGTATTTCTTCTTTTAGAAACTTACTTGTGGTTGGCTGAATTTATTTAGCTAAAATTGTCTATGGGTTGTGGAAGCCAGCCTCAAGCCCAATCATCCTTGGTCTCTTCTTACAACACGCATGACAGGTTACACCGTTACTTGTTCTTTCCCTTTGACATGCATGACAGGCTACAACGTTACTTGTTGTTTCCCGGACTACACATATGATAGGTTACAGCGTTACTTGTTTTTTCCCTTCGACATGCATGACACTGTACATCGTTACTTGTTCTTTCCCTGCATGATAGGTTACAGCGTTACTTGTTGTTTCCCTGACTACACTCATGATAGGTTACAGCGTTACTTGTTGTTTCCCTGACTACACTCATGATAGGTTACAGCGTTACTTGTTTCCCTGACTACACTCATGATAGGTTACAGCGTTACTTGTTGTTTCCCTGACTACACACATGATATGTTACAGCGTTACTTGTTGTTTCCCTGACTACACACATGACAGGTTACAGCGTTACTTGTTGTTTCCCTGACTACACGCATGATAGGTTACAGTGTTACTTGTTGTTTCCCTGACTACACACATGATAGGTTACAGCGTTACTTGTTGTTTCCCTGACTACACACATGATAGGTTACAGCGTTACTTGTTGTTTCCCTGACTACACACATGATAGTTTACAGCGTTACTTGTTGTTTCCTTGACTACACACATGACAGGTTACAGCGTTACTTGTTGTTTCCCTGACTACACACATATAGGTTACAGCGTTACTTGTTGTTTCCTGACTACACACATACTAGGTTACAGCGTTATTTGTTGTTTCCTGACTACACACATGAAGGTTACAGGTTATTGTTGTTTCCCTGACTACACACATGACAGGTTACAGTGTTACTTGTTGTTTCCCTGACTACACACATGACAGGTTACAGTGTTACTTGTGTTTCCTGACTACACACATCATAGGTTACAGCGTTACTTGTTGTTTCCTGACTACACTCATCATAGTTCACAGCGTTACTTGTTGTTTCCTTGACTACACACATGATAGTTTACAGCGTTACTTGTTGTTTCCCTGACTACACTCATGACAGGTTACAGCCTTACTTGTTGTTTCCCTGACTACACACATCATAGGTTACAGTGTTACTTGTTGTTTCCTTGACTACACACATGACAGGTTACAGCGTTACTTGTTGTTTCCCTGACTACACACATGATAGTTTACAGCGTTACTTGTTGTTTCCTTGACTACACACATGACAGGTTACAGCGTTACTTGTTCTTTCCCTGACTACACTCATGACAGGTTACAGCGTTACTTGTTGTTTCCCTGACTACACACATCATAGGTTACAGTGTTACTTGTTGTTTCCTTGACTACACACATGACAGGTTACAGCGTTACTTGTTGTTTCCCTGACTACACTCATGACAGGTTACAGCGTTACTTGTTGTTTCCCTGACTACACACATCATAGGTTACAGTGTTACTTGTTGTTTCCCTGACTACACACATGACAGGTTACAGCGTTACTTGTTGATTCTCTGACTACACACATGATAGTTTACTGCGTTACTTGTTGTTTCCCTGACTACACACATGACAGGTTACAGCGTTACTTGTTGTTTCCCTGACTACACACATCATAGGTTACAGCGTTACTTGTTGTTTCTCTGACTACACACATGATAGGTTACAGCGTTACTTGTTGATTCTCTGACTACACACATGATAGGTTACAGCGTTACTTGTTGTTTCCCTGACTACACACATGATAGGTTACAGCGTTATTTGTTGTTTCCCTGACTACACACATGACAGGTTACAGCGTTACTTGTTGTTTCCCTGACTACACACATGACAGGTTACAGCGTTACTTGTTGATTCTCTGACTACACACATGATAGTTTACAGCGTTACTTGTTGTTTCCCTGACTACACACGTGATAGTTTACAGCGTTACTTGTTGTTTCCCTGACTACACACATGACAGGTTACAGCGTTACTTGTTGTTTCCCTGACTACACACATCATAGGTTACAGCGTTACTTGTTGTTTCCCTGACTACACACATGATAGGTTACAGCGTTACTTGTTGTTTCCCTGACTACACACATGACAGGTTACAGCGTTACTTGTTGTTTCCCTGACTACACACATGACAGGTTACAGCGTTACTTGTTGATTCTCTGACTACACACATGATAGGTTACATTGTTACTTGTTGTTTCCCTGACTACACACATGACAGGTTACATTGTTACTTGTTGTTTCCCTGACTACACACATGACAGGTTACAGTGTTACTTGTTGTTTCCCTGACTACACACATGATAGGTTACAGCGTTACTTGTTGTTTCCCTGACTACACACATGATAAGTTACAGCGTTACTTGTTGTTTCTCTTAGGACACGCATGTTAGGTTACACCGTCTGGGTTTATCTGTGTTCACCTAGATCATACTGAGACTATACAGATACACACTACAGTATAAGTACGCGTGTTTAGCTATATTATAAGAGAATGTACAGATACACACACGAGTATAAATAAGTACGCGTAAGTGTGTTCAGCTAGATGATACAGGGACTGTACATATAGCCTAGGCTGGTATATATACTTCTACTGTAGTTGTTGATATATGTGTTGCCGAGACCTGTCTTCTATGTACAAATGATTGCAGCTGTCAAATGTCATTGTTTACAGTAGCGGTCCAGGTCGATAGTTAATAGTCAGGTATGATACTTCTAGCTGACAGTTGCATGACATATATATACCTTAGAATGTTGACTCTGTGTTCAGGTATGATACTTCTAGCTGACAGTTGTATAATATAAATATATATATACCTTAGAATGTTGACTGTGTGCTCAGGTATGATACTTCTAGCTGAGAATTGTATTATATATATATACCTTAGAATGTTGACTGTGTGTTCAGGTATGATACTTCTAGCTGACAGTTGTATTATATATATATATACCTTAGAATGTTGACTGTGTGCTCAGGTATGATACTTCTAGCTGAGAATTGTATTATATATATATACCTTAGAATGTTGACTGTGTGCTCAGGTATGATACTTCTAGCTGACAATTGTATTATATATATATATATACCTTAGAATGTTGACTGTGTGCTCAGGTATGATACTTCTAGCTGAGAATTGTATTATATATATATACCTTAGAATGTTGACTGTGTGCTCAGGTATGATACTTCTAGTTGACACATGTCCACTGTACTCAGGGGTAAGCAATGTATAACTCTGGAAATCCGGGGGAGGGCGGGGGGGGGGGGGGGGGGGGGGGGGCTACATGTCCACTCTAATCAGGGGTAAGCGATGTATAACTCTGGACAAGGGCAATGTGCGGTAGACAGAACCCTGGCCAACACTTGTTCGAAGGCGCTGTTTGAGTCATTGTGAACACAACGCACACACGCACAAACACAAACACGAACACACACACACACACACACACACACACACACTAGCACAAATACGTCTACATAAACACTTCCTGCATACACAAACACTTACACATACACACGTATACATACACAAACACACATAAACATGCACACTCAAATAAACACTTATATGCACACAATTACTTACACACACATGCATACACAATCAAATATACATACACGTACACACATAGAGATAAACACTTACACATATATGCACACACACACACACACACTTACACATACATACGCACGCATACAACCGTGTAAACACCTGTCTTACATCCCCTACCCCTCGTCCCCCCGCTGTGCTGTTGCTACTTACTTGAATGAGAAGCCGGAATCTGCCTATGCTGACTTAATAAGAACAAACACATACCTGGTGTGGTCACTCTGTGGCTAGCTGGTGTGTGTGGTAGATCCGTGACCAACACATATCGAATTCACACGTTGTATCCTTCACTCGTTATCCAAATGTTGCTTCAGAATCAAATCTGGCCTGGCCTAGACGGGCAATGTGCGAATGGCTGGCAGCCACAACTGGCAGGACGACGAGCGCTGAGCGCCGCAGTCTGCATTGATTGAGCGCCGCCCTGGGAGCGGGCGCGCGTCGACGAGGTGAGCCTCTCGGAAGATGCTGCCACTTGTAAACTTGTAACGGTTTCCGCAGTTCTGTCGGCCTGAGTAGTACCGGTCAATGCCGCACGGTTGACTGCACGTGACTTGATATGAAGGTGTGACATAACAGGTGTGGCAGTCTGACGTGACGGGACAAGAAGGTGTGACATAACAGGTGGGACACAGTCTGACGTGACGGGACAAGAAGGTGTGACATAACAGGTGGGACACAGTCTGACGTGACGGGACAGGAAGGTGTGACATAACAGGTGTAATACGGTCTGACGTGACGGGACAGGAAGGTGTGACAAAAACTGACACGGTTGTACATCAGATTCATTAGCGTAGATGACATAACCTGACACAGAAGTGTGGTGAATTTAACAGAGGATATTCCATGATGTGACACAGACATGTGGTGAATTTAACAAAGTACACCCCAGAACGTGAGACACAGAAGTGTGGTGAATTTAACAAAGTACACCCCGGAACAAGTATATAGATAAATAACACACCTCTGAAACAAGTTAAAGAATTCAAATACCTTGGAAGTATGATCACAGAAGATGGCAGATTGGACAGAGAAATTGAAATCAGATGTCAAAAAGCTAGTGCACTTACATATCAACTATCACCCTTACTGAAACATCCAAATATACCCATGTCCGCAAAACGACAGATAATAAACAGCATATTCACACCGACCCTATGCTACCAATCTCAAACCTGGACTTTATCCAAATTACACCTTCGCAAAATCAACACCTGCGAAATGAGATGCCTGAGGAGAGCTGCCAACTTAACAATCCGAGACCGAGTAAGAAATGCTACTATCAGACAAGACTGTGGGATCAACACCTTGTGCCACATTTATTGAAAAACAGAAGATCAAGTGGTTTGGCCATGTCGTTAGAATGCAACACCAGCAACTACCATCACTGGCCTTACATAAAAGATCATCTGCGACGAGACCACGAGGACGTCCAAGAAGAAAATGGATTGACGACATCAGAGACATTGTACAACCACACGGAATGACACTATCCAGTGCCGCCCACCTGGGCGCTGGAACGCATATTCCTCCCCACGACGCTTGACGGCAGAAGTGGAAGATGATGATGATGATGATGACACCCCGGAACGTGATACACAGAAGTGTGGTGAATTTAACAGAGTAAATCCCATGATGTGACACAGAAGTGTGGTGAATTTAACAGAGTAAATTCCATGATGTGACACAGAAGTGTGGTGAATTTAACAGAGTAAATCCCATGATGTGACACAGAAGTGTGGTGAATTTAACAGAGTAAATCCCATGATGTGACACAGACATGTGGTAAATTTAACAGAATACATCTCAGGACGTGACACAGAAGTGTGGTGGAGCCAGCAGAGTATATAATAGAACACGACACTAGGACCCTGGGATTCGATCCTGGTCATTTCCAAACGGGGACACGAGAACCTGCCAGTCACACCCGCCCGGTCAGCTGTACAATTTACGACATGTGTACACACCCGCCCAGATGTGTACCGTCACTGGATATGGCCAGATGTACAACCCCCAGATGTGTACCGTCACTGGATATGGCCAGGTGTACAACCCCCAGATGTGTACTGTCACTGGATATGGCCAGGTGTACAACCCCCAGATGTGTACTGTCACTGGACATGGCCAGGTGTACAACCCCCAGATGTGTACCGTCACTGGATATGGCCAGGTGTACAACCCCCAGATGTGTACTGTCACTGGATATGGCCAGGTGTACAACCCCCAGATGTGTACCGTCACTGGATATGGCCAGGTGTACAACTCCCAGATGTGTACTGTCACTGGATATGGCCAGGTGTACAACCCCCAGATGTGTACCGTCACTGGATATGGCCAGGTGTACAACCCCCAGATGTGTACCGTCACTGGATATGGCCAGATGTACAACTCCCAGATGTGTACCGTCACTGGATATGGCCAGGTGTACAACCCCCAGATGTGTACCGTCACTGGATATGGCCAGGTGTACAACCCCCAGATGTGTACCGTCACTGGATATGGCCAGGTGTACAACCCCCAGATGTGTACTGTCACTGGATATGGCCAGGTGTACAACCCCCAGATGTGTACTGTCACTGGATATGGCCAGGTGTACAACCCCCAGATGTGTACTGTCACTGGATATGGCCAGGTGTACAACCCCCAGACGTGTACTGTCACTGGATATGGCCAGGTGTACAACCCCCAGATGTGTACCGTCACTGGATATGGCCAGGTGTACAACCCCCAGATGTGTACCGTCACTGGATATGGCCAGGTGTGCAACCCCCAGATGTGTACCGTCACTGGATATGGCCAGGTTGTACAACCCCCAGATGTGTACTGTCACTGGATATGGCCAGGTGTACAACCCCCAGATGTGTACGTCACTGGATATCGGCCAGGTGTACAACCCCCAGATGTGTACCGTCACTGGATATGGCCAGGTGTACAACCCCCAGATGTGTACTGTCACTGGATATGGCCAGGTGTACAACCCCCAGATGTGTACCGTCACTGGATATGGCCAGGTGTACAACCCCCAGATGTGTACCGTCACTGGATATGGCCAGGTGTACAACTCCCAGATGTGGAACATGCGCTGCATCGAAGTGATAGACAGGTCTGGCAAGGCTTCCCGTGAACGGCGGTCAAACTGAGATATCCCAGGATTCACTTGACGAGGGCAGCATCTGTGAGCTCCAGCTATCTCACTCCATGGCCTGGGCTAATGGAAACTACATCTGTGAGAGCCAGCTATCTCACTCCATGGCCTGGGCTAATGGAAACTACATCTGTGAGAACCAGCTATCTCACTCCATGGCCTGGGCTAATGAAAACTACATCTGTGAGAGCCAGCTATCTCACTCCATGGCCTGGGCTAATGAAAACTACATCTGTGAGAGCCAGCTATCTCACTCCATGGCCTGGGCTAATGGAAACTACATCTGTGAGAGCCAGCTATCTCACTCCATGGCCTGGGCTAATGGAAACTACATCTGTGAGAGCCAGTCTAATCTCACTCCATGGCCTGGGCTAATGGAAACTACATCTGTGAGAGCCAGCTATCTCACTCCATGCCTGGGCTAATGGAAACTACATCTGTGAGAGCCAGCTATCTCACTCCATGGCCTGGGCTAATGGAAACTACATCTGTGAGAGCCAGCTATCTCACTCCATGGCCTGGGCTAATGGAAACTACATCTGTGAGAGCCAGCTATCTCACTCCATGGCCTGGGCTAATGAAAACTACATCTGTGAGAGCCAGCTATCTCACTCCATGGCCTGGGCTAATGAAAACTACATCTGTGAGAGCCAGCTATCTCACTTCATGGCCAGGGCTAATGGAAACTACATCTGTGAGAGCCAGCTATCTCACTCCATGGCCTGGGCTAATGGAAACTACATCTGTGAGAGCCAGCTAATTCACTCCATGGCCTGGGCTAATGAAAACTACATCTGTGAGAGCCAGCTATCTCACTCCATGGCCTGGGCTAATGGAAACTACATCTGTGAGCGCCAGCTATCTCACTCCATGGCCTGGGCTAATGGAAACTACATCTGTGAGAGCCAGCTATCTCACTCCATGGCCTGGGCTAATGGAAACTACATCTGTGAGAGCCAGCTATCTCACTCCATGGCCTGGGCTAATGGAAACTACATCTGTGAGAGCCAGCTATCTCACTCCATGGCCTGGGCTAATGGAAACTACATCTGTGAGCGCCAGCTATCTCACTCCATGGCCTGGGCTAATGAAAACTACATCTGTGAGCGCCAGCTATCACACTCCATGGCCTGGGCTAATGGAAACTACATCTGTGAGCTCCAGCTATCTCACTCCATGGCCTGGGCTAATGGAAACTACATCTGTGAGCGCCAGCTATCTCACTCCATGGCCTGGGCTAATGGAAACTACATCTGTGAGAGCCAGCTATCTCACTCCATGGCCTGGGCTAATGGAAACTACATCTGTGAGAGCCAGCTATCTCACTCCATGGCCTGGGCTAATGGAAACTACATCTGTGAGCGCCAGCTATCTCACTCCATGGCCTGGGCTAATGGAAACTACATCTGTGAGCGCCAGCTATCTCACTCCATGGCCTGGGCTAATGGAAACTACATCTGTGAGCGCCAGCTATCTCACTCCATGGCCTGGGCTAATGAAAACTACATCTGTCTCCCGCCTTGTGTACTGCTATCTGAGGGTGGGGTAGGGTGGTGAGGAAACAGGGGCAGTGGGATGCTGCTGTCTGGGGGATGGTGAGGAAACAGGAGCGGTGTGGTGCTGCTGTCTGGGGGATCGTGGGGAAACAGGGGCAGTGAGGTGCTGTTGTCTGGGGGATGGTGAGGAAACAGGAGCGGTGTGGTGCTGCTGTCTGGGGGATGGCGGTGGGGAAACAGGGGCATTGGGGTTCTGCTGTCTGCGGGGGGGGGGGGGGGGGGGACAGCGGCAGAAGGGTGCTGCTGTCTGGGGGGGGGGAACAGGGGCAGTGGGGTGCTGCTGTCTGGAGGGAGGGTTGTGGGGAAACAGGGGCATTGGGGTTCTACTGTCTGCGGGGGGGGGGGGGAATAGCGGCAGAGGGGTGCTGCTGTCTGGGGGGGGGGGGGAACAGGGGCAGTCGGGTGTTGCTGTCTGGAGGGGGGGGGGTGGGGAAACAGGGGCAGTGGGGTGCTGCTGTCTGGAGGGAGGGTGGTGAGGAAACAGGGGCATTGGGGTTCTGCTGTCTGCGGGGGGGGGAACAGCGGCAGAGGGGTGCTGCTGTCTGGGGGGGGGGGACAGCGGCAGAGGGGTGCTGCTGTCTGAGGGTGGGGTAGGGTGGTGAGGAAACAGGGGCAGTGGGGTGCTGCTGTCTGGGGGATGGTGGTGAAACAGGGGCAGTGGGGTGCTGCTGTCTGGGAGGAGGGATGGTGAGGAAACAGGGGCAGTGGGGTGCTGCTGTCTGGGGGATGGTGAGGAAACAGGGGCAGTGGGGTGCTGCTGTCTGGGGGATGGTGAGGAAACAGGGGCAGTGGGGTGCTGCTGTCTGGGGGATGGTGAGGAAACAGGGGCAGTGGGGTGCTGCTGTCTGTGGGATGGTGAGGAAACAGGGGCAGTGGGGTGCTGCTGTCTGGGGGATGGTGAGGAAACAGGGGCAGTGGGGTGCTGCTGTCTGGGGGATGGTGGTGAAACAGGGGCAGTGGGGTGTTGCTGTCTGGGGGTGGGGGGTGGGGAAACAGCGGCAGAGGGGTGCTGCTGTCTGGGGGTGGAGGAGGGTGGGGAAATAGCGGCAGAGGGGTGCTGCTGTCTGGGGTGGAGGAGGTGTGGGAAACAGCGGCAGAGGGGTGCTGCTGTCTGGGGTGGAGGAGGGTGAGGAAACAGGGGCAGTGGGGTGCTGCTGTCTGGGGGTGGAGGAGGGTGAGGAAACAGGGGCAGTCGGGTGCTGCTGTCTGGGGGTGGAGGAGGGTGAGGAAACAGGGGCAGTCGGGTGCTGCTGTCTGGGGTGGTGGTGGGGAAACAGGGGCAGTGGGGTGCTGCTGTCTGGGGGTTCATATATAACCAGTGCCTGGCCAAAAACTACTTTCCATCTGCATTTAAAATTGCTAAAGTGTTTCCGCTTATTAAAAATGGCTCAATCGATAATAGCGTTTTGGGTAATTATAGACCTATTTCCTTACTATCGTCGCTATCAAAACCACTAGAAAAACACATTAATAAAATAACGTTACACCATTTAATTAACAATGATCTAATAATTAACAGTCAATCTGGGTTTCGACCTAAATATTCTTGCCATAGTGCTCTAACAAAAATGACCGATAACTGGCACTTAAACATCAACAACGGTAGAATTTGTGGAGCGGTGTTTGTAGACTTTTAAAAAGCTTTTGATATGGTAGATCACGATATTTTAATTAGAAAACTAAAGCAAATGAAGACAAGCACCAACATGGTGAACATAATTACGTCATTTCTATCCGACAGGCAACAAGTCGTGTCCTTCAACAACTGTCTATCAAGACCCACACAGCTTAATATTGGTGTGCCTCAGGGCTCAATACTAGGTCCGCTGCTTTTTGCAGTTTATATTAATGATCTTCCTTTATATATCAATACAACTTGTGATCTATTCGCAGACGACTGTACTATATATACTAGTCAAGAAAACCGTAGTGAATTAGAGAATTCTTTACAAAAGGAACTTGATAATCTTACTAGATGGAGCAATGAAAACCGCATGCAAATTAACATCGACAAAACCAAATCCATGCTAATAACGACCAGACAAAAACTACAGACACTAGCCATAACTGGATCACCGCTCGAACTCCGCATGGGCACGTTACCTATAGTTAATGTGACTGAACATAAAACACTAGGGCTTTTAATAGACAGCCATTTGAACTGGAGCTCTCATGTTCACGCTCTTACCAAGAAAATAGCACAAAAAGTTTACCAACTTGCTAAAATTCAGCACTTCCTGGACGAAAGCACACGAAAAATATTCTATACATGCTATATCCAATCACATCTCGATTACTGTTCCACAGTTTGGGATGGTTGCCCTAAATCTAATTTAAAACGACTATGTTCTCTACAAAACCGCGCTATTCGTCTGGTTTCTGACATAAAGCACGTTGAAAGTAATAATTTGTACAGTCATCTAAGACTTCTACCACTACAAAAGCGCTTCCTTTTCAACAAAGCCAAATTAGTGAATAAAATTATATCTCAAAATACCCCAGAGTATCTTCTGCCGCTGATTCAATCTAATGCAATGAACAGCAAGCGCCTAAATTTGTTACATGTCTCAAAGCCTAGATTGGACCTATACAAAACATGTTTCGCCTATTCTGGTGCTCACTTATGGAATGATCTGCCTCCAGATCTGAAAACTCCAATGAGTCCCTACACATTTAACCTTTCAATACTTTATCCATACCGACTATATGCCACCATAATTCATTTACTGGTATAATTGTTCAGTATAATTGTTCATTATAATTGTTTAACTATAATTGTTCACTATATATGTGTGTGCGTGTGGGAGCGAGAGAGAGAGAGAGAGAGAGAGAGAGAGAGAGAGAGAGAGAGAGAGAGAGAGAGAGAGAGAGAGAGAGAGAGAGAGAGAGAGAAAGAGAGAGAAAGTAGGTGTCAGTGAGAGGGAGAGAGTGAATGCGTGTGTGCGCACGTGCATGCGTGTGTGTGGAGAGAGTGATTTAGCGAGGAATGGTGGGGGAATGTGTCAGTGCATGCATTCGTACGTGTATGTGTGAGAGTGAGTGAGGGAGTGTATGCGTGCGTGCATGCGTTCATGTGTATGTGTATGTGTGAGAGAGTGTGATTGAGAGAGTGAGTGGTGTGTGAAGGATTGTGTGTTAGAGAGTGAGACAGTGGGAGAGTTGATGTGTTAGTGTGTGTGTGTGTGTGTGAGCGCGCGCATGCGTGTGAGTGTGTGTATATGAAAGAATACAGAGAGAGAGAGAGAGAGAGAGAGAGAGAGAGAGAGAGAGAGAGAGAGAGAGAGAGCTGAGCAGATGCATGTCATGTAACACGCATGTTATGTAACACGCGAATCCATATGTTTGTGTATTCTCATCTGTCATATTATCAGTTAAATACCATTTGATTTTATCATGCATAATATAAACTCATGTTCATTACTATAGTTTGAGTGAGTGAGTCAGTGAGTGTGAATGAGAGACAGAACGAGTGAGCGTGAGAGTGAATGAGTGAGCGGGAGAGTGAATGAGTGAGCGGGAGAGTGAATGAGTGAATGGGAAAGTGAATGAGTGAGCGGGAGAGTGAATGAGTGAGCGTGAGAGTGAATGAGCGGGAGAGTGAATGCGTGAGAGTGAATGAATGAGCGGAAGAGTGAATGTGTGAGCGTGAGAGTGAATGTGTGTGTGTGTGTGTGTGTGTGAGAGAGAGAGAGAGAGAGAGAGAGAGAGAGAGAGAGAGAGAGAGAGAGAGAGAGAGAGAGACCATCACTATTTTTACTTCACATACATTTTATGTACACATTTTTCTCCATGTTTAACATTTTTATGAGACTGCTCATGACAAGTGTCAGTGTATGTGTGTGAGTAAAGTGTGGGAGTTTGTTCATACTAGTTTCAATACTAATGTGAGACATTTTGTATGTGTCTAGATGTGAGGAAGTGTGAGTGTATGTGGAGGATGTGTGTGAGTGTGGGGATATGTGTGGGTGGGGGTGTGTGGGTGGGGGGTGTGTGGGTGGGGGTATGCATTTGGATGGGTTGGGGTGTGTGGGTTTTGGTGGGTAGTGGTATTTGTGGGTGTTGGTGGGATGTGTGGATGGATGTGGGGGGTGAAAGTACGGGTGTTGGAATGGGTGTGGGGGATGTGTGTATGGGTGGAGGATATGTGTATGGGACGGATGCAGGGGATGTGTGTTTATGTGGGTGGAGATGTGTGGATGGTTTGAGGAAGTATGTGTGGGAGGCGGGGTTGTGTGGGTAGGGGATTGTGTTGGGTGGATGTGGGATGGAAGGGCGGATGGGGAGAAGTGTATGGTGTGTGGGTTTGAGATATGTGTGCGGTGTGTTGGTGGGGGATGTGTGAATGATGTGTGGGTGGAGGGTATGTTTGTGGTGGTATGGGTGGAGGATAGTGTGTGGTGTAGGGGATGTGTGTGATGGGTGTGGGGAATGTGCGTATGGGTGGGGTATATGTGTGGGTGAGCAAGGGATTGTGGTGGTTGGGGGAAGTATGTGGGGGAGTGTGTGTGGGAGATGTGTGTATGTGGATGGGGAATGTGTGGGTGGGGGTGTGTGAGTGGCTTAGGGATGTGTAGGTGGGTGAGGGAGTTATATGTGTCGGGGTGGGATGTGTGAGTGGGTGGAGGATGTGTGTGGGGGTAGGGGTATTGTGATCGAGAGATGTTTGGTTGGGAGTGGGTTGGTGGGGGTGTGTGGGTGCGTAGTGGAGGATGTGTGAGTGAGTGTGTGTTGGTGGACGGGTAGGGAATGCGTGTGTGGGTGGGGAGAGGTGTGTGGTGTGTTGGTTGGTGATATTGTGTGGGTGAGGTATGTGTGTGTGGGTGGGGGATTTTTGTGGTGTGTGAGTGGGGGTATGTGGGGTGGATGGGTAAGGGTATCTGTGTGGGTGTGGGTGGGATTATTTTGTGGTATCTGGGTGGGGGATATGTGTGTGGTGTGTAAGTGGGGATGTGTTGGTGAGGGATATGTGTGTGTGTGGTGCGTGGGTTGGGAATAGTGCGTGGTAGGAGGTGTATGTGATGTGCGGGTGGGGGATTGTGTGGTGGGGGATTAGGTTAAGGCATGTGTGGGTGGGTGGAAGTTGTATGTGTGGGTGGTGGTGTGTAGTGAGTGGATTGGGGATGTATGGGTGGTTAGGGAGATGTGTGTGTGTGTGGGGGGGGGGGGGTAGGGACATGTCAGTTGGTGGGGATGTGTGTGTATGGTTTGGGGATGTGTGAGTGGATGTGCGATGTGTGGGTTGGTGGGGGATTGTGTGTGTGGGTGGGGAATATGTTGTCGATGGAGATGTGGCTGGGGGAAGGGTGGTTTGAGGTGTGGGTGGGGAGAGGATGTGTGGGGTAGAATGTGGATGGGCGTGGGATGTGTGGGTTGGTGGGGGAATGTTTGTGGGTGGCGAGTGTGTTTTGGTTGGGGGATCAGGTGAGGGCAGTGTGTGTGGGTGGGGGATGTGCGGGAGGGGGATGGGTCGGTTGGTGGGGTATGTATGTGTCCCTTGGTGTGCGTGTGTGTCGGTAGGTGGGGGTGTGTATGTGTCCCTTGGTGCGCATGTGTGTGGGTAGGTGGGGGTGTTGTGTGGGTGGGGTGATGTATGGATAGGTGGGAGATGGGCTTCATACCATGGTAATTAGCCTTGTTTATGTTTACAACATTCATTTCACAATGTTTATTTTTCTTCCTATGCAAATGTATAATGCTCTTGATGAACGAAAGACGAGTGATTGGAAGGGCCGAATGTAAGACGGGCCTGCGCGACCAATTTGTGACCCTAATAAAGTTGATTTGATTTGATTTGATTTGATTTACGGCTCGGTCCGGAGGGAGAATTGTGAAGGAGGACTCTGGTGCTTTTGTTGTGACCACAAGTAGCCTGACTATGGAAGTCATGGCAGTAAGTAAAGCAATAACATGGCTGGAGACACAGACATTCACTAGGGCATATTTCCTTAGCGACTCAATGAGCATGCTCAAGAGGATAGAGACGGGGTGGATCCGAAGAGAGTGGTTGCTGTCTCTGGAGCGGTCTCGGCTGGCAAAGATTAGTTTCATCTTCGTGCCAGGGCATGCAGGAGTACAAGGAAATGAGCGGGCTGACAAGCTCGCAGGTGAGGCTACTGTGGGAGGCGGACGCGCTATGGACCAGGCTGACATTCTGAATGCTCTACGAGAAGTAAGACTTTTGCAAAAACCAAGTGACGACTGCGAATCTACAACCATAGTCAGACTGAGAAAACAGCAAATCAAAAGAGGTGTGGCCAAACAAGAACACTACACAGGAAGCCAAAGAAGATTGATAAACCAACACAGAACTGGAGTCGTTAGCCGCTACACGCTGCTTGATCCGAGCACTAATGGACTGAATGATTCGATGTGGAATGAGGATGATCTGTCGACTAACTAACTAAGGCTGAAAGTTAAAACCAAAGCTAACAGCGACACCGTCAGAAAGCTCCTGTTTGCTGATGATTGCGCTCTATAT
The DNA here is from genome assembly GCA_014155875.1 of Cepaea nemoralis. NCBI lineage: Eukaryota > Metazoa > Mollusca > Gastropoda > Stylommatophora > Helicidae > Cepaea > Cepaea nemoralis. The sequence goes on along the minus strand of JACEFZ010011885.1, from coordinate 18,734 downwards.
GCCAACTCAGAGGCGGACATGCAACACAATGTTTGAGCTTTCTCATATGCCTGCGCCAACTTTGGGCTCAATATCAATTTGGAGAAAACTGTAGTTATGTACGAGCCAGCCCCAGGGAATAATCACACCTTACCGAATATCATGGTGAATGATCATAGACTAAGTGTTGTGGACAAATTCACTTACCTTTGCAGCACTGTGTCACAAGCTGCCACAATTGATGACGAAGTGAATGCAAAAATCTCCAAGGCCAGTGTGGCCTTTGGCAGACTGTACAAGAATGAATGGGACAGAAATGGAATACGCCTGCAAACAAAGCTGAAAGTCTACAAAGCATTTGTATTATCCACACTGCTATATACTTGTGAAACCTGGACTGTTTATCAGCGACACGCTAGGAAATTAAACCACTTCCACACAGTCTGCCTAAGGAAGCTACTGAAGATTAAATGACAAGACAAGATTCCAGACACTGAAGTCCTAGAAAGAGCGTCCATGCCTGTGACGAAACGCGTTTATCTGTCTTGGGTCGTAAAGATCCCGCACTATTTTGGCGCGTCATCGGGGGACTTTCCCAGCTATAAATAGACTGAGGGAAGCCGATAGAGGAATTACCATCTAGAATCTTCTCGGAGCACCTGAATTTGAGTGACCCGTGAGGTTGGGTATAGCACTAGATTCTCGTGCAGAGGGATCTAGAAATTATAGGCGGGGAATGACTGTTTCCCGAGAAAGTGTCTTTTCCCAAGAAGCACTAGCTCCTTGTGCGCATTGAGTTGGCACGAGTGGGGAAATTGGCTAAACCATTCATTCACTTCAATTTTGCTCGTAGAGAGCAGACGCAGGCCTGTGTGAGCCATTTTGTGTTGCGTCTCACCTCAACCATGATTCGGCTGACTGTTATGGAAAGGAAGCTGAGAAGCCCTTGAACAGTTCTGAAAGCTGACTGGAGTCTGGTTCTCGACATTCAGATACTTATTTGGTTAAATCATTTAACTTTGTAAGTGTGTACAAAACGCCATCGTTCTAACCTCATTACCTATGCGGATGTCCTTGCATATTAATTAGCAAACCGATCGATAACGCTGCTGACGGCTAATCGTGTTTTGTTTACCAACGTGGGTTCGCGAATCAGCTGTTGGGAACGCAGGAATGCAATGTGGGCGATTTGGGGGTAAATTATATTTACCATATATCGCAAATCGTTGCATCTATTAGGTTGCTGTGTTAGAATTAAACATAGTTATTTGTACCTGAAAGAAACTTAGATTTATGTCAGTCAGTTGCTGAAGCCAGGAGAATGGTTAGAAAACCAGGTAAGTTGGTAGGTGGAGATTCAGACAAAACTGTGCTTAGTTACTAAGTAAAGAAAGAACTTAGTTCTGTGCCACCAGGAATGATGTAACTATTGTGTAGTAACTTAATAGTGAATTCATTGTGTGGAACACGGGATTTCTGTGGGGAGGTAAGTCTGCATTGGTGATATATATATATATATATATATATATATATATATATATATATATATATATATATATATATATATATATATATATATATATATATATATATATATATATATGGTGTGGCATTGTGTATATATATTAGGTCAGGGCATGTGATACTTCCTGTAGTAATTCCGAACGCCGAATAGGTCGACGCGTGATAACAATGCGTGCCGTCGCGATATAAATATGCGTTCTGAATTCTTGTCTGAGCTATCTTGTTCTTTCATACTGGCGCTAGTGCGAGTGAATGCTAAGGTGCTGGAAGTATGGAAGGATGCAAGGAGGCTGTATGAGACAGGGAACATATAGGATATGGGGGATGTGAGAAAGCAAGTTATGAAAGTAGAGGTTGGTAGACCAGACCAACGATGAAGTTCTGTCCCGGCCAAGGCTAAACCACTTGGGAGGGCTGAACTGGAATATTACCCTTGGAACATGTGGGGAACATGTATTCTCAAGAAGGCTTCTTGACTCTAAGGAGGAGTATGATAAGAAGAGTTTGCTATGGAGTGGGCAGGTGGTCCCACCAGCAAACAGGCTTGTGTGCATATTGGATGTGATCATGTACTATTCCTATATCCCGAGGGATGGTATATTGATCAGTATTATGTTTATTAATGAACATTGATGATGTAAGGAACGAGTCCAGGGACTCTTTACCTTAGTGTTTAGTTCGATTAAATTAGAACTATGATAACAGCCTACTATCACTACTGACGTTAGCGACGACTGGTAGATGATTAGGGATAGGTGAGACCTACGATCAGACTCGTCATTCTGATTTCTTGCTCTGTTTGACGGGCTGTTCTGTGAGGCCAGCTGACATTACTGAACCCATGCTTTACTACTCTCCAGATAGAGATAATGCTTTAGTTATATGCATAACTAAGTAGCATGACTGAGGGTTGAGTAGTCATTGGTAGGATGCATGTGGACTAATGTTTGGGCCAGTATACTCTCACCGGTCGCTCTTCCTTTTCAGGAGTTTGCCTGTTGAGGAACCAGTCAACTATAATTGTCGTTGGCGGGAAACCACTTCGTGTGACACAGCGAAGGGTTCAATTCTTTACTTATCACGCAAGACTCAACCACACCATGTACCATGTGATTCACCAGGCGTGAAGGTTTGCATCAAGTAATACAGGTGCCCTGAAGGTGCACGTGTGGGATGTGATGGTTTGTGATGTTTTTCCTACATTAGAAGATACTCTATTTCAGCCAGGAACATTTCAGCATTTTGAGCCATCATGCTCAAAGAAAGGAAACACCTGACCGTATATTATTACGGTGGTTCTGTCTAAACGCGGAAACACGAAATGTAGACACTTGAATGGTTCTTAGGACAGCTATCGTGGCAGGTCTTGAGAAGAACTATACCAGCTATTAACTTGTGGCAAGTGTTACCAGGTGGAAGGGACAATAGATTATAGTCCAACCTGAATTGTTTTCTTGAAAGTAGATGTCTGGTTCTAAGTGTTCTGAGTGTGTGTGGTAGGGTGGTGTGTTTGTGATGTTGTGTCGTGTCGTGTGTGTGGTGTGGTGTCATGTGTGTGGTGTCAAGTGTGTGTGTGTGTGTGTGTGTGTGTGTGTGTGTGGTAGGGTGGTCGTGTGTGTGTGGTGAGAGTGTGTGGTGTGTACGGTGTCCTGTGTGTGGTGTAGTGTCGTGTGTGTGTATGTGTGTGGTGTCGTGTGTGGTGTCGTGTGTGGTGTCGTGTGTGTGGCGTAGTGTTTGTGTGGTGTCGTGTTTGTGTGGTGTGTGTGTGGTGTGCTGTGTGTCTGGTGTAGAGTCGTGTGTCGTGTGGTGTGTGTATGGTGTGTTGTCGTGTGTGTTTTGTCGTGTGTGTGTTGTGTCGTGTGTGGTGTGTGTCGTGTGTGTGTTGTGTGTGGTGCGTGTCTATGTGTTGTGTGTGTGGTGTGTGTGTTGTGTGTGGTGCGTGTCTATGTGTTGTGTGTGTGGTGTGGTGAATTATGTGGTTTTGTGTCGTGTGTATGGTGTCTGAGTGTGATGTGTGTATGTGTGTGTTGTGTGTGGTGCGTGTCTATGTGTTGTGTGTGTTGTAGGTCTGGTGCGAGCGTGTGTGGTGTCGTGTTGTGTCGTGTGTGTGGTGTCGTGTGGTGTCGTGTGTGTGGTGTGGTGACGTGTGTGTGGTGTCGCGTCGTGTGTGTGGTGCGTGCTTTTGTGGTGTCGTGTGTGGTGTCGTGTGTGTGTGGTGTCGTGTGTGTGTGTGGTGTGGTTTCGTGTGTGTGTTGTGTGGTGTCGTGTCGTGTTGTGTTGTGTGTGTTGTATGTGTGGTGTCATGTGTGTGTGTTTGGTGTCGTGTGTAAGTGTGGTGTCGTGTCGTGTGTGTGGTATCGTGTGTGTGTGTGGTGTGTGTGGCGTTGTGTCGTTTGTGTGTGGCTAAGTGTCGTGTGTGTGTGTGTGTGTGTGTGTGTGGCTAAGTGTCGTGTGTGTGTGTGTGTGTGAAGATATGTTGGAGAAAATCTTGTCACTGAAAGAGAATTACAGGGGACAGACTTTCCATGCTCCAGCAGAACATATATGAATGGAGATGCACAATTTGCCAATGATCTGTGAACATGAGAGAATGGAGATGCACGATTTGGCCAATGATCTGTGAACGTGAGAGAACGGAGATGCATGATTTGGCCAACGATCCGTGAACATCTGGACACATCCATCACCTCTGGGAAGTGAATTTAAAGTGGAACAATTGGTTGGAATATATCTGTTGTCATGGCAAGTTGATGACACTTCCGGAATACTTGCGGTAGATGATAATATAGGAGATGCTGTAGTCAGGAATGAGATGAGTTCTGCATCAGACAGCCAGTCATTGTGTGCAGTGACCAGGTCGGTGGCTGCACGCATGTGCTAACTGAGCGGAAGAGGGCACAATGAGCCATGTTGTAGCTGTGTTACAGCTGTAAATCACAGATCGAGTTATTGTAGCTGTGTGGTACAGCAGTAAATCACAGCTCGAGGTATTGTAGCTATGTGGTACAGCAGTAAATCACAGCTCGGGGTATTGTACCGAGTGTTTACTATAATAAGGTCTTAGTAGTCAGGTCTTAGTAGTCAGGTCTTAGTAGTCAGGTCTTAGTCAGATATGACTGAGCTACCGTATAACAGTAGACGGTACTACATGCTTTTCTGTCAGCGCCGAATGTTGGGCGGCGCTTACCAAACCCGACACCCCACATTGCGCCAACGGCTTTGGGCGGAAGAGCGCAATTGGGAAGGTACAAGCCTTACCCTGGTGCGAGGAAATGCATCCTAAATACAAAATGTCATGGCAGGGCAGACCAGGCCCTAAGCTTTGTTTGGCAGATGGTCTAGAATCAAAGCGCTGACAGGCGGACAGTTAGAGCATTGCTTTGCTGATCCGACAGCTTCTGCAGTTTGTCTTGTTCCAGATGTAGGGGTGTTACCTTTCCTCTGGAGTAAGTAAGTAAGTAAGTAAGTAAGTAAATCTTTATTTTCCAAGATATAAGAATTGGGCACGCAGGCCCGTCTGACATTCTGCCCTTCTTCTCTATTTCCTCTCATACATTCTTTCATTCAACATCTTTTATGAAGCAATTCTTTGACAACAAAAGAACAATAAGCATTAAAACACATGAAGAAATAATCAATAATACATGACTCGTTGAGGCAATGTTTAACATGGCCATCATGAATACCCAAGGTGAGTGTAACGTGCCATACATATGGGAATGTTGTTGTTGTTGTTGTTGTTTTTGTGGTTGTTGTCGTTCGAGATCATTTACTATTATTATTGTCTTTGGTGCTGTTTTTTTATGTTTGTGGATCAACAAGACATATGGGGTGATCCATTATAATTAGCATAGTCATTTCTAATGAACAAACGGGTATTAAAGATCAGTGAACAATTATAATGAACAATTATACCAGTAAATGAATTATGGTGGCATATAGTCGATATGGATTAAGTATTGAAAGAGTTTTCGGTTAAATGTGTAGGGACTCATTGGAGTTTTCAGATCTGGAGGCAGACCATTCCATAAGTGAGCACCAGAATAGGCGAAACATGTTTTGTATAGGTCCAATCTAGGCTTTGAGACATGTAACAAATTTAGGCGCTTGCTGTTCATTGCATTAGATTGAATCAGCGGCAGAAGATACACTGGGGTATTTTGAGACATAATTTTATTCACTAATTTGGCTTTGTTGAAAAGGAAGCGCTTTTGAAATGGTAGAAGTCTTAGATGACTGTACAAATTATTACTTTCAACGTGCTTTATGCCAGAAACCAGACGAATAGCGCGGTTTTGAAGAGAACATAGTCGTTTTAAATTAGATTTAGGGCAACCATCCCAAACTGTGGAACAGTAATCGAGATGTGATTGGATATAGCATGTATAGAATATTTTTCGTGTGCTTTCGTCCAGGAAGTGCTGAATTTTAGCAAGTTGGTAAACTTTTTGTGCTATTTTCTTGGTAAGAGCGTGAACATGAGAGCTCCAGTTCAAATGGCTGTCAATTAAAAGACCTAGTGTTTTATGTTCAGTCACATTAACTATAGGTAACGAGCCCATGCGGAGTTCGAGTGGTGGTCCAGTTATGGCTAGTGTCTGTAGTTTTTGTCTGGTCGTTATTAGCATGGATTTGGTTTTGTCGATGTTAATTTGCATGCGGTTTTCATTGCTCCATCTAGTAAGATTATCAAGTTCCTTTTGTAAAGAATTCTCTAATTCACTACGGTTTTCTTGACTAGTATATATAGTACAATCGTCTGCAAATAGATCACAAGTTGTATTGATATATAAAGGAAGATCATTAATATAAACTGCAAAAAGCAGCGGACCTAGTATTGAGCCCTGAGGCACACCAATATTAAGTTGTGTGGGTCTTGATAGACAGTTGTTGAAGGACACGACTTGTTGTCTGTCGGATAGAAATGACGTAATTATGTTCACCATGTTGGTGCTTGTCTTCATTTGTTTTAGTTTTCTAATTAAAATATCGTGATCTACCATATCAAAAGCTTTTTTAAAGTCTACAAACACCGCTCCACAAATTCCCCCGTTGTTGATGTTTAAGTGCCAGTTATCGGTCATTTTTGTTAGAGCACTATGGCAAGAATATTTAGGTCGAAACCCAGATTGACTGTTAATTATTAGATCGTTGTTAATTAAATGGTGTAACGTTATATTATGAATGTGTTTTTCTAGTGGTTTTGATAGCGACGATAGTAAGGAAATAGGTCTATTAATTACCCAAAACGCTATTATCGATTGAGCCATTTTTAATTAGCGGAAACACTTTAGCAATTTTAAATGCAGATGGAAAGTAGTTTTTGGCCAGGCACTGGTTATATATGAACGTTAAGGACTCGCTAATGACTGGTGCAGCACAACGAAGAATTCTATTACTGATACCATCTAGGCCGTGTGAGTTTGTTGATTTGAGGTTCAAGAGATATTTATAAACGTCTGCAACAGACATTAAAGGAATCTCAGCGGGAATATTTCTGGTGCATTTCTCCTCACAGAATGATGCCAGTGAACTTAAATTACACGATGAGTCTGGTATTGAAGACTTTAGATTCTCTATTTCTGATTGAAAGAACAAACTGAATTCATCGCATGTTATGGAATTGGTATTGCTGATTCTGTAGGGCGTTTCTTATTGGTTAACAAGTTAATAGCCTTCCATATATTTGTACTGTTTGAATTATCTACAATCAAATTTTTAAAATGATCTTTTTGATCCTACGAATTTCATATTGAACTTTATTCCTGAGTCTGCGGTAATTGATGAAATCTTTATTTTTGTGTGCTGTATCTCGCTCTCTCATGATTTCCAGAACTTCTCTAGTGACCCATGGGGATTTATGTTGATTTTTGACTCGAACTTCTTTGATTGGCACGTGTTTATTGAACACATTGTAGACTGTCTTCGTCCAGAAAGCTAATGCATCGTCCGGGTCAGGAAGTTGGTAAACGTGATCAAGAGCTGCTTTTCTTAAGTCTTGCAAAAATAAATCTTGGTTGAATGCTTTAAAATTTCTCAGGCCGAGAGAGAGATCATGCTGCATGGGCAACACATTGTTTCTTTATTTTAGCCCAGGCTTTGTGCTATGGAGAGGCAATAACTCCATCCCTGGTCTTAACTGGTCTCGGAATCAAAGCGAGAGGCAACTGTTACGGGTTATAAGTCCTTGTCAGTTGGCGTAGACATGGGGCGCCACGCGTTGCCTCTGACGGTGGGAGACACCTACAGGTGTCACTGATCAGCTACCGCCCGCCTCAAGCTGGGCAGCCCCCGGCCAATTGGGTGCTGATCCGCCACAGCCTGCTTGCTTCAATTAGTTCTTGGGGCTAGGACAAAATCTGAATCGCAGGCTGTAAAACCAATGTAAGAGGTATTACTAAAAAGAAAAAAATAGAAACCTAAAGGTATGGCTTGCAACCTGGAAGGTAAGAACCATGTGTCCAAGATTTTCCAATCATCATCATCATCATCATCATCATCATCATCATCATCATCATCATCATCATCATCATCATCTTCCACTTCTGCCGTCAAGCTCCGTGGGGAGGAATAATTTGCGTTCCAGCGACCGGTGGGCGGCACTGGATAGTGGCATTCCGTGTGATTGTACAATGTCTCTCATGTCGTCAATCCATTTTCTTCTTGGACGTCCTCGTGGTCTCGTCGCAGATGATCTCTTAACATCAATTTGTTCAAATAAGGATGAACCTACGACAGGTCCAGCAAACCGGTAAGGAAATTATTTGTTCAAGAACAATTGCTCGAGAATTATGGAGGAAATTGAAAGGATTTTCCAATGACCTGGCAAATATTGACGATGCGAGAAAAACGGCTGTGATTGATGCGAACTCATTCGTCTTAACATTGATATTGCTGGCCTGCAGGAGACTCGCCTCGCTGAGGAAGGATCACTCAGGGAAAACAATTACACCTTTTTTTTTGGAAGGGTAGAGGCCAGGCAGAAAAAAAGGCAACATGGTGTCGGCTTTGCAGTGAAGAATTCGCTACTGGTAATGATTGAAATTCCAGCAGGAGGTAATGAAATACTATATTATCCTTGCGCTTGGCAACCTCTTGTGGTTTTGCCTACCATTATCACTACATATGCACCGACACTCACTTCCTCTGATGATGTGAAGGATTCGTTCTATGAGGAGTTAGACTCCGTGATCAAGGCAGTTCCAAAATCTGACTACATTTATATGCTCGGTGATTTCATTGCTCGTGTGGGCAAGGACTCGAGTTCATGGCCAGTGTGCCTTGGAAAATACAACATCGGTCGCATGAATGATAATGGGCAAAGGCTGCTGGAGCATTGCACTAGAAATGACCTATGTATTACAAACTCCTTTTTTAAAACAAAAGAGATGCATAAGGTCACATGGAAACATCCAAGATCCGGCCATTGGCACCAGCTGGACTTCATCATCACATGGAGACAACATCTGAATCATATATCATTGACTCAAAGTTACCACAGTGCTGACTGTGATACGGATCATTCTTTGGTTGTTGCAAGGGTTAGACTGAGACCAAAGAGAATCTACACAGCTAAACACAAATCTAGCCCCAGAATTAATATTATTAACACCCACGATCCTGATAAGTGCTTTGAATTCCAATAGCAACTTGAAGACGCTTTCACTGATACACCAGAAAATTGTACAGTAAGTGAAAAGTGGGGTAAACTGAAGGAAACTCATTATAAAACTGCCGTAGGGGTTTATGGATCTGTGCATCATAAGAGGCAGGACTGGTTTGCGGCAAACATCCAGATACTGCAGCACTTGATTGATAAAATGAAGATAGCTCTCTTAAGAAACAAGGAAAGAACAACGCGTAATAATCTCAGTGAACTGAAGCACGCTAGGAAAGAAGTGAAAAAGGCTGCCTAGGCAGTGTGCAAATAACTATTGGATCAAGTTATGTAAGTCCATTCAAAATGCAAGTGATAAGGGAAACATCAGAAGCATGTATGAAGGGATAAAGAAAGCCTGTAGTCCAATGATCAAAAGACTGGAGAAATCATCACTGATAAGACACAGCAGATAGATAGATCGGTAGAGCACTATTTGGAGCTTTACTCAAGTGAGACCAAACTAGCGGATGATGCCCTCAACACCATAGAGCCTCTACCAACTCTTGACCACCTGGACACACTTCCCACCATAACAGAAGTTGTGTGCTATAAATGAACTTGCATCTGGCAAGGCTGCAGGTGAGGATGGGATTCCAATAGAGGTTATCAGGAGTGGGCAAGACACACTCACTCTACAGATCCACCAGCTAATAGAGCTATGCTGGCGAGAAGGACAAGTCCCACAAGATTTCAAAGATTCAAGCATCACAACATTGTACAAGAACAAGGGCGATCGGAGCGACTGTAACAATTATAGAGGTATCTCACTTCTGTGTATTGTTGGGAAAGTATTTGCCAGAATTGTTCTGCGCAGACTTCAAGTCCTAGGAGATCAAATTAACCCGAATCACAGTGTGGCTTTCGACAGAACCGGTCTACCATTGATATGATATTCTCATTGCGACAAATTCAAGAAAAATGCCGGGAACAAAATCAACCGCTGTTTATTGCCTTCATGGACCTCACAAAGGCATTTGATTTGGTCAGTCGTGAGGGTCTGTTCAAGGCACTAAAGAAGATTGGCTGCCCACCAACTCTTCTGTCCATTGTGGAATCGTTCCACACAGGCATGAAGGGTATAATCAAGTTTGATGGTGCAACTTCTGAAGAGTTTGAAATCAAGAGTGGAGTCAAGCAAGGTTGTGTACTATCTCCCACCCTCTTTGCAATATACTTTTCACTTCTACTGAAATATGCCTTTCGGGATCAGGATGGTGGTATATACATTCACTCACGCTCAGATGGCGGCCTCTACAATGCTCAGAGATTGAAGGTTAAGACCAAAATTAGGAGGGTACTGATCAGAGAGTTGCTTTTTGCAGATGATGCTGCAATTACGACCCACTCTGAGGAAGAATTAGCAACGTCTACTATCTGCATTATCCAATGCTTGTTCTGAATTTGGTTTAACAATTAACAAAAAGAAGACACAGATTATGTCACAAGGTGCACATGGTGTACCATCAATCTTTATTGACGACGCCGAACTAGAGACAGTAGACCATTTTACATATCTAGGATCAGAGGTAAATAGCAAATTATCCCTAGATCAGGAAATCAACATCAGGATTGGCAAGGCAGCAACAACAATGAACAGGTTAAGAAAAAGAGTCTGGGAGAACAGGAAGCTAACTGCCAGAACAAAAGTCCTTGTCTATCAAGCCTGTGTCCTTAGTACTCTTCTTTATGGCAGTGAAACCTGGACAACTTACTCACACCAAGAGAAACGTTTAAACAGCTTTCATATGCAGTGTCTGCAAAGAATACTTGGAATTAAGTGGCAAGACAAAATCACAAATACTGAAGTATTGGAAAGATCAGGTTGTGTGACGGTTTATTCCATGCTCAGTCTTCGTAGACGTAGATGGATACGACACGATAGGAGGATGGATGATGATAGAATACTAAAGGACATCTTTTTTGGTGAGTTACAGATGGGTAGGAGATCTCAGGGTCGGCCTCTACTACGATACAAAGATGTGTGTAAGCGGGACATGATTGATACAGGCATTGATAATGCACATTGGGAGCAGGCCGCCGCTGAATGTGTTGCATGGAGGGCAAACATCAGAAATGGAATAAAAACAAAGGAGAAAATTATTGCAGATAAATCACACGCCGAGCGTGTGAGACGTAAGAAGACATGGAAATGACCATGTGATCACATGCATCCACTGTGGACGAACATTTACAGCGAGAATTGGCCTTATCAGTCACATTCGCCACCGTCCGAACCATGGGTTGGAATTATAATGACTTTTTGAAGCACAATGTAACAAACTATCGTCTGTCAAGACGGCCAGGTGCCAATAAAAAAAATAACAGCCCAAGATATCGTACGAGGTGTGGTACAGCAGTAAATCACAGCACAATATATTGTACGAGGTGTGGTACAGCAGTAAATCACAGCACAATATATTGTACGAGGTGTGGTACAGCAGTAAATCACAGCACAATATATTGTACGAGGTGTGGTACAGCAGTAAATTACAGCACAAATATTATACTGAGGTGTGGTACAGCAGTAAATTACAGCACAATATATTATACCGAGATGTGGTACAGCAGTAAATCACAGCACAATATATTATACCGAGGTGTGGTACAGCAGTAAATCACAGCACAATATATTGTACGAGGTGTGGTACAGCAGTAAATTACAGCACAATATATTATACTGAGGTGTGGTACAGCAGTAAATTACAGCACAAATATTATACTGAGGTGTGGTACAGCAGTAAATTACAGCACAATATATTATACCGAGGTGTGGTACAGCAGTAAATTACAACACAATATATTATACCGAGGTGTGGTACAGCAGTAAATTACAGCACAATATATTGTGTGGTACAGCAGTAAATTACAGCACAATATATTATACCGAGGTGTTACTGCAGTAAATTACAGCACAATATATTATACCGAGGTGTGGTACAACAGTAAATTACAGCACAATATATTATACCGAGGTGTGGTACAGCAGTAAATTACAGCACAATATATTATACCGAGGTGTGGTACAGCAGTAAATTACAGCAAATATATTATACCGAGGTGTGGTACAGCAGTAAATTACAGCACAATATATTATACCGAGGTGTGGTACAGCAGTAAATTACAGCACAATATATTATACCGAGGTGTTACTGCAGTAAATTACAGCACAATATATTATACCGAGGTGTTACTGCAGTAAATTACAGCACAATATATTATACCGAGGTGTGGTACAGCAGTAAATTACAGCACAATATATTATACCGAGGTGTGGTACAGCAGTAAATTACAGCACAATATATTATACCGAGGTGTGGTACAGCAGTAAATTACAGCACAATATATTATACCGAGGTGTGGTACAGCAGTAAATTACAGCACAATATATTATACCGAGGTGTTACTGCAGTAAATTACAGCACAATATATTATACCGAGGTGTCACTGCAGTAAATTACAGCACAATATATTATACCGAGGTGTTACTGCAGTAAATTACAGCACAATATATTATACCGAGGTGTGGTACAGCAGTAAATTACAGCACAATATATTATACCGAGGTGTGGTACAGCAGTAAATTACAGCACAATATATTATACCGAGGTGTGGTACAGCAGTAAATTACAGCACACAATACATTGTACTGAGGTGATACTGCAGTACATCTCAGCACAAGATATTGTAAACTACCCAAATTCTTTGTTTCCTTGACATGTAACTATTAACTCTTTTCTGACCTTGTGTTGGTCTCTAACAATAAAATCTTCTCTGTCCTTGAGTTGACCTCAAACAATCAGTTCTCCTCTGTCCATGTGTTGATCTCTAACAACTAACTCTTTTCTGCTCTTGTATTGATCTCTGACAATCAGTTCTCCTCTGTCCATGTGTTGATCTCTAACAACTAACTCTTTTCTGCTCTTGTATTGATCTCTGACAATCAGTTCTCCTCTGTCCCTGTGTTGTTCTCTAACAACCAACTCTTTTCTGTCCTTGTGTTGATCTCTGACAATCAAATCTTCTCTGTCATTTTGTTTGTCTCCAACCATCAAAACTTCTCTGTCCTTGTGTTTATCTCTAACAATCGAAACTTCTTTGTCCTTTTGTTTACAATATAAAATAACACAAAGTAATGCAGCTTTACAGAACACAATTACGACACATACAGGACGTTGCGGCCACTAGCCTTCATCTGCAAACAAATACATGCACGAAACACAACATATAGCGCAGGAGAAGACCCTCCGATGACTAAATTAAGGCATAAGGACGTGATAAGAAGAATAAAAAGATGAAAAAAAAATGAAAGCAATAAAGAGAAAGTAAAAATATGAAAACAACTGTTGTTACTTATCTGAGAGTCACAGGATGTACTACTAGCACGGATGTATTCTTGATCCTCATTTATACATAGCCGTGGGAATCTGTGGGTCATGGGGACCGGGGTAGGGGATGATAGTGGGTGGGGGGCAGGGTGGGGAGGGGGTGAGGGGGTGAGGCGGGAGACTGGAAGCAATGAAGATGTTATAGTTATCCGAGAGTGAGAACTGAGGAGTCCCAGTGGATGTACGCACAATGCATGAGTGGGTGTCAGTGAGTGGGTCGGCCATAGTGGACGAATATTAAAGAGCAAGACGTGTGAAACCTAAGTATGATAGAAATACTAAAAAACAAACTCTTTGTGTGTGCACCTAAGATGAAGTAATACTAACAAAACTCATTGTGTTGCACCAAATTATGATATAATACTAACAAAACTCATTGTGGGGTGCACCTAAGTATGATAGTAATACTAACAAAACTCATTGTGTGTGCCCCTAAGTATGATATTAATACAACAAAACTCTTTGTGTGTGCACCTAAGTATGATAGTAATACTAACAAAACTCATGTGTGTGCCCCAAAGTATGATAGAAATTTCTAACAAAACTCATTTTGGGTGGCCCCTAAGTATGATAGATTACTAACAAAATTCATTGTGTGTGCCCCTAAGTATGATAGTAATCAAAACAAACTCATTGTGTGTGAAACCTAATATGATAGAAATACTAAAAAAAACTCATTGTGTGTGCCCTAAGTTGATATTTAATATAACAAAACTCATTGTGTGTGCACAAAGTTGATAGTAAAAACTAACAAAACTCATTGTGTGTGCACCTAAGTATGATAGTAATACTAACAAAACTCTTGTATGTGCACCTAAGTATGATAGTAATAATAACAAAACTCATTGTATGTGCACCTAAGTATGATAGTAATACTAACAAAACTCATTGTGTGTGCACCTAAGTATGATAGTAATACTAACAAAACTCATTGTATGTGCACCTAAGTATGATAGTAATACTAACAAAACTCATTGTATGTGCACCTAAGTATGATAGTAATACTAACAAAACTCATTGTATGTGCACCTAAGTATGATAGTAATACTAACAAAACTCATTGTGTGTGCACCTAAGTATGATAGTAATACTAACAAAACTCATTGTGTGTGCACCTAAGTATGATAGTAATACTAACAAAACTCATTGTGTGTGCACCTAAGTATGATGGTAATACTAACAAAACTCATTGTGTGTGCACCTAAGTATGATAGTAATACTAACAAAAACTCATTGTGTGTGCACCTAAGTATGATAGAAATTTACTACAAAACTCTTTGTAGTGCCCCTAAGTATGATATAATACTAAAAAAACTCTTGTGTGTGAAACCTAAGAAATGAGGGTGAAAATAACAAAACTCATGTATGTGCACCTAATTATGAATGTAATACTCCCAAAAACTCTTTGGTATTCACCTAATTTATGATAGAAATACTAACAAACTCTTTGTATGTGCACAAAGGATGTTTAGTAATACTAACAAAACCATTGTTTGTACACCTAAGGATGAAGTAATACTAACAAAACTCTTTGGGAATGGGGCCCTAAGTATGATAGAAATACTAACAAAACTCATTGTTTTTGCCCAAAGTATGATAGTAATCTAAAAAAAAACTCATTGTATTTTGCCCCTAAGTAGATAGTAATACAAAAAAATCATTGTGGGGTGCACCTAAGTATGATGGAAAATACTAACCAAACTCATTGTGTGTGCCCTAATTTGATAGTAATACTAACAAAACTCATTGTGTGTGCCCTAAGTATGATAGTAATACTAACAAAACCCCTTTTTATGTGCACCTATTATGATAGTAATATAAAAAAAACCCTCATTGTGGGGTGCACCTAAGTATGATGGTTTACTAAAAAAACTCATTGTGTGTGCCCCTAAGTTTTTAAAGTAATACTAAAAAAACTCATTGTATGTGCCCCTTTAAGTATGATAGTAATATTTAACAAAACTCTTTGGGTGTGTCACCAAAGTATGATGGAAATACTAAAAAAACTCATTGTGGGGGCGCCTAAGTATGATAGTAATACTAAAAAAACCCCCAGGTGTGTGCACCTAAGTATGATAAAATTTAAACAAAACTCTTGTATGTGCACCTAAGTATGATAGTAATACTAACAAAACTCATTGTGTGTGCACCTAAGTATGATGGTGAATACTAACAAAACTCATTTATGTGCTCCTTTATGTGTGTAGGAAGCGAGTCGTGAAGTCTGCGTGGTCTGCGTGGTCTGATCTGTGTAGGCGCACATACATATATCTACACACATCAAGACTCTTTCATACAATAGTATACACACAAGTGTATGGTGTATATGAGAAAGGAGAGCGAGAGAGAGAGAGAGAGAGAGAGAGAGAGAGAGAGAGAGACAGAGACAGAGACAGAGACAGAGACAGAGACAGACAGACAGCCAGACAGAGACAGAAAGACAGAGAGAGAAGGGGGAGAGAGGGGTTGGTATAGTACTTGCCATATGCCACATGGGTATGGTCGAAGGAAGGTCTATAAATACGAGGATTCACTCATATTGTTCTCTATGAAGTAAGGTCAGTAAGGTTGATCGTTATACCGCGTATTATAGGAATCAAATCGCCCAATACATTGTGTTACTGGGGTTGTAATACACATGATATGGATAGGCACATCGAAGCAAGATTATTTGCTCTGTGGCACTGATGCGTGACCCACGGGTTTTCTCTTGCTGTGTGTGAGTGCACATCCCATAACTGAAACATGGAAGACGTATGGAACAGCCCGGATAATGGATATACTGTGGATGTGTCTACCACAGCTTCTCTCGGTGTTGTAAGAGATAAAGGACAGATAGATTGTGTGATCTATAACTATCAAAACTTGCCTGATCTTGTGTTAATCTCCAACTATCAAAACTTCTCTGTCCTTGCGTTGATCTCTAACAATCAAAACTTATATGTTCTTGTGTTGATCGTAGACTATCATATACTGCCTATAGTACTTTGCGGCGTAGGACAGGGGAGTCTTGAGCCTGAGGATTTAAGGCCACATGGCTAGTGCATTCGCTGAGACTGTGCAGGATAGGAATTTCTGTTTGCCCCCGACAGAAAAAAAATCCACAATTTACCGAGTATGTGAACACGGGTCTCACGAAGGATAACCTGGCGTTCTTATCTCCTCTTGATTGTAGACAATCACTTATTTGCCAATGTGCAGACACTCTCAGTGATCACACAATCGATCCGGATTTTATTGCCTCTATTTCTGTCACGCAGACGACAACGCTGGCCCACGAGAACATGAAATTATCGATCATTTGATGCTGCAGATTTGTCCACCGATCAACGCGTCATGCGTCGTTTATCGAATCTCAGTCATCTGTGTAACTGTCTGTGAATCAGCCAATTTATGTCTAACCACCACCGTTAATCTGTCCATCCGTCTACACATCTGTATAGAAATGTCTTTCATCAATTCATTATTTTATTCACCAATTTATTGTCCTGAGACGGAGGATTAGAAATTGATGGTGTCTCTGCCTCATGTTTGATTGTCTCTCTTATCACTCAAGACATGTCATTCTATCTCACTACTTGTTGTGTCTGACTAAAGTCAACTGTTTGTCTCTGGATCTAAGTGTCTTTATATCCAATTCATTGACTCTCTGTCTATCTGTCTATCTTTCTTACTATTTGTCACTATGTCTATCTGTCTGTCTATCTGTCTATCTATCTGACTATTTGTCACTATGTCTATCTGTTTCTCTATCTGACTGTTGATCTATGTGTCTGTCTCTCTTTCCGATTGTTAGTCTCTGTGCCTATCTGTCTCTTTGTCTGACTGTAACCTCTGAATCTGTCTGTCTGTCGTCTGTCTTTTCTGGGCTCTTTTCTGCTGTTAACCTCTGAATCTGTCTGTCTGTTTTCTGTTTTGTCTGTCTGTCTGTTTTGTCTGGCTCTTTGTTGATGTTAAACCCCTTAATCTGTCTGCCTGTTTTCCCCGTCCCGTCTGTCCTGTCTCTTTGTCTGACGTTTACCTCTGAATCTGTTCCCCGTCTGTCTGTTTTCTGTCTGTCTTCTGTCTCTTTGTCTTTACTGTTAAACCCCTGAATCTGTCGTTGTTTTGTCTGTCTCTTGTCCCGACTGTTAACCTCTGAATCTGTCTGTCTGTCTGTCTGTCTGTCTGTCTCTTTGTCTGACTGTTAACCTCTGAATCTGTCTGTCTGTCTGTCTGTCTGTCTGTCTCTTTGTCTGACTGTTAACCTCTGAATCTGTCTGTCTGTCTGTCTGGTCTGTCTCTTTGTCTGACTGTTAACCTCTGAATCTGTCTGTCTGTCTGTCTGTCTGTCTGTCTGTCTGTCTCTTTGTCTGACTGTTAACCTCTGAATCTGTCTGTCTGTCTGTCTGTCTGTCTCTTTGTCTGACTGTTAACCTCTGAATCTGTCTGTCTGTCTGTCTGTCTGTCTGTCTGTCTCTTGTCTGACTGTTAACCTCTGAATCTGTCTGTCTGTCTGTCTGTCTTGTCTGTCTCTTTGTCTGACTGTTAACCTCTGAATCTGTCTGTCTGTCTGTCTGTCTCTTTGTCTGACTGTTAACCTCTGAATCTGTCTGTCTGTCTGTCTGTCTGTCTGTCTGTCTCTTTGTCTGACTGTTAACCTCTGAATCTGTCTGCCTGTCTGTCTGTCTGTCTGTCTGTCTCTTTGTCTGACTGTTAACCTCTGAATCTGTCTGTCTGTCTGTCCTGTCTGTCTGTCTCTTTGTCTGACTGTTAATTTCTGAATCTGTCTGTCTGTCTGTCTGTCTGTCTGTCTCTTTGTCTGACTGTTAACCTCTTAATCTGTCTGTCTGTCTGTCTGTCTGTCTGTCTCTTTGTCTGACCGTTAACCTCTGAATCTGTCTGTCTGTCTGTCTGTCTGTCTGTCTGTCTGTCTGTCTCTTTGTCTGACTGTTAACCTCTGAATTTTTCCCTGTCTGTCTGTTTTTCCCTGCCCTGTCTGTCTTTTTTGGTCTGACTTTTAAACCCCTCTAAATCTGTCTTTTCTGTCTGCCCTGTTTCTGTTTTTCTTTGTCTGACTGTAACCTCTGAATCTGTCCTGCCTGTCTGCCCTTTTCGTCTGTCTGTCTCTTTTGTCTAAACTGTTAACCTCTGAATCTGCCCTTGTCGGGTCTGTCGGGTCTGTCTCTTTGCCCTGACTGTTAACC
>JACEFZ010011884.1:0-42194 GCA_014155875.1 Cepaea nemoralis | reverse complement strand
TAAATTTAAAAATTAATCGGGGGTTTTCCCTTCCCAATTTTAAAATTTTCTCTTCCCGATTCTTCTTTCATTCCGGAAAACTTGTCGATCACAAGCAAGATGTCCCGCGTCTGATACACCCATCTGGAGATCATCCGCCACATCCTGCACCCATCTTCTCTTTGGCCTTCCTCTTCCTCTCTTCCCAGGCATATACCCTTCCATTATTGTTCTCTCCAAACTGTCGTGACGTTTCAAGTGAGCAAAATACTTCAATTTTCTTTGTTTTATCGTCTTTAAAAGCCATCCCTCCTCAATATTCAACTCTTGAAGTATGGATGCATTTGTTCTTTTCTTTACCCAAGATATTCTTAGAACTCGTCTATAACATTTATATTCAAAGGCATGTATGCGCTGTTCAGCTTGTTTAGTAAGTGTCCATGTCTCACAGGCGTATGTTGCAATGGGAAAGATGCATGCTCTTAAAAATCTAATTTTTGTAGTTCTGTCTGTCCCACTCCATAATTTATTCATCTGTTTTAGTCTTTGAAGAGCAATGGATAGTCGCCGTTTAATTTCTTTCATTGTGTCACCATTATTGGTAATCAATGACCCAAGATATTCAAAATTTTCCACCACCTCCAATTTTCTCCCATTAATGTATATTTATTTCTCCATAGTAGTTTTATCTGTATGCATTATCTTAGTTTTTGCTATGTTAAGATATAACTTGTGATTTTCACTATTCAATTGTGTTGTGGCTATTAGGTTTTCTATGCCATTCTGTGTTGTGGATAGTAATAATGTATCATCAGCATATCGAATCTCTGGTATGTCATGACCGCCGATATTTAGGGCATCATATGGCTCCCTGTTTATATCATCTCTTACATTTCTCATTATATTTTCGGCGTACAGGTTAAACAAATAGGGTGACAGCACGCAGCCCTGACGGACTCCTTGCTTGATGTCAAACCAATCTGATGTCTCGCCATCTATTCTAACTGCTACTTGTTGGTCTAGATATAGCATTTTTATGAGATGTACTACATGTGATGGAAAGCCCATATTCCTCATGATTTCCCAAAGTTTCTGATGCTGTACACAGTCAAATGCCTTTGAATAATCCACAAAACATGAGAATAGGTTTACATTAAATTCTCTGCACTTCTCTATTATTAAACGCATGTTGAATATGTGATCTCTTGTTCCTCTTCCTTGTCTAAATCCAGCTTGAACCACGTTAATCTCTTCTTCCATTTTCTTACTAAGTCTTCGCATTATGACTTTTAGTAGAATTTTACTTGCATGACTTATCAGGGCAACAGTTCTATAGTTGGTGCATAATTTCAGGTTGCCCTTTTTTGGTATTGGAATGAAGATAGTTCTCTTCCAATCTTTTGGCCATATACCATATTTCCAAATCTTTGTACATAATGCATGATATATGTGTATGCTTTCTTCTCCTCCTGCTTTAATTAGTTCAGCTGGTATCTCATCACACCCAGGTGATTTACCATTCTTCAGGTTCCTTATAGCCCAAGCAATTTCATCTAATGAGGGTTCAGGTTCTGTCTCTGCTGTCATTGGCTCATGTCTCTCATTCATATCCTCACTGTCACTCATATCATACATTCCACTACAGTACTCCTGCCATCTTTCTAGAATTTGTCTAGATTCTGTTAAGGTATTTCCCATCTTGTCACAGATAACATTCAATTGAGGTTGAACATTTCTTGTCAATAACTTCATTTCTTTGAACATTTCATAATCTCTTCCAGCCTTATGATATTGCTCTATTCTGGTACAGCAATCTTGTATATATTGATTTTTGTCCTTTCTTGTGTTCTTTCTTATTTCTCGAGTTAAAGATTTATACTTCATCCTGCAGTTAATTGATTCTTCTCCTTTCTGTTTCAGCTCTCTTCGTTGTTTTATTAATTCTAACGTGTCTAATGTAATCCATGGCTTAAGTTGCTTTTTCTTGATCGGAATTAGATCTTTGGCTGCAGTTATCAAGATATCTCTAGCTTGTACTGCCAGTTCATCAGGTGTCATTTCTTCTTGTACAGACATCAAGACCCCAAATCGATTCCTAACTTCTATGTTGTATGCGTCTGGTATTTTTGTGAGATCAAAACGTAGTGGCCTTGGTCCTCGGGTAAGCTTTTTGAGTTTTAATTTCAGATCTGCTTCTAATAACTGATGATCTGTATCACAGTCTGCACTTCGTAGGGTTTTTGCAGATGTTATGCTTGATCTCCATCTTCTTTGTATTAAAATATAATCTATCTGACTTTTGGTAAAACTGTCTGGAGACTTCCATATGAAGAGTCTTCTTGGATGTTGTTTAAAAAGTGTGTTGGCTATCGTTAACTCATTTTCTGTGCAAAATTCAATTAATTTGTCACCTGCATCATTTCTATTTCCTAATCCAAATTTTCCTAAAACGTGTCTCTCATTTTCAGCTCTTCCTGCACCTACTTTTGCATTAAATTCTCCCATTATTATTGCTATATCATTATGACCAATCTTATTTAACGTGTCTTGTAGTGTGTTGTAAAAATCTTCAATTTCGTCCTCCTCTGCTGCTGAAGTAGGTGCATATATCTGTATGAGAGTTGTGTTTTTTGGACGGGCTTTAAGTCTAATAGTGAGGATTCTATCACTAACTGGATTATATCCCATTAAAGCTTTTGCAGTTGTCTTATCTAAACAAAATGCCACTCCACTCTGGCCTCCGACATCTCTACCAGAATAAATGAAAATACTTCCATTTTCAGTTGTAAAATGTCCCTTGCCGCTCCAGCGATGTTCACTAATTCCTAAAATTTGAATGTTTAACCTCTCAATCTCATCACACACTACTTTAAGCTTTCCCTCATACAAACTTCTCACATTCCACGTTGCCATTCTCACTCTGTTTCTTAGTCTGACACAGGGGATTTCCTTGGTAACACAGTCAGGATTAACTCCGTCATCACGATTACTAGTACTGGTCCCTGCGTCACACTCTTCCCCAGTGTTATCTGATCTGCCTGGCCTGGGGGTCTCGCCACCAGATCTCTTTCTTATTATGTTTTCTTTCATGGTTGTTATGGTTTCTTGGCAAGTTTTGCAGAAGGTAGTTTGCCGTTGCTTTCCTTCTGGGCAGTGACTGTACTAGTCGGTGGCCATAGCCATTGTCTCTACTGATGAGATCATCTGCCTATCGCCGCAGAGTGCAAGACCATAACCAACAACAATCTGTCGGCTGCTCTCACACTCCATCCACCACCTGCTTCCATGGCTTCACGTAACCCTGATCGGGGGGGCTAAACGGGTACTCCACCTTGCCCAAGGGTGTCCCTGTAGACTAACGGAGGAAAGGAGGCGTCTTACATCTCCTTTGATAGGGGATACCCCTACCCCGCTAACCGGAATGCCTGAGTGTGACCATTATGAAAACCTGGGAGTACATTCCCAGCAGAATATAGCGGTGTGTAGCTCTTCTGACAGTCTACCACGCAGTCGGTCTGCGCAGGTTCCCAACCCCGTCAAGATGGCTGCGTAAAATGATTTACAAGAAAATTGGTGGAAATGTGCTGTTAAAAGTACCAGAGAAGTGACCGCGAGATTGCCTAAATGCTTAAGCGGCACCAGTGTAGAAGGGCAGAAAAGCCGCAAGAAGAGATGTGGGAAACTATTACCCTTCCTGTTTCGAGACGACCGCTTAAAGATTGCACTGTTGTTGTGGGCTGGGAGTGACTTTGTTGTGACCACAAGAGCTTGAGGTAGGCTGGACTAGCTGTTGTTGAAGGATTCCAGTTTCAGTTGTGAATACTATGATTGGATTATTATAATGCATTTATATTATCCCTATAATGAATGTTGTGGGAGTGGCACATGATAATGGTGGCATAACCATGAACAGAGAATGTATTAGGAGCCAGGATGTCCATGTTCTGACAAGAGGAAAATATGTAAGGAAGCAGCCAGGTCAGGTGCTACAAGGATGTGTACTGCCATATGCCAGCATGCTGTTGGTCCTCCTTCATGACGTATCATTATGTGTAACAACAAACATGTTGGTAATGAAGAACATAGGCTCAACCTTTCCAATAACAGTAACAACGATCAAGAACTGGAGAGAACGGTGTGAACTGGAACATAATGAATCCTGACGCGTGGCTCTTACAGTTAAATGCCGTTTTATTAGGCATCTTCTTACAAAGTTAATATCACATAATCTGTCGTTGCCTCTTTCGGAGTGCCTGTTATGACCAGGTCGGCATCCGAACTATATGAGCACAAACTATACGGATTTGAATGACTAACCTGTAACACTGGCGGCCATAGTCATGATTTACATATACAGCTGATCATCACCTTGAACTCATCCTGTCTGTCTTTCTGTTATTTTCTCTTCCCGTCTAGGGCGTGTCCTCGATTCTTTACAGATGCATGATGCTCTTCTCTTCTGTCTATGCTTACTATCGTTCCATCCCTGGGTTCATACCAGTTAGCTCCCAGCTACCACAATTTGTGCCACGATCATCAAGAACATACTTCTCCTTTCCATGTCGTTTCCCAGTCTGCTGTTGTCAAAACACGTCACTGTCTTGTTCACGTTGGTGCGCACTGGTTTCTGTGCGTGGGTTTTCCGATCGGTTTTTCCCGATACTAACTATCCATCATCATCATGTCTGCACGTTATGTGGCACCATATAATATCATTTA
Source organism: Cepaea nemoralis (assembly GCA_014155875.1). Lineage (NCBI taxonomy): Eukaryota > Metazoa > Mollusca > Gastropoda > Stylommatophora > Helicidae > Cepaea > Cepaea nemoralis. The sequence continues at coordinate 37,496 of JACEFZ010011884.1, read as the reverse complement.
CTAAGCATGAATATGACAGCATGGTTGGGGAAACCAAATTTATGTTAATGGTGCATTGAGTAGAACATGTAACGTGTTTATATGTGGTGCCTCGTGAGTATATTTAAATTACCATGACAGGAAGAACGTATGCTTCTGTTATGGCATATCAGTGTGGGTTTAGTTATTAAAAGAAATTACATTATGCCGGTAGCTTTATTTATAAATGCATGGCAATGGCTGAGGCGAATGATCCGCAGTGACCAAACTGAGTATATATGAACTGCACAGCCAGAGGCACCCAAGGGTCTGAGTACCAATACCTAGCATTAATAAAGAGGTAAAATGCACAGGAGGTGCATGACATATCAAGGACACTGCACCAGGCTTTATATACTGTTTTTGTGTGTGTTAATAACACAACAAGAACAAACTTATAGACATGGTTGGTGCACTGAGCAGCACAGAGAGGAGCTGTGGAAGTAATGAACATACATAAAGAACTGTAGTAGAGGAGGTGGCTGTACACTGTAATTATATTAGGACCATCCAATGACCAACGAGACAAGGATTGACCCAGGGTATAACAGTAGATAGGGAAAGATGATGTATCCTGAGATGGCTGAATGTGTAACAGCAATCACAATGTAATTGGAATCACTACACATAATATTCTGGTGTATTTCAAGTATAGATGTGACCAGAGTTAGTAAGATAAGTAAAGGGTGCCTAGTGATGTGGGACACCTCCACCATGTTATATTGTGTTTGAACTCAAGTGACCCATTATGGCACCATAATGCCAAACCTATAGTGATTGTTGGCGTACGTAGGCGTAGTAACTGAAAATGATGGATATATGGTGCATCAGAACAATGATCACACTGCAACTGAGATGTAATGATGATGACTATGGTGAGAGTGATCATGTGAGGATGATGATTGGGATGGTGATTATAATTGTTATGATGGCTATAGTGAGAGTGGTCATGTGAGGATGATGATTGGGATGGTGATTATGATAATTGTGATGATGGTTATGGTGAGAGTGATCATGTGAGGATAATGATTGTGATGGTGATTATGATAATTGTGATGATGGCTATGGTGAGAGTGATCATGTGGTGATGATGATGGTGATAGTGATTTGATTGTGATGATGAATATGGTGATTGTGATGATGGATATGGTGTGAGACTAAGGATATGTGGTGAGTTCGTGGCAAACATAGGATGCTGTAGAATATGTGTGCTTGGTCATTTATATTTTATGTGGAGCTTATCCTATAACCTAGCCATATCATTGTTGTCCAGTTGAAGCATCATGTGGCTTGATGTGAATTTACACAGTCCGTGTCTATGTTTGTGCCACACGGACATTGTTTACATACACTATGGTCGTAGTGGTTGTCCTGTGAAGTCCCTGTGTTGATGCAACAGGATGTCAAATGGTGGCAGAGTCTATAATTTTGTGCATTTGGTTGGTTTATTTACAGCTGTGAGTTAGTATGGTTGTATCAGGAGTCTATCTGGGTTCTTAATTATGGATAGAATTATGGGTTTTTTGATTTGGTTGAAATTGTCTTGGTTTTGAAAGGGTTCATTTTTTTTTGCAATAAAATTGATATTGGTAGGTTACTTGTTTTGTTATTTGGGTTGAATAATTGCTGTGGTTGGAACTGCCTGTGTGGTAATTCATTGCCTGGAATCAAATAGTGAGATATTTTGATTCTCTGTCAGCCCGAACCTGGCAACAATCTTCTTCTTATCCTATCTCTTTCTTGGTCAGCGAGAGAAATGTATGAGGTGCTTAAACTCTTTTCTTTTCTTTAATTCTCTCTTCTTAACTGTGGCCCTAACGCAGTCGACGTTGCATTTCTTTCTCTCTCTCTCTCTCTCTCTCTCTCTCTCTCTCTCTCTCTCTCTCTCTCTCTCTCTCTCTCTCTCTCTCTCTCTCTCTCTCTCTCTCTCTCTCTCTCTCTCTCTCTAGCACCTAAGTATAAGGAAACCATGTCTCCTCTTACTTTATTATTCATTTCGTTTTCATATATGCAACAGGACTTATCAGACTTCGTTGTTGGGCATGAAGGGATCGGTGTTGTCAGGATGCTTCAGCAGATGTGCTAGTCTTATAGTTTTCTAGTGATGCTTCCAGAGCTTTTCTTTGTTGAAAACGGTGCTGAAAGTGTAGAATACATTTGTTGAAGTAGGAAGAATAACATCAAGAGATACGCTGGAAATGTGGAAGAAAAATTTAAGTGGAAGGATACCACCAAGAGATACACTTGATGTGTAGACGACATTGATTTGAGGGAGAGGGACAACTTCAAGTCATACACTGGAAATGTGGGAGGATAACATGGAGGGATACACTAGAAATGTGGGAAGATAACATGAAGGGATACACTGGAAATGTGGGAGGATAACATGGAGGGATACACTGGAAATGTGGGAGGATAACATGGAGGGATTTACTGGAAATGTGGGACGATAATATGAAGGGATACACTGGAAATGTGCGAGGTTAACATAAGGGGATTCACTGGAAATGTGGGACGATAATATGAAGGGATACACTGGAAATGTGCGAGGTTAACATAAGGGGATTCACTGGAAATGTGCGGGGATAACATATGGGGATTCACTGAAAATGTGCGAGAATAACATGAAGGGATACGCTGAAAATGTGCGAAAATAACATTAAGTTATCAGTGCATATTTATTTTCACCCGGCTTATTGTAGTTTTTTCTTTTTTCTTAATCAATAGTTGTTTCAATGTATCTTTTTTCCAATAATTCTGTGTGCCTTATATATATATAGTGCTAATGACAAAGAAGCATTCAGGAATAAACGCTGAAAGAAGAAGTAGAGAACAAGAGGAAGATGACAATATGCAAAGACAAAATATTTCTTAATTCTTCTATGTCGTCGTTCTTCTTCTTCTTCTTCATCTTCTTCTTCTTCTTCTTCTTCTTCTTCTTCTTCTTCTTCTTCTTCTTCTTCTTCTTCTTCTTCTTCTTCTTCTTCTTCTTCTTCTTCTTCGTCTACTTTTTCTTCTTCTTCTCCGTCTACTTCTTGTTCTTCTTCTTCGTCTACTTCTTGCTCTTCTTCTTCGTCTACTTCTTGTTCTTCTTCTTCGTCTACTTCTTGTTCTTCTTCTACTGTTACTGCGGCTGCTGTTCTGTTTATGTTTCAACAATCTTACTTTTGCTGCTACTACTACTACTACTACTACTACTACTACTACTACTACTACTACTACTACTACTACTACTACTACAACTACTACTACTAATACTACTACTACTACTACTACTACTACTACTACTACTACTACTACTACTACTACTGCTACTTCTACTACTACTACTACTACTACTACTACTACTACTACTACTACTACTACTACTACTACTACTACTACTACTACTACTACTATAATTCATGCTACTGCAACTAAATATAATACAAAAATAACTATTAATACTAATAGTATTAATAACACTGAACTACTATTACAACTACTACTACTACTGCTACTACTACTATAATTCATGCTACCGCAACTAAATATAATACAAATATAACTACTAATACTAATAGTATTAATAACACTGAAACTAACACCACAGTAGTATGTCATGTTGTATTCAGGTAGTATTTATGGTGCAGCACCATAATATTTTACTATATAAAAAGTCTATCACCGCAAGCGAAACGTCACAAAAACGGACCGCAAGTGACCTTTGACCTGTCAAGGGATGCAACCCATGAATAAATAATCGAACTATTTTTGCACTGCTACTTCCCTTTTTGAGAATTATTTTTTTATTTAGATTTAATAACTAATGATAATAATGATTGTAGTGAGCGAGACTATCACCATACTAGTGATGCTGTGTTAGGCTACAGTGCTCTTCCTCCTCGTTTTTTTATGCTCTTCTTTCTTTATCTGTACTGGGCATAATACACTATCATCATTCCATTGGTGATGTGTAAGGGATAGTTTTACAGTGCATTTCCTCGGGGTGGTCTAGAGGGCAGGCCGACGTGGGGATGAGGGATCAGGGGTCGGGCGCGGGTGTCGGCGTGTGGGGTAGGGCTAGGTGGTTCGAACCTCGGGTCGTGACAGATGTCATATGAAAAAGCCTATAAGTAAAAATGTAAATATGGCAGTTATATGATCTGTAGAGGGTCTTAGTAGTGTAAGCACTATCACCATACGGGTTACAAATGAAAATCTTAAAAAGTGACGATGGTCGGTGTTATTGATTGTAGCTGGTATAACTTAGTGAAATTCGTTGGTAAGGGGTGGGTAGCGGTTATTAGTGATCTGTAGAGTGTCGTAGTGGCCTATACACTATCCTCATATGGGTTATACGTGAAAATCTTAAAAAGTAAAAATGGTTGATACGATTGACTTTAGCGGGTATAACTTAGTGAAACTCGCTGGTAAGGGGTGGGTAGCGGCTATTGGTGATTTTTAGAGTCTCGTAGTGACCTATACACAATCATCATACAGGTTACAAATGAAAACCTTAAAAAGTAAAGATGGAAGATATTAATTATTTTTAGCGGGTATAGCTTAGTGAAATTCGTTGGTGAGGGGTTGGTAGCGGCTATTAGTGATCTGTAGCGTGTCACAGTGGCTTGTTCACTATCATCATACGAGTTACAAATGAAAACCTTAAAAAGTAAAAATGGCAGCAGAATACCACGCAAACATTAACAAGGTATTTTACGTCATGGCCAGACGCAATACACAGCTGTGACGATAAATCGAAATCATGCGAGGCAAGCCCCGTGCATGTCATGCGAATCAAGCTCCGGACATGTCTATAGCTCTAAAAATTAGCTTACTTTCACAGAATACCACTCAAACATTAACACGGTTTCTTACGGCATTGCCAGACGCAATACACACCTGTGACGATAAATCGAAATCATGCGAGGCAAGCTCCGTGCATGTCACGTGAATCAAGCTCTGGGCATGTCTCTAGCTCTAAAAATTAGCTTACTTTCACAGAATACCATGCAAACATTAACAAGGTATTTTACGTCATTGCCAGACGCAATACACACCTGTGACGATAAATCGAAATCATTCGAGGCAAGCCCCGTGCATGTCATGCGAATCAAGCTCCGGACATGTCTGTAGCTCTAAAAATTAGTGTGCTAGCGCAGAAAAACCACTGAAATATTAACAAGGTCCTTTAGGTCAATCCCAGACGCAATACAAACCTGTGACGATAAACCGAAATCAGGCGAGGCAAGGTCCGTGCATGTCAGCCGAATCAAGCACCGGACAGGTCTCTCAATTACCATTACCGTCATCACCCACCACCACCAACAAAAATCGTCATCATCATCATCAGCAGCTCATCATCAGCATCATCATCATCTGAGGGTGACCAACTGGGTGATTCATCACAGGGCTATGTCGGCGGAGTGAACGTACGTGAACGTGTTCAGGCATGTCTTTGGGGAAAACTGGACGATGACTCAGAGTGTAGTGACACCATAACGATACAGTAGCGCCACTTGGGTAATCCTCATAGTCGATTAAATATGGCGCTGCTTCCGGGTACCTGTGTAATGGCGACAACCAGACCACGTGGGCAATAGTTACAGCCTGTCAAAGATGGCACCGCATCCGGTCACATGTGGGAGTGGCAAAACCAGACCACATGCTCGCTGACTAAAACCATTCAAAGATGGCGCTGCAGCCGGTCACCCATAGGTAATGGTCACATCCGCTGAAATATGGCGCTGCTTCCGGTCGCCTGTATAATGACTACAACCAGACCACATACTCACTGGTTACAAGTGGTCAACGATGGCCTCGCATCCGATCACATGTGGTAAGGAGAAATCAGACCAAGTGGCTAAAACCGATCAAAGATGGTGCTGTATCCGGTCACGTGTCTTATGGGATACAACCGAAACACGTGCCTAATGACTCAACCGGTCATAGATGGAGTCGCACCCGGTCACATGACCAGACAGTGCATAATATTCGGCTGACTCATTCTACGTCAGCAAATAGCGTATATAAGACGGCCAGCATTCGTCTAATAGAAGTACCGGTCTCTGTGAGCAGTAACCAGAACACCATGTACCAAATCTCTAATGGTAAGTTGGCTTTTTTAAAATACATCTTTCACATTTTCGTTGTGTTTCTCCAAGTAGGCATCCCAGTTAACCTAACAATATTAGTATAATAAAGAGATATATGGTGCTAATCACATATAACTGGGGTATGTGCTCGGCTGGCTGCGACACCAATCAACACATGCACATGGCTGATTCAGTAAGTCTGAATCGCTGTATACATGTGGCCTATTCTGAGATGCAGATTAATGACTTGTCCTGATCTGTCCATAACACGGTAAAATTAACAATTAAATTTCTCTTTTATGTTTCCACTTTGAATGTTTCATGTAGAAATTTAATTGTTAATTTTTGTACAATTTAATTGTGGAAGTTTTATTTTTTCATTCAACCGTAGTGACTTATTACATGAGATACATTTAATTTTCTGAAATACAACTGTTGTTTGCCTAGGGGACAGACGAATATCTCTAGCAGGTTGGGTGTTTAAAATGACAATGTGAGATATTTTTCCCATTTGGTTAAGGAATTGTCCTACTTTTTATAAGTTTTGGCTGAAATTTGGCTTAAATTTTTCATATTTTGTTAACAAAATTTCCTACTTTTTTATAAGTCTTGGATGAAATATTTCTTCACTTGTCCAAAAATTTTCACCTTTGGTTAACAAAGTTTCCTACTTTTTAAAGTTTCAATGAACTTTAGCCAAACTTTTCACATTTGGTTAACAAAGTTTCCTACTTTTTATGAGTTTGGGTGAAATTTGGTCAAACTTTTCACAGCTGGACAACAAAATTTCCCACTTTTCATAAGTTTGGGTGAAAGTTGGCCAAACTTTTCACGTTTGGTCAACACCTTTTCTTACTTGGTCAAGATTTTTGCCATTTGGTTAACAAAGTTTCCTACTTTTCATAAGTTTGGGTGAGCTATTGGTCAAACTTTTCACATCTGGACAACAAAATTTCCCACTTTTCATAAGTTTGGGTGAAAGTTGGCCAAACTTTTCACGATTGGTTAACAAATTTTCCTACTTTTCATATGTTTGAGTGAGATTTTTATAAGTTTGGTTTGAAATTCGGCTAACCTTTTCACATTTGGTTAACACATTTTCTTACTTGGACCAAGCTTTTACCAGTTTGGTTAACAAAGTTTCCTAATTTTCATAAGATTTGGGTGAAATTTGGTTAAACTTTTCACATCTGGACAACAAAATTTCCCACTTTTCATAAGTTTGGGTGAAATTTGGTCAAACTTTTCATGTTTGGTTAACACATATTTCCTACTTTTCATATGTTTGACTGAGATTTTTTATAAGTTTGGTTTGAAATGTGGCTAACCTTTTCACATTTGGTTAACAAATGTTCCTACTTTTCATAAGTTTGACTGAGATTTTTATAAGTTTGGTTGAAATGTGACCAAAATTTTTCACTTTGGTTAACAAATTTTCCTACTTTTCATATGTTTGACTGAGTTTTTTTTTATAAGTCTGGTTGAAATGTCGCCACAATTTTTCCCATTTGGCTAACATATTTTATTACTTGACCAAGGTTTTTACTCTTTATTTTCTCACCATATGACAAGTATATACACCGTAAACACTAAATATTCAACAAACAAGACGTAATTATAATCTATATACCTGTTTATTTACAGTATTTCAGTACATTTTACATGCATAATGTCATTATACGAAATGGATGATGTGATATGAGTCGGTATACATAGTATCATCACATCATTTTATTTTCACATACAGAGCTATACAAATTGTATGTTGTTTCTGGGTTTCTACACACCACTGTCTGAGTAGGTTGGTTTTTCCGGCTGGTAGTCTGGTATGCATAGGTCACTTGGTATGTAGTCATAAGACTGGTCTCCTGATTGGTGGGATGACATCTGAGTATTGTATACAATCGGGCCATCAATCATCTGAGTGTTGGGGATATCATGTCTTCGGATAGTCTGGGGTTTCGATGTACTGCCCCGTATTTCACCATTATTCTAGGTCTGATCTCTTCTGAACTCGAAAATGTAACGTCAGCACTGAAGTCCCGGTAGTGAATGCGACCTTTGTACCCGTATCAGTGGTTAGAAGTATTTCCACCGTGTCGAAGGAGTAACGATTCAACGGTATGTAGTGAGGTTTGTCGGGGTGCGAAACACTGAGGTCGATCGCTGATTCATGATAGGAACCGTCCTTAGTAGTGGGACCATGACGTCTCCAACTGGTCTTGCCGCAATGAGATCGCAGTATACATAGACATTTTGCAGGTCGTTATTCAGGTCTATCGACCCTTCACCTTCAATTGTATCTAGGATCTCTTGTAACTTCTCACTAAATGTAATAGTGGTCCAGGGTTCGAGTATTTTCACGATGACTTTCTTTGATGCATTGTCGAAATGGAATAGAACACAGAGTTGATCGTCCACCTTCCGATCTTTCATTAGGCAATTCAGTGCAGCTATAAACGCGTCTGGTGAACTGTACAGGCCTGAGGGACACACCTTTCTTATCACTCTACCATTGGGTGGGATGTATCTTAGCCATACTTCATTCTCTAGCACATTGTAGTAGTAGTTGGGGAATTGAATTTCGGCCAAACCCACTTCAAAATATTGACTCACCTCTATAGTCTGCGGTAACTTGACGAAATAGTGACCTGGTGAGTTCTTGGGAAATATGTTCGGCGAAGCATTACTCGGTAATGTCAGGTAGAAGCTCATATTTTAGGGTTTGGTAGCATGTAACCCAGACAGCTGCTTAGAAGAGCGATCCACAACTTGCCCTCGACCGCGTTGACGTTGTCTAGAGACAGATTAAATAGTGATACGCCAATGGCTGTGTATATAACAACCAGTTGACAGAAGAAGACAATCTCTAGTCGCGGCACTCGCCGACCACACATGCACCAGAACGAATTTGCTTTCCATTCTGGGGTATTTTGTGAGTTAGTTTCCACGTTGGTTCCTTCTATTACCACTGTTTTTGACTTACTGGGTCATTACACTCATGTCTCGGTTGTATCATTAGTTGCTATTGGGAAATCCAAAAATCAGTGCTCGAGGCGTTCGTTGTGGGACATTGTCGGTACTAAGGACTCTACTTTCTGAACTTTGCAGTGGGCATAAGGTCACCATACAAGGGTTGTCATCCCACTGTGGAGTACCCAGACACGCCAGCGCTTGGTCGATTGGGTGCGGAAGGAGTGCAATACGATAAGTCTGATCCATCCGTTACGTACCACCAAAAGAAATGAATGACGAAGTTAACCAGAAAGCCATAGTACTTGCTCAAGGTGCTACCGTATTATGGACAGATCAGGACAAGTCATTAATCTGCATCTCAGAATAGGCCACATGTATACAGCCATTCAGGCTTAATGAATCAGCCATGTGCATGTGTTGATTGGTGTCACAGCCAGCCGAGCACATACTCCAGTTATATGTGATTAGCATCATATATCTCTTTATTATACTAATATTGTTAGGTTAACTGGGATGCCTACTTGGAGAAACACAACGAAAATGTGAAAGATGTATTTAAAAAACGCCAACTTACCATTAGAGATTTGGTACATGGTGTTCTGGTTACTGCTCACAGAGACCGGTACTTCTATTAGACGAATGCTGGCCGTCTAATACACGCTATTTTCTGACGTAGAATGAGTCAGCCGAATATTATGCACTGTCTGGTCATGTGACCGGGTGCCACTCCATCTATGACCGGTTGAGTCATTAGGCACGTGTTTCGGTTGTATCCCATAAGACACGTGACCGGATACAGCGCCATCTTTGATCGGTTTTAGCCACTTATTCTGGTTTCTCCTTACCACATGTGATCGGATGCGAGGCCATCGTTGACCACTTGTAACCAGTGAGTATGTGGTCTGGTTGTAGTCATTATACAGGCGACCGGAAGCAGCGCCATATTTCAGCGGATGTGACCATTACCTATGGGTGACCGGCTGCAGCGCCATCTTTGAATGGTTTTAGTCAGCGAGCATGTGGTCTGGTTTTGCCACTCCCACATGTGACCGGATGCGGTGCCATCTTTGACAGGCTGTAACTATTGCCCACGTGGTCTGGTTGTCGCCATTACACAGGTACCCGGAAGCAGCGCCATATTTAATCGACTGTGAGCATTACCCAAGTGTCTCGACTGTATCGTTATGCTGTCAGTACACTCTGAGTCATCGTCCAGTTTTCCCCAAAGACATGTCTGAACACGTTCACGTACGTTCACTCCGCCGACATAGCCCTGTGATGAATCACCCAGTTGGTCACCCTCAGATGATGATGATGCTGATGATGAGCTGCTGATGATGATGATGATGATGACGATTTTTGTTGGTGGTGGTGGGTGATGACGGTAATGGTAATTGAGAGACCTGTCCGGTGCTTGATTCGGCTGACATGCACGGACCTTGCCTCGCCTGATTTCGGTTTATCGTCACAGGTTTGTATTGCGTCTGGGATTGACCTAAAGGACCTTGTTAATATTTGAGTGGTATTTTGCGCTAGTACACTAATTTTTAGAGCTACAGACATGTCCGGAGCTTGATTCGCAAGACATGCACGGGGCTTGCCTCGAATGATTTCGATTTATCGTCACAGGTGTGTATTGCGTCTGGCAATGACGTAAAATACCTTGTTAATGTTTGCGTAGTATTCTGTGAAAGTAAGATAATTTTTAGAGCTAGAGACATGCCCAGAGCTTGATTCACGTGACATGCACGGGGCTTGCCTCGCATGATTTCGATTTATCGTCACAGGTGTGTATTGCGTCTGGCAATGCCGTAAGAAACCGTGTTAATGTTTGAGTGGTATTCTGTGAAAGTAAGCTAATTTTTAGAGCTATAGACATGTCCAGAGCTTGAATCGCATGACATGCACGGGGCTTGCCTCGCATGATTTCGATTTGTCGTCACAGCTGTGTATTGCGTTTGGCCATGACGTAAAATACCTTGTTAATGTTTGAGTGGTATTCTGCTGCCATTTTTACTTTTTAAGGTTTTCATTTGTAACCCATATGATGATAGTGAACAAGCCACTGTGACACGCTACAGATCACTAATAGCCGCTACCAACCCCTCACCAACGAATTTCACTAAGCTATACCCGCTAAAAATAATTAATATCGGCCATCTTTACTTGTAAGGTTTTCATTTGTAACCTGTATGATGATTGTGTATAGGTCACTACGATACTCTAAACATCACTAATAGCCGCTACCCACCCCTTACCAGCGAGTTTCACTAAGTTATACCCGTTAAAATCAATCATATCGACCATTTTTACTTTTTAAGATTTTCACGTATAACCCGTATGAGGATAGTGTATAGGCCACTACGACACTCTACAGATCACTAATAACCGCTACCCACCCCTTACCAACGAATTTCACTAAGTTATACCAGCTACAATCAATAACACCGACCATCGTCACTTTTTAAGATTTTCATTTGTAACCCATATGATGATAGTGCTTACACTACTAAGACCCTCTACAGATCATATAACTGCCATATTTACATTTTTACTTATAAGTTTTTTCATATGACATCTGTCACGACCCGAGGTTCAAACCACCTAGCCCTACCCCACACGCCGACACCCGCGCCCGACCCCTGATCCCCCATCCCCACGTCGGTCTGCCCTCTAGACCACCCCGCGGAAATGCACTGTAAAACTATTCCTTACACATCACCAATGGAATGATGATAGTGTATTATGCCCAGTACAGATAAAGAAAGAAGACCATAAAAAACCGAGGAGGAAGAGCACTGTAGCCTAACACAGCATCACTAGTATGATGATAGTCTCGCTCACTACAATCATTACTCACGACCCGAGGTTCGAACCACCTAGCCCTACCCCACACGCCGACACCCGCGCCCGACCCCTGATCCCCCATCCCCACGTCGGCCTGCCCTCTAGACCACCCCGAGGAAATGCACTGTAAAACTATTCCTTACACATCACCAATGGAATGATGATAGTGTATTATGTCCAGTACAGATAAAGAAAGAAGACCATAAAAAACCGAGGAGGAAGAGCACTGTAGCCTAACACAGCATCACTAGTATGATGATAGTCTCGCTCACTACAATCATTACATAAAAAACCGAGGAGGAAGAGCACTGTAGCCTAACACAGCATCACTAGTATGATGATAGTCTCGCTCACTACAATCATTACTATCAGTAGTTATTAAATCTAAATAAAAAATAATTCTCAAAAAGGGAAGTAACAGTGCAAAAATAGTTCGATTATTTATTCATGGGTTGCATCCCTTGACAGGTCAAAGGTCACTTGCGGTCCGTTTTTGTGACGTTTCGCTTGCGGTGATAGACTTTTTATATAGTAAAAAATTATGGTGCTGCACCATAAATACTACCTGAATACAACATGACATACTACTACTCACCACTACAACTATAAATACTACTTGAACTGACTGGCACATTGCCGTCTTGACAGACGATAGATAGTTTGTCAAACGGAGTTATACCTCTCCGTAGCACAAAGTGTGTGCTGAATTTAGAGACCATGTGTTATCCGTGCAGCATGATCCCTCTCTCAGCCTGCCTAGTTTACTTCAGAGGAAAGGTAACACTAATATATCTGGAACAAGGCAAGCTGCAGAAGCTGCCGGATCAGCAAAGCTATACTCTAACTGTCCGCCTGTCGGAGCTTCTATTCTAGACCAGTTGCTGACCAAGGCTTAGGGTCTGGTCTGCCCTGCCGTGACATTTAGTATTCAAGTTGCATTTCCTCGCCCTAGGGTAAGGCTTGTACCCTCCCTATTGCACGATTCAGCCCGAAACGTTGCCACAATATGGTGTGTCAAGTTTGGGTGAGGCCGCCCAACATTCGGATGCAATTCGTAATCCCGCATATCGCGTTCGAAACGTAGCTGCGGGCAATTTGGCAGAAAATCTCCTGGCGTTGGTTTTCATATAGTGGTATTTGTGTCGGTCGTTCAGAAAGCAATGGCAAACTACTGAACATAAACTTGCCAGGAAATCACAAACAGCCAAAAAATGCTGGGATTGACTGCGACGTCCTGTAAATGATACACAACTAACCATACGCGTTAAGACTTCTAGAAATTGCACTTTACTTTTGTATGTTTCTATTAAAACAAATTCACCGAAAAGATCACCACGATTTTACTGAGAATGGAAACAGAGTACTGATAGAAAGACAAAGACATAAACAATCAGAAAGAATGAAAGAAAAAAGAAAACACTGATAAGAAATAAAAACAATAAAAAGAAGCTGTAAGACGAGAGAAAAAGATAATGCAGGCAATGAATGGACATACCTGACCCCCTTATTGTGGTCATAGATCACCCCTGGAAGATACTAATAGCAAACTCGGCTATTTCCGTAAATGATCGCACTAATTCGGTTTGACGTCAATGGTTAATTAGGGACAAGTTATTTATGTGTTTACTTAGGTCTTTCAATCCGTACATATATTCGTAGGTGCCAGTGTGCATGCGATCGTATGTAGGTAGGTAGGTGGAAGGGTGGGTGAGTGCGTACGTATATATGTACGTTTGTATTATGTAGATAGGTAGGTAGGTGGATGGGTGGGGTGGGTAGGTACGTATGTACATATTACGTTTGTATTATGTGAGTAGGTAGGTAGGTGAGTGGGGTGGGTAGGTAAGTACGTACATATCTACGTTTGTATTATGTAAGTAGGTGGGTGGGTGGAGTGGAGTGGGTTGTTAGGTGGATGGGTGGGTGGGTAGGTATGCACGTACATATGTACGTTTGTATTAGGTAGGTAAGTAGGTAGACTTCGATACCGCAGCTGTCTATTATTATTATTTGTATTATTATTATTATTATTATTATTATTATTATTATTATTATTACAAGGTGTAGTAATATTATCAGTTGCCGTGGTTATTGTTGTAGAAGTTCTGTAGTAGTAGTAGTAGTAGTAGTAGTAGTAGTAGTAGTAGTAGTAGTAGTAGTAGTAGTAGTAGTAGTAGTAGTAGTGATGGTGGTGGTGGTAGTAGTAGTAATAGTAGTAGTTGAGCTGAGTTGCCGTAAAGAACCGACATCACTGCACTCAGGACATTCCCATGTGCACTCCGTCCCGTCATTCAACAGCCAGCGAAGAGTCATACTACTAATCGTTACCACTGCTATCTGATTTAAAGTTCTCCTGGTCTTCCGTCTGAGTTTTGAGATTCTTCAAGAACCCCTACTGTTACCCCGCAAGCTCATTCTCGCCACATACGGGTTCTTATTCTTCCCCCGCTTTCTCCACCTGGTCCTACAAATGCATGACTACCTCGCCCTTGTCCACAGGCAATCTACCACCAAGTGGTGCATTCAGCCTGTTTATTCCTCCGCACCCCCGCATGCCCAGGGCAGAATATCCATACAATTCTCACAGTCTGTGACCTCTGAAGCGACGACAGCCATTCCACACGAAACATTCCTTTCTCCACCTTACAAAGCATACTCCTTGGATCCGTAATGAATACAACGTGTGTTGCAATAGTCTCCTCTAACCATCGGAATGCCGCTGTTACTGCTTCCACCTCCATTCTCATGCTGGAGGTCGTAGTCTCAGTATGCTAGACTCTCCCTTTTCAAGACTCGTCCATTAGCCTTTGGAATAAAACCCCAGCCACAACGTCTGTTTCTCACCACTAACCCATCGGTGTAGATGACTATGTCACCTTGATGTGTGTTATTCTGGATCAGTTGTTGCACTTCAAACTCAGTGCCTCCCCCGATGTGTCTCCACCTTGACGTGGTGGGGGAGCTTGCGTGTCCCATCGACCCCATTTGCTTGCTGATGGATGAAAAACTACATATCGGACAGCTTATGGGATAGGGACCAGACTAAGAGAGACACAACCTGCTGCTCTGCAGGTGAGACTGAGGATAGCAGTCTAAAATTTAAATCAGGCGCACGAAGGCATAAGATCTTGGTCCGGACAAAACACTAAAGGCTCCCTGTCGAGGGCTGTGGCTGAACGCCTCTAAGCCACAAACCCTCGGACCTGAGAGCCGGGCCGATACCCACCTTTCGAAAAATAAAGGCGTGATACTGAGCAAGCTACATGCTCAGGTCTGATACAAGTTCGAAGGCTCTCAGCTGGGGGATATGAGAGATTCCCGGATGAGAGGGCCAGGCCGTTTCCCGTTCACCGCTGCACGAAGGTAAGGTGCTGAGCCGGCAGCACAAGTAGCCTACCTCGTGAGCGAGTACAAAAAGTCAAAAAGTGCCCCAGCCGAAGAAAATGGCTGCGAAAACTGTATCTAACTCATAGAGAGTGTAGACAAAAGTGGAAGAACGTCTCAATGACGCAAAATGGAACGCACGGCGAGCGAACCTATTGCGTGGTCCGAAGTCAAAAGCAAAAGCTTACCGAGTGGGTGTCGCTCGCAGTCTGACCGTCCCTGGTGTGTGCTTGAGCGATCAGTGGCAAACGAGTTGCCCAACACATGGAAGTGAGGAACTAAAGCAGCCATGAGCAGGACGTGGCAACTCCTCGGGTGAGCCCAGTCACAGAGCAATATGTGCCGGCTCTGCAATTATGGAAGCCTCCTTGGATAGCGAGGGAATGCTCATGGTCTGCCCCTGCCTTCCCTTGAGGGCCGACCACGATGTCGTTCATCGTTCTATCTTGACCAGCTGAGATGTTAGCGACATCACAACAGTCCAACGTGCCTCGAAACCAGAGGAAGGCTAACCTCATTAAAAAATGCCCGCTGAAGTCGGAAGTGTCGTCCTACGGGTGGCAAACTAAAAATTGACACTACGCAATTACGTCCGAGTGAAATGTCTCGTCCGAATGTCTCTCGTGCTAGGAACAGCTCTGACTACCTAGTTTCCGAATGCCGCTCTTGTTCGGAACAGCTCTGACTGGGTAGTTTTCCGAATGTCTGTTGTGCCTGGAAAAGCTCTGATGGGCGCAACGACAAGCACATGTCCGAAAACTCGCTGAGTGGATGCCGTCTGCAAACCTGTCTGGTTTGTGCGGGAATGACCCGGGGAAACGAAGTGACCAATATATTGAAGTGAGGATTTAAAGCAGCCATGAGCAGGACGTGACGATCTCCCTCGGTGAGCCCAGATCCAGGGCGTTATGTGTCGGCCCTGCAACTATGGAAGCAACCTTGGATGGCGGAAAATGCTATGGACTGTCCCTGCCTTCCTTTGAGGGATGACCGTTGTCTTCGACCGTTCAACCTTGGCCAGCATGGTTGCAGATGGCACCACAAAAGTGAGAGTCTCCCAGGAATGCTACCTGGTCAAAAAAGCACGCTAAAGTCGATGTGTTGGCCTACGGGTTTCGGCCCAAGGGCGCATAACAGACACACCGCAATCACATCTGAAAAAACACTCCGGATGAACGAAAAGAAGAAAAAGAAGACCCGCTGCTCATTCTCTGCACTCACGACCTAGTGTTATTATTACATCGTGCCAGTCCGTCATGTCTTCCGGAACTTCAACCCACTTTTTTTCACGATTGATGGTCTCTAGATCACACATCTGACGTATAGATAGTTCTGCCTGTGCCATTCAGGACCTCCCTCGTCTTAGTCTATTACCCTTGACCATATCCATGGTTTCATGCAGCGGGTGATCCCTATCTGCGGGAAATCTCAGGTACCATTTGGCAAGAAGGACCCTATGCCTATCCGTCATTGATGGTAGCGCCAGGATATGCCTCATGCATATAATTGGTGTGTCCAGTGTCCACCCCAGGATAACCCGCATGGCAGCATTCTGCATGCGCTCCAGCCTTTCAAGCTGGCTCTTTGATGTTGTCAGGAACCCCAAACCATACTCAGTGACAGAAATTATTAACTGCTGAAAGAGCCTGTAAAGCATCCTCTGATCTACCCCGGTTGCTTCCATCACCCTCGATGCATTAAGTCCTCTACCAGCCTTCAACACCAAATCCTCCACATGATCCTTAAAAGACAAACGCCTGTCAAAGGTGATACCCGAGTATTTCAATTTACTCTCTCTTCTAAGAGTACATCCATTCAACATAATACCTGGGACATCTGCCTTTACGATCCGGTTATCCAATTAGTACCACACAAGCGAAGCCTTGTCTGAGTTGTCAGGAGTAGTAGTAGTAGTAGTAGTAGTAGTAGTAGTAGTAGTAGTAGTAGTAGTAGTAGTAGTAGTAGTAGTAGTAGTAGTAGTAGTAGTAGTAGTAGTAGTAGTAGTAGTAACAGTAATAGTAGTTGTAGTAGTAGTAGTAGTAGTGGTGGTAGTAGTAATAATAGTAGTAGAGTTGTATTAGTAGTAGTAGTAGTAGTAGTAGTAGTAGTAGTAGTAGTAGTAGTAGTAGTAGTAGTAGTAGTAGTAGTAGTAGTAGTAGTAGTAGTAGTAGTAGTAGTAGTAGCAGCAGTAGAAGTAGTGGTAGCAGCAGCAGCAGTAGTAGTATTAGTATTAGTAGTAGTGGTGGTGGTGGTGGCGGTGGCGGTGGTGGTGGTGGTGGTGGTGGTGGTGGTGGTGGTGGTGGTGGTGGTGGTGGTGGTGGTGGTGGTGTATGAATATTGGAGTTAGTGATAATGATGGTATTAGTAGGTTTACTATTAACTGTGGCGACAATGGCGGTAATAATATGTATTGCAGAGATTATAATAATATTCCAAAGATTACAGAATGTACCATATTTGGACATTGCTACAGATTGTAGTATGTTCCTAAGATTGCTACAAATTGCAGTATACTCCGACAATAGGCACAGGTTGCCACTGGTAGAACAAAGAACAAGAGAACACATCTGTGTAACAGATTGTCCCACTGGTAGAACAAAGAACAAGAGAACACTTATGTGTAACAGCCTACCCCAATGCTAAAAGAAAGAACAAGAGAACACCCATTTGTAAACGGCTGAGTTATTACAAAAGTCCAATTGGTGCAAATGCCAGAAGCGGACAAACACGGAACAAACGGTTGATTAATCTCTGTTGCCTGCTGGAGCATGTTCTATTAAAAGCCATTGACAGGGCAGTGGTATTCAAGTTGTGGTCTCGGGTAACCATACAGAACTTAAATGTTTCTTCTTTAATAATAATGGTATTTGTTTATTTGACTACACACGTTTTCTTGTTTTATGGGCAATTGTGGACTTATAGTTCGATGTGCATAGAGACATATCTGCTGAATGACTGACTTCTGTATATCCATATTAAAGGGTTTTCATGTGATTTTCTTGTTTGTTAATTTTCTTTCCTTCTGCATCTTACAGCAGCATACAAGAACTGGGTATCAGTCTGTACTCTTGCTATGAAAACATAACTGGAGAAAGCTGAAACGTGACTGGTTCGAAGCTCACGATATTTGTACTGAATTTGCGAATCATGCATCTGTGTATTCACCTGGTTCTCCAGCAGCATTGAATATTAACGGAAATTACCACTCCAATGACTTATCAGAACAATGGAGAAGTTAAAGGCGAGGGCTGTGATAAATTGCCGGATGTTGACAGGGAAAACACATACAGAGATGCAAAGGAAGCTGAAAGTTTCATGGTTCCTGCCCTTCGTGGATTTCAGTTAAAAATAAAACTGATTCAGACAGTTGAAGTGTGGTTGCTGAAATATTGCTGATGTGTCTGGATAGGGGAGACTCCCCCCAGGGTGTAATAAAGGAAATGCAGCAGAAGTGGTGAAAATCATGGACCGGGATAGAAAGATAATAATTGTGGAGATAGCTAATGCGGTAAACCTGGTAAAAAAGCAGCTAACAGAAGTTTACACAACAAACTTAATATGAGAACAGTGTGCCTGTGGGGTTCTGCCGGTTGGCAGGTGAACAGAGTCAAACGAAGGTAAATTGTTGTTGATAGATGTTCAAAGAGTGTCAATCGAAAAACATTTTGACGAGGATGGTGACAGAAGATGATACTTCAACATTACGACCTCCCAATCCGACATTTGCAGTATGCAGTAGACAACCCAGGGATTCAAAACACCTGTTAGGTCGAGGGCACTGACATCTGCAGGGAGATTATTCAAGCTGTGTTAGGGACGCCAAAAGCGTCCTATTAGAATATTATCTCCCCTGTGGTCAATGGCCACCACTGTGCAGATCCCCTCACCCAAAACCAAACTTTAAAATAATGAGATCGTGTCCAGAAGAAGAGCGATGCCAATAACCATTTCAAATCTTTCTTTGCTTCAAGACAACGCGCCCTCTCACAAAGCAATTCTTTTGCAGCTAACAGCCAAGGATTTGAATTGTGGTCATTTTTCCCACACCCACCCATTTCCACTAATTGTTCCCGTTAGAATTGTATTTGGTCTTTTCTATAACAACTGTGTTTTTTTTTTTTTTGGGGGGGGGTGGGGGAGGGGAATATTTGCCTAGTGATGGATCACGGTAGATTTGTTTCTTCGGAGAATGTTGTCGTGCGGAGGCAAATTCAAATCCCAGTATGCCTCCGGTTTTCAATGTGTCTATTATCTACTTTGTCCTTTTTCACTACTTCTGTCCTTTATCTTCTTTACATGCTAACCAAAACTTGAGAACCGATTTTCCAGTAACATCAACCTGTGCGTATAGTTGATATTTCAATGTAAGAAAATGGTTACGGTTGAAATCATTGAAACGCCATAGATACAGCTTCTAAATACCACAGTTACAGCTTCCAAACACCACAGTTACAGCTACAGATAACACGGCGCTGGAAGTCTGTATGGCTTTGCTACAACATACAAGCTCTGTTACTGTGTCACTTGTCAGAGTTGTGAGTCTACAGTTTCATGTTTCTGCAGCAGGTGTTCTCTTCTTTCTTCTTCTTTCTTCTCCTTTCACCCGTTATCGCCCATTGGGTTATACGCCCTCAACCAACTCACTCCAATCGCTCCTACCCTCAGTTATCCTCGGAATAGCTATCCTCGCTTCAAAGGTCACAGATTGGTGATTTTGTCATATCATGTTAGTTCTTATTCTATTCGCAGGCACCAATCAATTAATGTGCGTAGTTGATTAGTGCCGGCTTCGTGGCTTAGAGGTTAGCGACTTCTCTCCGTAATCTCGTATACTCTCGTAGGTAACGTGATAACGGTGAGGATCATCAGTGGTTCGAATCGCATCGGTAACTTACGGGGTATATGAGCTGGCCGCTCAGAAAGAATGGCAAACTACTGAGCGTAATCTTGCCAAGAAATCAACATACAGCTGAAAGATGCTGGTGTTGACAGCGATGTCCTGTAAAGGATATGGGGAAAAAAAGTTAAATAGTAATCGTATAGATCTTGCTTGGCGTTTCTAACACCCCCCCCCCCACACACACACACACACACACACACACACACAGCAGTATAGACTCAGGCATATCCAAGCTTTGTGCTGAGGTTAATTTCTTTTGATTTCGACAAATTTCCTAATGATATAAATAGCTCATCTTGCTTTTGTATTCTTTTTCTGCTATCTGTATACCTTCTCATCCCCCCCCCCCCCCTTCAACCAGTCGTTATTTAACTAAATGGCTGCATGGTTCCATCTCTTGACGTGAGGTCTCCCCTCCCCACTCTAACCTTTACCTATATGGTTGTATGATTCCGTCTCTTGAGATGAGGTCTCCCCTCCCCACCTTAAATCTTTATCTACCTAAATGGCTGTATGATTCCGTCTCTTGAGGTGATGTCTCCCCTCCCCACCGAAAATCTTTATATAACTAAATTTATTTATGGTTGCGTCTCTTGAGGTGCGGTCTTCCCTCCCCACCCTACATCTTTATCTACATAAAGGGCTGTATGCTTGCGTCTCTTGAGGTGAGGTCTCCCTTCCCCACCCCCATCCTAAATCTTTATCTACCTAAATAGCTGTATGGTTCCGTCTCATGAGGTGAAGGCTCCCCAGGGGAGATGTGTTATCTGCCTACATTGCTGTATGGTTACGTCTCTAGATGTGAGGTCTCCTCCTCTCCCCCCCCCCCCTCCAAACAATCTTTATCTACCTAAATAGCTGTATGGATCCGTCTCTTAAAGTGAGGTATCGCCTCGGCACCCCCAATCTTTATCTGCCTAAATGGCTGTATGGTTCCGTCTCTTGGGGTGAAGTCTCCCCAGGGGAGATGTGTTGTCTGTCTATATGGCGGTATGGTTGCGTCTCTTGAGGTGAGATCTCCCCAAGGGAGATGTGAGGTCTTCCCAGGGGAGATCGTGTTATCATTTGCTTAATTAATAACTGATTAAGTGCCATGGGATGATTAGTCGTCTTAAGCGACTTTCCGTTTTTGCCATGGGCTTATATATATATCAACGAAATGTTGTCATTGTTTTATAATACAACATGTCTGCTACCATGTTAACAACATTTACGTCCTAACTGTGGCACACCCTACTTCCATTTTCCGTCATCCATTTGTTTAAAATCCAAACCCACTTTTTGTTTGGCACTGAATCTGTTATTTTCGTGATCTTTGTCTTTCCCTGTGAAAATTGTCAACCTCGTTGTTGCTAGTGCAAGCTGATGCCTGTTTATTCTCCTTGTGTTCTGTGAATGCCAATCAATAGCTATCATATTTGTGTCTGTGTAAATAATCTAAAATTGGCGACCACGCACCGCGCAAACACCGGAACTCCTAGATGGGATTCCCTGCAGGGGGAGACAACTTGCTGCCGTGTTCATCACTTCACGTTGCGCTCCCTGCTAATTTATCGTACTTGGACTAGCTGTGTTGTTGTGATTCGGTGTTTCAGGTGTAATTCTTTGGCTCTGAGGTATGTTTGTAATGTTGTTGTTTTGTTTTTTTTAGTTTTATTTCTATTTTATAGTCTTCAATAAAGGCTTTTGTTGGCACATTAGTACTTGACGTAATCATACTTTATGTGTTTTGAAAATACCTTGACAGACATTACTTCCGTTTATCGGTATCATCACCGACAACAGACCTGTACAAAGATGACAATTGTCTAATGGTGTCTAGTTGGCCCTGTCTAATATACTTATTCCTTCGGCGAAGTCGGAAATGGCTGTCAAAGGCAGAGGTAAAAGACCACCATGTTGATTTGGAAGGCAAGGGGAAACCACCACATTATCTTGCCAAGACTTCACGGCATAACATATATCAAAGTTAGTAAACGACGTTAATGGCTGTCTTATGACATCCTCGTCCGGTAGGGACAGTCATGAGCCACATGTGACACCAGACCGTCATCCAGCTACTGATGGCAAAATCATCAATAAAATAAATAAATTTGGAGTAGGAACATGGAATGTTAGGACATTAAATGAGCTAGGAAGGTTGACCAATGTTCTAGGAAAGATGGATAGCATGAAAATGAATATACTAGGCGTTAGTGAGATGAAATGGAAGGGATCGGGCAAAATTATAGCTGACAACCACACAATAATTTATTCTGGAAGGAATACACATGAAAAAAGGTGTAGGAATAATACTTGACGAAACAACAGCCAAGTCACTTAATGGATACTGGTGTATTTCAGATAGAGTTAATATGGTCAAAATCAAAGTCAAACCAATAGATATAAATATTATACAAGTATATGCACCAACAACAAGCAGTAGTGATAAGAAATACAGTACTTTTACGACGAATAGAAATGGCGATGGCTCAAATTGGATCACAAGAAATAAAAATAATACTTAGAGATTTTAATGCAAAAGTAGGAAAGGAGAAAATGGAGGACGTAGTGGAGAATTATGGTTTAGGTACAAGAAATGAAAGAGGGGAAAAGCTAACAGAATGAGCAAATATCAATGATATGATAATTAGAAACACATAATGCCATAAACGACGACTATACACATGGAAAAGCCCTGATAAGAAAATACACAACCAAACAGACTACATACTAATTAATAAAAGATCTAGAAATGCTTTAATTAATGTAAAGACAATGCCTGGTGCTGAATGTAATAGCGATCATGTACAACTTTGTGAAAAAATAAAAGTAATATTAAAGAGAGGTAAAATATGGTTAGGACCATGAGACTTAATAAAGAGGTTCTGAAAGTAGATAAAGAAATTCAAGAACATAACAGAGTGACTCTGAAAAATAGGTACAATGCAATAGCTAAAATACAGAGTATAAATGAACAATTAAAAATGTTAAGGGACTCAATTCACCAAACTAGCAGAGAAATGTTACCGGAGAGAAGCCAAATAGCTAAGAAAAAATGGATAAATGAAGAAATCTTAATGCTGATGGACAAAACATGTCAGAGTAAAATTGACAAACAAGAATACGCTAAGATAAATAAAGAAATAAAAGATAAATGTTGGAAGGCAAAAGAAAATTGGTTAAACGAACAATGCAAAAAAAATTAAATTAAATGCCATTAAAGATACAAAAAATATGCACAGACAAATCAGTGAGCACACGGGAAGAAAAATAAGAATAAATACAATCAATCAATCAATCATGTGCCATGCCGGAAAGCGTGGGGGTCATGACTCGCCATTTCACTCGATCACCAGTGTCGTGGATCAGCTCATTGTTCCTGTCTCGTCCATGCCATGTGGCCAAGCCATCCAGGTATTTTCCTCTCGGTCTTCCTCTTGGTCTGTTCCCTTCGATCTTGCCAGTTGTCACCAAGTTCTCCAATCCATTTCTTCTCATAACATGTCCAAAAAATTTTGACTGTCTACGTCTAATTTCTCTAATCAGTTTACTGATGTTCATTTGTCTCCTGTAGTACTTGGTCATTGGTTTTTCTGTCTGTCCATGGTATTCTTTGCATTTTCCTCAGAAACCATGCTTTTCAGCTTGACTGCTCATTGTCCAAGTTTCACATCCATACAAAAGAACAGGCTCTATGTATCCCCTCAACACTCTTTTTCTCGTTTCTAATTGACATCTTTTTATTGGTCAGAATGTTTTTCATCTTGCTAAAGGCTATCTTCGCCATGGCGATTCTTGTTCTAATCTCTTCAAGGCATCTCCCATCAGATGTTATGACTGTTCCAAGATAATTGTACCTATTCACTTGTTGAAGAATATTTCCATTTACTTGTATATTACATTAGTGGCACTTCTTTCTTCCTAGTGACGACCATAACCTGAGTCTTTTTACAATTTAATTCTAACCCCAGTTGCTCACTGGGTACAACAACCGCATCTACTAATTGTTGCAGGTCCTGCGCATTGTCTGCAATTAATACTGTATCATCTGCATATCTAATGTTATTGATGTTTCGTCCTCCAATGCTGATTCCATTTATATCCTCTACATTTCTGAAAATATTTTCACTGTATAGGGAAAAAAGATCTGGAGACATCACACATCCCTGCCTAACACCTCTCTTAATTGGCTGATACTGTCCCACTTCATTATCAATCCTTATTGCAGCTTGTTGTTTCCAATATATGTTTTTTATATGTCTAATGTCTTTCCCATCAATTTGTAGATCTGCAAGCATATCCACCATGTTGACATGTCTAACTCTATCAAACACCTTTGTATAGTCAATAAAGCAAAGATGTATATCCTTGTTTACTTCTATAGCACGTTCAATAACTGTTCGCAGCATATACACAGCATTTACTGTACCCTTTCCTTCTACAAACCCACATTCTTCTTCCCCTATTTCAGGTTGTATCTTCTTCCTCACTCTTTGCATGATAATTCTTAGCAAAATCTTTGTGATGTGACTCATTATACTAATTGTTCTATGTTGATCACATTCCAAGGTTCCTGATTTCTTTGGGATTGCAATAAATATAGAGTTACATAATTCAGGAGGTATATCTCCAGTATCATATAATGTGTTCAGCAGTCTGGTGACTTGCTCTAGTCCAAATTCTTCTAAAGCTTTAATCATTTCTGTTGTGATGTTATCTGCACCGGGGGCCTTGCCAGCTTTCATATGCTAAGAACATTTCGAACCTCCATCTCCAAAATTGGCGGTCCTTCATTATTAAATCTAATATCATACTGTTCGTCTCTGTTATCATCATAAAGGTGTTTCATATAATCTGTCCATACATGTAGAATCTGGTCTTTTTCTATTATGATTTTGCCATATTTAGTTTTTAGACACCCTGTTGATGTACTTGTTCTTTTATTAGTAAATTCCTGAATTCTTTTGTGCACTAATTTGGTATTTTGACTGTTGTGTTGGTTTTCAATTTCTGAGCACTTTTCCTCAA
This sequence comes from Cepaea nemoralis, assembly GCA_014155875.1. NCBI lineage: Eukaryota > Metazoa > Mollusca > Gastropoda > Stylommatophora > Helicidae > Cepaea > Cepaea nemoralis. Next base: position 12,284 of record JACEFZ010011884.1, on the reverse strand, counting down.
GCCATGCTTCTTTTGCCTCCTTACATAGTATTCTGCCTTGTCTGTGAATTTCTTAATATTTGACAGAATTATTTTTGTTGAGTCTTCTTGTTTCCATGAGGTGTAAAATTTCTTCAGTCATCCATTTCTTACGACCCACCTTCTTTAATTTTGGAATAGTTGTTTCTGCAGCCACAATGATTGAATTCTTGAACGTTTCCCATTGATCATCCATATCCTGGAACAATATCTCTAGATCAGACAATATTTCAAATCTGTTCTGTACTTCTATGTTGACTTTGTTTTGTATTTCCTTGTCATTACTCAATGTACACAAATCACATTTAGTGTTTCCTGTTATATACTTGACTTTCTTCAACTTTATCCTCAATGTTCCTTTCCTGTGAGTAATCTGTGGTCACTATAACAATCAGCACTGGGAACTGTTTTTGCTACTGTTAGCGCGTTTCTAAATCTTCTGCTAATGAGAATGTAGTCAATCTGGTTTCTAATCCTGTTATCAGGACTCCTCCGTGTCCATAATCTTCTAAGGTGTTGCTTAAACCAGGTGTTTCCTACAATCATTTCCTGTTCTTTTGCCCACTCTACGAGTCTGTATCCTCTTTCATTTCTCTCTCCTAAACCATAGTTGCCTACTGTGTATCTATCCCCTTGATTTCCTACTTTTGCATTGAAGTCCCCTATTATGATGTTTATTTCTGAATTTTTACATTTCTTTAAGGCAGACTCTATGTCATTATAAAATTCTTCTACACTATCTTCACTGGATTCTCCTGTTGGGGCATATACTTGAATAATATTTATGCTAAAAGGTTGTAACAGTGTAGGTATAATTGGGGTCTATTGGAAAACTCCGATACAGCACGATTGAGCATTGAGACTGAAAGGGGGGGGAGATGCTCAATCGTGACGTATTATGTTGTTATAGGCAGTAAACATCCGATAGCCCAGCTGAGAAGACGCGGCCTGTCGTCTTGAGAATAAAATATAAAACTTTGTACCAACTCGATTCTGGTTACTTCCTTTGTCACTGTTATAGGGAGTAATTAATGGTGCCCTCGACCGAGGATCTGAGGTTGATCTAGGCCGGCCAACAACAAACAACAAAAAAACTATCCACTGACGGCATGCTGTAAGAAATATTATGAAGATAATAAATCATGGCCTATCACGCGAAGTACTCAAGAATCAGGAGCCGTGGCCGAATTGATAATGGCCGTTAACTGAACTTCAGCTTTCAAGGTTTTCCGGAGCCGAGATCTGAACTCTGGAGTTTCAAAAGAAAGGGGCTTCTATTTTAAAGCGCCAGCCACTGAAAGTTATCAATACCAAGGGGCTTCTCAGGACCGTTGCATGAAACTTATCGTTTTTTTTGAGAAGAGCCATCCTGTCCTAAAACTTTAAGAAAACCAGAATTTCAAGCTGAACCGTCAGACAAAAGAAGAAAAAATAAGTCAAGAACTCTTCTAGGCTCAAGTAATAATGGACAAAGCCTTGTAATTTCGTGATTGGGTTTTTTGAACACATAAATATCACTGGGCTTCGGTTAACTGTGATAAATTTTTGGGGCCACGTCATTACTACGACCCCTATCAAGTCGCCGATGATGTACTTCACTCAGAATCAAGGAAGGGACCCAACCAGGGGTTGAAATCTATCCAGGCATCCCATGAGAACGTGACCCAACCAGGGGTTGAAATCTATCCAGGCATCCCATGAGACGTGACCCAACCAGGAAGAGTATCTGGCAGCTACAAAATTTACCTGAGGGAAGAGAACTCCGCCACCTGAGCTTCTGGACTCCGCCACTTAAACTCGAGACTAGGTTTCACTTGATGCGAACTCTGGTTAGTGGAACTAGATCCATCAGCTAATAAAAGAAGGTAACTGTGTAACTCCGGTGATGTGCCATAAATTCTTGGTTAGAGCAGAGTCTAAAACATTATTATATTATTAGAAACAGGTATGAGGATTTATAGCGAACTTTTTGGTTTCAAACAGGACTTATTGAAGACAAGGTTTTTCCTCCCTCTACGCTGACAGAATATTGATGCTGATTACAACTTGTGCTCTTTAGGGATTAACCAAGGGAAATTTGTGCGATTCTGGAATTAAATAACTAATGGAGCAGTTTATGAACTGGGGAATTATGTGTTGTAAATTAGTAAATTTAGGTGATTCATAAATAAGGTAATTAATTAACCAGATTTTAGAAGCAAATAATTTGAAATTGTGTTTTTTTTTGTTCTTTGCTTGCTTTATTTCAGTATTTTTTCAGCATGACGGAACAGAACACCGGAGCACAAGTTTAGACGTTAAATTAAGAAATTACAACAATGAAATTGGTTACTTGTATAAATATTTCAGCTTAGAAGACTCAGCACAGCACATATTTCAGCTGAACTCAGGATAAGTTTTTTTCTCAGGTACTAAAGAAGTATACAGAACAATATTGTTTCAGCTGGATAGATATTTCAAAGGAACTGAATATGAATTTCTTGTGCGGGGAGTTACAACGGGTTAGCACATGGTTAGGAGAATTAAAGATGTCAATTACGGAGGTAGAGAGTTTTCTGAAAACGTTGAAGAACAAAACAACTAGACAGGATCCTTATAGAATTATGGTAGACAGTAATAGAGTAGGAAAGAATAACAGGAGACAGACATTGCCTAATAAAGACAGAAGACAATATGGTTATGACGAACCAAGGCCTGATCTATATAGAGTAAAAGACAGTGAAAACAGACGAAATAGTGAAAGCTCGGACTGGTATAAATACAAAAATGGACGTGAGAGAAACATTTCAAAGAAATCATGGGACTGGCCTTCTCACAGTGCAACTGCTAGAAAAAGACGTGACGACTGGTTAGAGAAAAGACAAAGACAATATTTAAACTCAGGTGTAAGAGACAGAGTTGAACCAGTAAGTAAAATACAGACTAGTCCTAAAATGGTTGCGAATGTGACTAGTAGACAGGAAAAGAAGAAGACGATATTAGTAAAGAAAAGAAACCGAGAGACACAGACGCAGACAAGTAATACGGTAGAAAGTAGCACGCAGACTCAGGTACAACCAGTCAGCAAGTTAACAAAGGGAACTCAAACTGACTTCATAGAGAATCAGTCTAAATCAACTCGTTTGACTAAGAGAGACAAGGTTGAAGTTGAGAAAGATGGACAGACGAGGACCAAGAACGACAGAAAGATAAGAGGAGAAGTATTGACGAAAGTGTTAGTATGGTTGTAAATAGAGGTAGTGCCATGTCAAGTTGTTCAGCCATAGACAAGAAACTAGTTCCCAGATGGTGTAGGAATATTGGCTGTCAGAGTTCAAGCTACGGAGAAGATATTCCCACAGCTGAATATTATAGTGATGCTGAATCAGATATTATTACAGAGGATTCGGAGAATGAGAGTGTTACACTACGGGCAGGTCCTGAATCGAGGCGTGATGTTCCATCATATGGAGTAGTTGCTGGTAGACAGACGGACAGAGTTTTGGGTAGTGACTCTTTGAAACAAAATACTGGTTTGTATGACAAGACAGTAGGAAAGGCTAAGGGACGAAGACCGAGGAAGAGAAAGAAAGTCAGACGTTTTTAAAGATGACTATGGGAATAGGGCCGACGTATTTGCAGTAAATTATAATGAGTCTGATGAAGGAACTATAATTAGTGTGTCATCTGAAGACGAGATGGGAAGGTATAAACGTTACGTGAGGTACACAGGAAACAGTGAGCAGACTGACGCAAATATAGGAAATAGAAGGAACTCATTTAAGAACAAGAATAGTGGTAGACAGTTAGCGGGAATTTATTCAACGACAGAAAGTGATTTAAGAAAAATAGAAGACCTTAGGACCTTAAGACCTGAATACTTTAACAGGTTGACAACAGATAGTGAGGATGACATTATAACGGAAAGACGAGTGAATGTATTGAAAGACAGTGAAGTGTTTAATTTGGACACACTATATAACGGTTAAAATTCCTTGGGTGAAGAAGGAAAATGAAATAGGTCTGGCTTATGAGAAGAACCCCGGTTTGAGAGTATAGGTATATGAGCTGTCTAAAATAGGCAGAGGAATTTTGTTGGTGATAAGGAAGTACGGCAAATGATATTCCACGTGGATTACGTAATACAGGATATCGTCTGGTTGGTAGCGAGGTAGAGAGAGTAAAATAGGGTAGATTCAGGACAGAATTAATAGAGGGTGAGAGATATGTTAGGCAGGAATATTAGTATTAGAAATAGTTTGACTCAGAGCTATGACGTGATGTCCGAGAGGGTTTTGCTTGTTGGTTGGAGAAGAAAGAATAGTATTGTTGACAGGTGAACCGAGAGTGTCTGGTGAGGTGATATAGACTGAGGAGGCACTGAGTATCCTGTGCGTAAGATAGTCAGTTGAACGTGAGAATAAAAGTATAATAAATAATAGACTGTAGAAGTGGATGCTTGAAAAATACGAGTTACGTCGTACTTGTGGAGAAAGAAGAAAGTTGTTGTGGGTGGAAAAGTATAGAATGATAGTTACGAAGTTAGGGGCTGGTTCACCAGAATGAGGTTTGTTTTGAAGAGATAATAGATAGTACTGTGAAAGCAATTTCAGCTGCGAGAGGTAGTGTATAGGGTCTGACCTTCGTATAGAAGTGAGTGATTGAGTAAAGTAGAGATATAAGAAAGCAGTGAATTGAGAGAGTCCTCTAGAATAGTTCGTCTGGTTGTGCGGTGTTCATACGTGAATATAACTGTAGTCAGACAGGTGTTCGTCGTGATGAAAGAAGTAAAAAGAAAGAGCTGTGATGAAGTCGCCTAAGTGAAATACGTAGATAGAATGTAAGAGTAACGTTAATATGTCTTGTGTCAACGTGTGTAGAGGAAATCAATACGTGTTGATATGTGGGGAATGATTGATGGAATGTTGAGGTGGCGTCTAAAGTATTTAGTTGTAATAATAGTATGGAGACGTTAGGTTGACGCGACACGAGAGTAGGCGTGAGATGAGAGCGAGGTTGTGTTGTGTATCATTGTCCGTGTGAATATGAGAAGAGCGGTTGATAAGTAACGTTGATAAATCGTGGAACATAGAGTGTGCGAAAATCGAGAGATAGAAAGAAAATTATAATGTCTTTTCGTAGAATATCTGAACTTGGAAGGAAATTATAGAAGTCGTATGACAGAGAGTTAATATTCTGACTGACAATTCACAAAACATCTTTAGTATTTTTGACAGGAACATGCCGAAACAGGAGTGACTAATACGGAGATGTGAGAAAAATGAGGTCCGTTGTCAGTTATCAGGACATGAGTTGCTGTTCCGAAAGAATCCTGATAAATAGGAGTGAAAGATACGAAGGTAAATAAGGTGAGGTAAATGAAAATTAGAAAGGGTGTTTCGACTGGTTTGACTGTCGTCAAGATGTGAAAAGGATAGGAGAGAATTGAGGTAATGGTGCTGAGATACAGAAAGTACTGATGCAAAAGAATGAAATATTAATTGCGTCGGATAGATGAGAAACTTAAAGGTTGAATTAGTTGTCAGGACAGGAAGTAGATGTGTTGGTGAGGGGTCTATATTAGATAGACAAAGTTTTGTTGGACGTAAGAGGATGAAGATACTGTAGTTAACAGTAGTGATTAAGAAGTTTGGTACAAAGCCAAGGGAAACAATTAGTGTATCGAGCCACAAGTACAGTTTATATTGACGGCTGGTACATTGAGATGACATTGGAATAATCCCCACATAATAGAATAAATGTGTCGACCTGTAGTTTACAGTGCTGGATTAAGAGGATATTTTGGATGTGATGATGTATTAGGAGTGAGGGGAGATAATCAATGTTTGACTTCCAGAAAAAGGAATGGTCAGTTGTTGAGTATGGTTACGCATTAAGATAATCTGTAGATAACAGAGGGACATTTGTATACGTATTTTGGCATTAATGCTTGGTATGGAGTTGTTTTGTTATACATGACTTGCCTAAATAGATAGGTGTTACATTGGTTAGCAAAAGAGACCAATGCTGCTGGGTCACTTTACGTGGTTAATTCTAAGAGAATTATGTTTTTTTTGAAAACCTTCCCTTTAGTGAGAAGACACTTGTATTTATTGTAATTGAGCTTACAATGCCTCATATATATAAAGTTAATTTTGCTTGATTTGGTCCTGTAAAATTGATTGTAATTATTTTAGAGTAGGGATATTGTGTCCTTAGACTTTCATGTGTAAACTACTGGTCCGTAAAAGAGACCAGTAGTAGTAGAAAAAAATAGATTAGGATGTATGTTGTATTATTTTAATCATCGTCACCATCATCATCACTATCATCATCATACTTTTAGTTGAATTGCGGGGAAACATAAATGAAGGTTACAAAAATTTGGGGGGGATTTGATGTCCTGTTGTGATTTTATTTCACTGTTTTGTGTGTTAAATAGTAATTAATTAAGTTATGTTTAAATTATAGGGTTTTTGTCGAGAATAAAGACAATACAGGGGGCTGTAATTAGGACCCTTCGTTCAGAAAGTTATAATAAACTATTGTGAGCTAATAGAGAGACACATTCTCTTTGTGAAGAATAACTTCATGGGTGTATATTACTGGGATAATCAGCATAGTGAGGTTGATGGGCTTATGAAGAAGTGGAAACATATACCGGGGATGGTTATGGGAAAGGTTAGAGATACACTAAAGTAAGCATTAATTAGAAAAATATGGGATTAGAAACCACATGGGAGAAGAAAAGATTAATGAATATATTCAGTGGGGTAAAGCTGAGAAAAGTTTTGAACATAGTTTCCGGGGTTATAGAAGAATAAGAAAATTACCCCAGACAAAGAGTAAACATGAATTGGATCCATGTTTGACTAGACACTGTAGATAACAGTACAATAATAAAGAGGTGTTAGGGTGTAAATGAGAAATGAACATAGGGGAGACATAGGGACATGGGGTGTTTGTGGGTCCGTAATAAAGGGACTGAGATAAAGTTGATTACAAGCAGTCACAGACATGAGTGGTTATTTTTGCGGCTGTAGATTACGGCATGAATTATGAATTGAGATTTTAGAGAGACATGGGGTTACATGGCCTGGGCAGGATGCAAATGTTTATAAGTGGGTCAGTTTACAATGTTGTTTTTGATGGTTAATATTTAAGGGGAGATTTCAAGGTTACTAGGTTGCTGTTGATAACGGCATGCCCAAAAAAAAAAAAAAAATGGACATTAAGTGAGAACCTGAGGTATTGGAGAAGATTAGTTATACGAGGTGATGAGGTTATGTGAGGTGTTGGAGGAGGTCTTAAGGGGTAATAGACCTTTTTAATTGTGTCTTTGGGATGTGTTTTGTGGTTTACAATGTGAGGGTGAGGTAAGGTAGTGTCTGTTATATAGACACTTAGAAGTGAAGATTATTTTTGGATGATGGTTGGTATTTGATGCTGTAGATAGCAGCGTAAACTGTTACCATAATGAGTGGTACTGGGGGAGATATAATGGTTTAGAATTTATTGCATAAATTCTCAAAAAACAAAGGGGTGTAAAGGGGTGTGTGGTTTAGGTGAATGTTGTTTTTCGAAAGAGTCTATTTCTTCTTTTAAATTCCGGTGGCCACCGATTCTTTATCTTCCTATCGTATGAAAGTGATTTCAGGTTAGTTGAAAGTGGGGAGTTAGTAGTATTGGTGATAAGAATAAGGAGGAGTTGGTGTCAGCGTTTGAAGTGGAAAGCAGATTGCTTATTGAAGTGGAGAAGGAGTATTTAAGAAAACGTGTTATGGTGTTATGATGTATTATAAACTGAATTTGAAATGTTATATGTAAATATGTTATGTTTGCTTGAAGGACCAAGAACGAAGAAGAAGTGGCTTGATTATATAATGTTGGGGAAATAGAAAGGAAAGAAGGACTGGTTGGATTAACCGTGGTATTATATAAATAAAAAGCGAAGAAGAAGTATATGGGGAGGTTGTAGAAGAGTAAAAGATGTATTGGCGAAGGTTAAAAGACAAATAGGGAATAGAGTATGGGGATTATGAGTAAAGATTTTTCCTTTAAAAGGAAAATTCTTTAAATAACATGGGGAGGTGTAACAGTGTAGGTATAATTGGGGTCTATTGGAAAACTCCGATACAGCACGATTGAGCATTGAGACTGAAAGGGGGGGGAGATGCTCAATCGTGACGTATTATGTTGTTATAGGCAGTAAACATCCGATAGCCCAGCTGAGAAGACGCGGCCTGTCGTCTTGAGAATAAAATATAAAACTTTGTACCAACTCGATTCTGGTTACTTCCTTTGTCACTGTTATAAGGTCTGCACTTAATTTAACTAGTAGAACTCTGTCCGACACTGCCCAATATCCTTGAACAGATTTTGATGTTTTCCGGTCCAAAATAATTGCCACTCCCCTATGACGATCTTCACCTCCAGAATAAATAATCTTGAAATCTTCATCTATCTTTATGCCTGCTCCTGTGCATCTCGTTTCGCACATACCTAATATATAAATTTTTTCCCTTCCAATTTCTTGTTTTATGTTCTCTAATTTTTCGTCGTCGTTTAACGTCCTAACGTTCCATGTTGCTAATTTTAACGTCTCTGTCCTTGTCTTGCGATGATCAGTCTTTAAGCGAATCATGATGTACTAGGCACTTTTAAAGAGGTAGTTTGCCGTTGCTTTCCTCTATGGCAGCGACCATACTGGTCGGAGACCGCAGCCATTGACCCAAGAAGAGCTCCTCTGCCTGCCGTCGTAAACTCGAGACCATGACCAACAAATATCTGTCGGCTGCCCTCAAAATTTCATCCACCACCTGCCTTCCGTGGCTTCTTTTGAAAACTTCCAATAAAAGAACACAAAATAACATCACATAATCCACAGGAAAACACTATTCACAGGAAATCCATAGGAAATCACACGAAATCCAAAGGAAACACTAAATAGCGTCCCCCCATAAAGCACGCGTCATTTTGTCGCCATTGTACCGGAAGCTTCCGGAATAAATAGCTTCTGGAAAGAATAAATACAGGGTGTTTGAAATCAAAAACAGGAAAGATATTATTGGAAGAAGGGGCTGTAATGAAGAGATGGAATGAGTATATAAGAGAATTATATGAAGGAGAAAGGGAAGAATTAACAGAAGAAAGTAACTTAGGAGGTCCACCTATTCTAAAAGAAGAATTAGCTGACGCTATGAAACATATGAAGAAAGGAAAAAACGGCTGGGCGAGATGAAATCACAATAGAAGAATTAGAAGTATTGGAAGAATTTGGAGTAGATACATTAACCAAAATGTTGAATGATATTTACAGCAGTGGATATTTGCCCAGTGATATGCTGAAATCTGTATTTATAGCTATACCAGGAGCAAATGAATGTGAAAATTTTCGTACAATTAACCTCATAAACCATATCACTAAGCTTCTCCTCTGAATCATAATGAGAATAATCAGAAAGAAAATACAAATGGAAGTTAGTGAAGAATCGTATGGATTTGTGGAGGGAAAGGGCACAAACAATACAATATATACATTACGGACACTAATAGAAAGGTCAATAAAGAAACAGAAAGACATATATGTGTGCTTCATAGATTATACTAAGGCATTTGATAAAGTAAAACATGATGAACTGATTAAAATGTTGGAAGATATCAACATTGATGGGAAAGATTTAAGAATAATAAAGAATATTTACTGGAACCAAGTAGCAGCAATTAAAATGGGAAATAAAGAGGAATAGTTACGAACAGATAAACTAGGAGTACGACAGGGGTGTGTCTTGTCACCAGATCTCTTCTCCCTACATAGCGAAGTAATAATGAGAGAGATCAAAGAGATGCCAGGAATACTAGTTGGAGGTTATAATATAAATAATATACGCTATGCAGATGACACAGTATTGGTGGCGGATAATTCAACAGACCTAGAGCAATTGTTGGAAATTGTAGTAACAGAGAGTGCAAGGAAAGGACTCTCCTTGAATATCAAGAAAACAGTAACAATGGTGATATCAAAGAAAATGGTGACACCAAAATGTGACATAGAAATAGAAGGGAAAATTCTTAACCAAGTGGATAATTTTAGATACCTAGGGGCATTTATAACATCAGATGGAAGATGAACAACAGATATTAAGAGCAGAATAGGGCAGGCAAAAGCCGCATTTCAGAAAATGAAGAGTATCTTATGCAATAATTCACTATCACTGAATGTAAGAAAGAGAGTGCTGAAATGCTATGCAGAACCAGTTTTGCTGTATGGCAGTGAATCTTGGCATGTAATTGAACAAATTAAGAAGAAATTAGAAGCAACAGAGATGTGGTTCCTGAGACGAATGTTGCGAATTCCTTGGACTGCCAGAGTAACTAACGACGAATGCCTGAAATAGGCTAATGAAACTAGAACATTATGTACAACAATAAGAAAGAGGTAAACATCTTGCTTCGGTCATGTGATGAGAAGAGAGGCATTGGAGAACATCATGACAACTCGAAAGATCGAGGGGAAGAGAGGCAGAGGCAGACCAAGAGAAATGATGCTAGATGGATTGAGACGGTGGCATGGAGGAATATCAGCAGCAAAGTTGATCCAGAAAACCAAAGACCGAGATCTGTGGAGAGCCGTGAATGCCTACGCCAGCTGGCAGGGCACTTGATGATGATTCGGCGAAGTGATCAGGCGGCAGGTTCGAATTTAGTTTACCTACAACTTAACATTTTACATTATCTTTATTGCTTCCTCTGATCTCTACATTTGTCCTCGACTTCAATGAGTGCAATCAATAATTGACAATTTATTTATCATCAAATTGTGATGTACTCAAACGTTCAATGAAAATATATATGTGAACAGCCTAAATAGTTGGGGATGATAATAATACATTTTTTTTTATTTATGGGAGTCTCTGTGGCGAAGTGGTCAAGCCGTTTGACTCGTGCTCCGAAGGTCGTGGGTTCGATTCCTGGTCGCGTCCTTCGGTTTACGAGTTAAATGTGTCGGAGACTCCTGCGGGTCGTCGCTAAAAGCTACGGAGTTCGTGCTTTGTGCGACGCATTCCGTGCTGCGGAAAGAGATCGAGCCATATGGTATTAAACCCGTGCAATGAAGTCGACCCTGGCGACGTTTTTTAAAAATATTTTTAATCAGTAATAATAATAAGTGTAAAAGTTAGTTGCATATCCTTTACAGGACGTCGCAGTCACCCCAGCATTTGTTGGGTGTTTGTGATTTATTGGCAAGTTTATGTTCAGTAGTTTGCCATTGCTTTCTGAACGACCGTCACTCATACATGTGTAATCAACTCAATGCGATCTGCTTCTAAATCTCCCGTAGATGTGTTCCGAACGCGATATGCTGGATTACGAATTGTATTCGTAACCTCTTCGTCACAGAAATAATAACATAAACATCACTAATTTCATTAAAATATCAGTTGAAATTGAAGTGGTGTGACAAATTTGATAGTTGACAGAGGACCTAGTTTGTAGGGTTCTCTGGAGATATATCTTGAATAATAAATAACAAGATAAAGGATATGATTTAGCACGTTTTATGTCTAGAGGTCTCTTAAATGAGATAATCATTCCCGCAATAGCCTTTTTGGAGAACCACTTTTCTTTGGCTCAAACTCCCACTGTGAGACCACTATGTATCTACACAGAAATTTATAAAAGAAGTAAAATAGTTCACCCAAGGCCAGAGAAGATCTGAACTATTAGCCCCTGTACAACTGAGGATCCCTCTCACTCATTATAATGTTGCCAGTGTGCTATTAGATCTTCTCTTATTTATTTTGTCAGTGTGACCTATATCAGTTTTGTCCAATTGCTTTGGGACTGTAGGATTCAGTTTTTGTAGACAAACTCAACAATAACTGTACATTACATCTGTTGGACAAGACATCTACATGACAGTTTCTTGACAAAAGTGGGACATACATTCACAAGGAATTGTGTACACCAGCCATTGTACAAGACTTACATCATAAGAGATACTTGACAACATCTCTACAAGACTTTTCACAATATGTATAATCAACCACAGCACTTAAGACAGTCACCAGAGACAACACTTGACAGCAACTGTACAAGAAATTCACTGGGGACATGTACTTAAAACACTGGTTCAATAATACTGTTTATTGAGCTGATGGTGAGTCGAGTGATGACCATTGTTTCCTCTCCTTGTCATGTCAACACTTCAATCATTACATAGAAATTGCAAAAAAAATATGTCACACATGCATGTAGAGAAACATGATACACCACCTTAACCTCTC
>JACEFZ010011883.1:0-19791 GCA_014155875.1 Cepaea nemoralis | reverse complement strand
AAAGCCCAAAATTTTTCCCTTTTAAAAAATTTTAAACCCCCTATCACCCTCACTCGAGCGGGATAATAGAAAAGTTTAATGGGATCTGAAGCACATCCCTTGCCAAAGTAACTCAAGATCCCCCCAATAACTGGGATGTATTTTTCCCAGCTGTCCTTTTTGTTATCGCGATGGTACCACATTCTAGTACCGGTTTTTCCTTTTGAATTTATCTATGGTGCCAAACACGGGGGCCTTTAAAACAATTTATCACCAAATTTTAAAACTGTTTCCACTCCAGTATTAAAAACCCATATCATCATTTGTGTAGGAAAACATCATTGCGTGAAAGGAAAATTAAATCATGTGAAATTGCAAAAAGGGCACTAAAACTATTGGTGATTTACAGACATTTTACGCGGGACAAGGTAACAGGACTAAAAACTTTAAAAGCTGGACAGGACGTTCTACTACTACTCCCAAAGGGTTTAGGGGGACAGTACTGACAGATTTTTTGGCAGGGCCCTTTTTTAAAGTGACAAGAAAAAAATCTCACCTTTTTGACTACGAAATCCTAATAAAAGCCCAAACCCCAAAATATTTCACATCTTTTTCTAAGACCATACACAACAGAAAAAAACGAACAAGACAATACAACAGCTTGCCACGTGATAATAGATCAGGGAAGATGACGATTCTAGCGAGGGAAAATTCCAACACCTACATTAGACAGAAAAAAACTGCTTGAAGGAGATCAAGATCAATCCAAACCAAAGTCAAGCAGAGAAAAAACATTTGCAAACAGTTGATACAACAGTACAACACCATTTTTCAGAAACCCAGGAAAAAACAGAATTAGTACAGCATCAAAATCACACTCAAAAATCAAACAAAACCATAAGATGCAGGACCATACACCAACCATTACATTACAAGGAACAACTACATCAAGAAATCATCAACTTAAAAAAAAAACAACATCATCAGCGTTTCCCTATCAGTTTTTCTCTTCCCCCAAGGTCATTGTACGTAAAAAGGACAACACAATACGACTTTGCATTGACTACAGAAAAAATGAAAAAAAATAACGTTTTTTAGATCTAACCAATGGCAATCACTGACGATTTCTGACAGAACTGACTGACGCTAAGTTCTTTACGGGCGCTTGACAGGGCTAAAGGTTACTGGCAGATTGCTGTACATGAAGACAGCAGACATCTACACTTTTCCGCCACGCCTTGGGGACTGTACGAATGGTGCAAATTTCCATTTGGGAGTCAATGCCCCACCCAAAATTCGTACGCATGACACGACTCCTCCTATCTGACATTCCTAATATCATTTGCTATATCGACGACATCTGTGTCCATACAGAGACAATGACGGAACATATAAAGACACTGGAACAGACACTAGAACGTATCAGACAGCACGGACTGACAGTGAAACCTTCAAAGGTGAGCATGGCTTACCCAGAGATATCATTTTTGGGTACAGAATATCCATGGCTTTGTCATGACAGACAACAAAATTGTCTCCAAAATTCTAAAACTGTCACTTCCAACAAATAAGAAACAAGTCTGCAGTTTGTTGGGACTTATAAACTATTACAGAAACTTTATTCCTGATTTTTCAGAACTGACTGAGGTTTTTTCTAACTTACTAACCAAGGAATAAACCCGAAAAAGTTGTAAACGTGAATGCCTACGAAATGCATTTCATAAAGTTTTGGCACACTTTTTCTGATAAGAATTCCAATAATCTCATTCTTAAATTGCCCAACATCCATTTACCTTTCAGGTTAAGAACAGACGCTAGCTCCGTTGCCATTGGGGCAGTCCTGTTGCAGGAACACAACAACATCCTGCATCCAATTTGTTTCCTATCAAGAAAACTAAGGCCTCGAGAGCGGGCATGGTCCATTCCGCAATTAGAAGCACTGGCCTTAGTAGAAAGTGTGACGAAACTATCCAGATATCTTCTAGGACGTCACTTTATCATCGAAACTGACAACAGTCCATTACGGTATATAAATGCCGGGGTACCATCAAATATATGATTGCTCGCTGGTCCTTAAAGCTTCAAAATTTCAGTTTCGAAGTTCGCCATATTCCCGGCCAGAATGAATACAATCACCGACCTTTGTCCCGTTGTCCGAACCGACCCAGTAAGCAATGTCGGAGTGCACTGTGTACTATTACACTCAGACCAACACAGCCACCAATGAAGTGAATTCTGTTGCCATTCCCCTACTGTGTAAGGTCTATAATTAAAATTGTGATACGGTTTAGAAACCGACATGTATAGTATACTTATTTTAATCAAGTCATGTAATGAGTGTAGTATAATTGTGTAGTGTGTGTTAGAAAGAGAACAATATTAATTGTAAATATACACCAAGAACAGTGTCACAGACGCTTAACCACTTACCAGAAGCGAACTTTACCATTGTGACATCTGTGAGTGATTTTCTTCACCGTTATATTTTAACGACATGTGCAAATGTGGACCGAACATGGACTTCTACACCACCTCTACAGCGAATTTAATCCAAATTGTTCGACGTTGGAACATCCGAAATAAGAACATTCGATCATTATCTATAAGTTGTGAACACATCGGAAACAAGAACATTCCATCATAAGCCGAGAGTTGTGATACTATAACATCAAACACGAACTTTGATAACGTTTTACCATCCGTTAAAACCGAAACAGTTGTGTTTCGAACAGTGTAACAGCAACTAAATTTTGCGTTTCGTGTGCATTTCCGGTGTAATTTAAAAAAGTATAGCAAAATTAGCAGACGATATACAAATTTTCAAAAATTTATGACAATTGTAAAATCCTTTTGAATCTATAAAATATAATACACCAATTGGGTACTTATTTATTTTGATTAGTGTAATCTTAGAATCATATCTTGATTAATGTATTCATATTACCGACTTTTTCTCGTTAATATGAAGAAACGTCAAGCAATGATGCTAAGAAATTAAATAATTATTGTAATGTATAGAATTTCTTGAATGTCAAAATTACTTCCCTTGCATTTGTGAATTACATCAAGGGCCATAATTTGAAACATATTCATTAATGTGTATTGTATAGATAGACATTTTGTTGCTCAAATGGTTAGCACAGCAGGTAGGCGTCCACCAAGCATGTCATAGAGCTGCCAACATTGCAAACCAACATAAGAACTCCTGACCAAATGAGGGCCAGAGTTTTAAGTGTTTAATACGACTAATACAAAGGTGTATTTCAGTCTGGCTAGATGGTTGTTGCAAACAATCATATTATTACGTTTTTTTCAAATTGCTGCGAGGTAGATGCGTGAAGCTGGTACTACTTGATCTGACTGGGTATTATTGCAATGGAGGTAACCAGGCATCAGGGGGATGAAACCTGAATTGTGTTAAAAGTTGTACTTCATTTGTCATTTCAATGCAACTTACATTTTTTTGTATATATTTCCCATGCCTTATATGTATTTCATGCATAACACTGGGAAAGAGTAGTCTCTGACATGAAGTTAACACTACCCCAGTATATACATACATCATGAATGAAAGATGGCATCTTTCATTGAGGTACCCGGGGAGAATGTCAGAGCCTAGCTATGCAGCAACATCGTTACGGCACCCGGCGGACAAGAGTTGTCGGCTGGCGAGATTGTTACCTGACACGCGACCAGCGGTCAGGCTGACGACAGACGCACGCAAGCCACGTGACCCCACCAGAGGCAGTGGGCAGTGTGCGTGATAGCTTAGACCAAGCTGGGACAGGACACTGAAAGGACGTGTGTGACGAGAGCAAGGCGTTTGTGTGAATCTCCGTGGTTGTAAGCCGAACGACTGATATCTTGAGCGTCAGACCTATGAGCTGTATTGTGGTTGTGAGTTATATATTGTAGATCGTTGTAATTATCGTTCTGTATTTAATGTGGCAATAAATCCATAGAACTTGTGTTGCTGTGTCTTACGTCGAATCACGTTATACTTGTACTGTCTCACACGTGTTAGCCAACGAGCCTAATAGAAGATCCTGACAATATATATATATATATATATATATATATATATATATATATATATATATATATATATATATATATATATACAAAACAAAAACTCGCTTACACTCAGGAAATAAATAACCGTAGACCACGAAGACGGTGGAGAGATAATATACATACAGACCTACAAGCACTTGGAATCAACGACTGGCAAGAGAAGGTCAACCAGAGAGACGAATGGAGACGGATTGTATCTACAGCAATGAACCTCATTGGCTCAGAACGCTGAAGAAGAAGTACTTATGTTATAAAATATATTTACGAGGGGAAGTCACAAATGGCTGTAGAAAAAATATCTAAATATGAAACAACTTGAAACCAGTTTATATTTATACATTCAATATCCCTTTATTTCTCAACATAATTTCCACCAACTGTGTTGCATTTATCCCATCGTTTTATCAGTCCTCCCAAACCGGCTGCATAGAACTGCATGCTCTGTTTTCTAAACCACGTTTTCACTTTACATTCTACTTCAGCGTCATTCGCGAAATGTCTCCCGCCAGAAAAGGTGGAAATCATTAGGGGCTAAGTCAGGGCTGTAAGGTCAATGTTCCAGAACTTCCCACCTTAATTGGTTAAGTTTCTCCTGAGTTAATCGAGCCGTATGTGGTCTGGCATTGTCATGAAGAAGCAACACTCCTCTAGTCAGCAGTCCTGGACGTTTTCTTCAAATTGCATCATGAAGCATTGATAGAACTTCACAGTACGATTCATAATTCACATTGTCACCTTTCTTCTTGAAATTGGTTAAAAGCACTCCTTGACAATCCCAGAACACTGTCTCAGCATAACCTTCCTTGCTGATGGCGTAACCTTGAATTTTTGGACACAAGGCGAAAAAGGATGTTTCCATTGCATTGAAGCACGCTTTGATTCGGGCTGGTAGTGATGCACCCATGATTCGTCCCCAGTAACAATCCTGTTCAGCATGTTTTCTCCTTTATCTTCATATCAACAGAGATGATGCAAGGGCAGGCCAAATCGGTTCATTTTGTGTTCCTAGTTCATTTTTCTGGGTACCCAGCTTGAGCACACTTTCTTAAATTTCAATCGATCATGCATTAAGCTGTATGCTGAACCATGTGAGTACCTATTGCAGATGCTGCAGAGTCTATCGTTACTTGCCTGTCACCTCTAATCATCTCCTCCACCCGCTGCATGGATGCTTCTGTTGCAATCTCAACAGGACGACCAGATTGGAATTCATCAACAATTTTAGAGTGTCTTAGAGAACATTTTTCTACCCAGCTATGCACAGCTTTATGCCAGTAGGATCACTGATTCTTCCGAAGTCAGAGAGTATCTGCCAGCATGGCGAGGAACCACCAGTCTGCACACCAATAAGCGCTCAATAATCCATTTAAATGTTATAAGTGCTTATATAATCCATTTAATTGTTATCATTGGCACCTTGCCGTCTTGACAGACGATAGTTTGTAAGGGATGGAGTTATTGCCTCTCCATAGCACAAAGCCTGGGCTAAAATATAGAGATCATGTGTTGCCCATGCAGCATGATTCCTCTCTCGGCCTGCCTAGTTCACTCCAGAGGAAAGGTAACACCTCTACATCTGGAACAAGACAAGCTGCAGAAGCTGCTGGATCAGCAAAGCAATGCTCTAATTGTCCGCCTGTCGGAGCTTCGATCCTAGACCAGCCGCCAACCAAAGCTTAGGGCCTGGTCTGCCCTGCCATGACACTTTGTCTTTAGGTTGCATTTCCTCGCACCAGGGTAAGGCTTGTACCCTCCCAATTGCCCGAAGCCGTTGGCACAATGTGGGGTGTCGGGTTTGGTAAGCGCCGCCCAACGTTTGGCGCTAGCAGAAAGCAGGTAGTACCGTCTACTGTTATACGGTAGCTCAGTCATATCTGACTAAGACCTGACACAATTTAATTGTTATAAGTGCTTATATAACCCATTTATATGTTATAAGCGCTCATATAATCCATTTAAATATTATAAGTGCTTATATAATCCATTTAATTGTTATAAGTGCTTATATAACCCATTTATATGCTATAAGTGCTCATATAATCCATTTAAATGCTATAATAGTTCATATAATCCATTTAGATGTTATAAGTGTTCATATAATCCATTTAAATGCTATAAGTGCATATATAATCCATTTATATGTTCAGTCAATCAATAATGTGCCATGCCTGAAAGCATGGGCAGTCATGACTCGCTATTTCACTCGATCACCAGAGTCGTGGCTCAGATCAGTTTTCCTGTCTCGTCCATGCCATGTGGCCACGCCATCCAGGTATTTACTTCTCTGTCTTCCCCTTGGTCTGTTCCCTTCGATCTTGCCAGTTGTCACTAAGTTCTCCAATCCATTTCTTCTTATAACATGTCCAAAAACTTTTGACTGTCTATGTCTAATTTCTCTAATCAATTTACGATTTCATTTGTCTCCTGTAGTACTTGGTCATTGGTTTTTCTGTCTGTCTATGGTATTCTTTGCATTTTCCTCAGAAACCGCATTTCTGCAGCCATCAGATGTTTTTCACCTTGACTGCTCATTGTCCAAGTTTCACATCCATACAAAAGAACAGGCTCTGTGTATTGATATGTTACAAGTGCTTATATAAACTATTTATTTGCTGTAAGTGCTCATATAATTAATTTAAATGTTAAAAGTCCTCATATAATCCATTTCTATAGTATAAGTGCAGATATAATCCATTTATATGTTATAAGTATAGGGTGTATTTTTAATGATTGCAGTTTTTGAACATATTGCCATTCCAAGTTTTGAATTTACCTATTATATCGGATGAACTCTACAGTAGGTAAATACAAAACATGGATCTGCATTATTTTCAAAAACTGCATACTTATATAATCTATTTATATGCTATAAGTGCTTATATCATTATTATCGTACCATCGTATTATCATTATTATCATATTATATCGCTTAGATCATTATCTAATATTACTGAGTCGTGTAGTTTTGATGTTCGCATTTTGCACATGTCTTTATAATGCATATCTTTTATATTGTTGCTGTTCTCTGTTAGCCTTGAATGATAGTTAGTTAGTTAGTCGACAGATCATCCTCGTTGCACATCGAACCATTCAGTCCATAAGTGCTCGGATCCCCTCCTCAGCAAATCCTGCAGCGTGTAGCGGCTAACGACACCAGTTCTGTGTTGGTTTATCAATCTTCTTTGGCTTCCTGCGTAGTGTTCTTGTTTGGCCACCCCTCTTTTAATTTGCTGCTCTCGCAGTCTGGCCATTGTTGTAGATTCACAGTCATCACTTGGTTCTCGCAAAAGTCTCACTTCTCGTAGAGCATTCAGAATGTCAGCCTGGTCCATGGCGCGTCCGCCCTCCACAGTAGCCTCACCTGCGAGCTTGTCAGCCCGCTCATTTCCTTGTACTCCCGCATGCCCTGGCACGAAGATGAAACTAATCTTTGCCAGCCGAGACCGCTTCAGAGGCAGCAACCATTCTCTTCGGATCGACCCCTCCTCTATCCTCTTGATCATGTTCATTGAGTCGCTAAGGAAACAAGCCCTAGTGAATGTCTGTGTCTCGAGCCATGTTATTGCTTTACTTACTGCCATGACTTCCATGGTCAGGCTACTTGTGGTTTCAGTGAAAGCACCAGAGTCCTCCTTCACAATTCTCCCTCCGGCCCGAGCTGTAAAGGCCCATGAGCTTCTCACATGTCGGACGACCGACCCATCTGTGTAGATGACCGCGTCACCGTCTAGCGAATTCTCGAAAATCAACGCTTGTACTTCAGCCTCAACAGCAGCCGGATTTTCTTGTCTGCATTTTCTATCTAGTTGGATGCAAACTGAAAAGGATGTGCAGAAGTCTGTTGGCACTTGCACCCACTCCTCGCCAGGTTCTAAGTCCTCAAGTGAACACACCTGTTGAAGAATGTCTTCGGCTTGACCCATCCACGACCGTCCTCTTTTTAACCTGCTGCCCTTCACCTTCCTAATTTCACTATGCAGTGGATGTTGTGTGTTTGCGTTAATTCTGAGGTAGGCGCGTGCCCTGCAGCCTTGAATGATGTGTGAATGAAATAATGTATGAAAGAGAGTGATAGAAGGGAGGATTGTTAGACGGGCCTGCGTGCCCAATTCTTAACCCTTTGAAAATAAAGTTTGTTCGTTCGTTCGTATATAATCCATTTATATGTTATAAGTCCTTATATAATCTATTTATATTTATAAGTGCTTATATAATCCATTTATATGCTATTAGTGCTCATATAATCTATTTTTATGCTTTCAGTGCTCATGTAATCCATTTAAATGTTATAAGTACTTATATCATCTATTTATATGCTTTCAGTACTTATATTATAAAAGTAATGATATACTTCTTTACAGAAGAATGCAGACAATTCCTTCATCATCATCATCATCATCATCATCATCATCATCATCATCATCATCATCATCATCATCATCATCATCATCATCATCATCATCATCATCATCATCATCATATGCCCTGTCAGCTGGTGTAGGCATTCATGACTCTCCACAGATCTCAGTCTTTGGTGTTCTGGATTAACTCTGCTGATGGTATTCCTCTTTGCCAATGTCTCAGTCAGTCCAGCATGATTTCTCTTGGTCTGCCTCTTTTCCAGTTGATCTTTCTATTTCTCATGAATTCTCCTATGCCACTCTTCTCACCACATTACCAAAGAATGTTCTAGATTCATTAGCCTCTTCCAGGCAGTCATTGTTGGTTATTCTGGTAGTTCAAGGTATTCATAACATTTGTCTGAGGAACCAACTCTGACTTCTGAGGTACTTGTAATTTACATCCCCAAGTCAAGGACCAGAAGTCACCATTTTAGACCAAGTAACTGGTGTAGGGATTGAACCTGCTACCTCGGGATCAGCACGCAGATGTTTAATAGTGAGAGCCCTTATTCAATCAGCCATGTTGACATTCATTACAGAAATTATGTAAACCATCATCATCATGTGCCATGCCAATAGGCATGGACGGTCATGGTTCCCCATCTCACATGATCATCAGTCTTGGATCTGGTCTGTGTATTTGGCCTGATTATGCCATGTCTTCAATCAATCCTGTTATTTATCTTTGCCTTCCCCTTTCTATTTCCCCATCAAATTTGTCATTTATTGCTAAGTTTCCAGGTTTATGTCTTCTTATAATGTTCCTAAGAAATCTTGACTGTCTTCATCTTATTTCTCTAATCAGTTTATAGTTTATAGACTAAGCATGGAAATCAGTTTATAGCTTATAGACTAAGCATGGAACACCAGCTGATCTTTCCAGTACTTCAGTATTTGTGATCTTATCTTGCCACTTAATACCAAGTATTCTTCGCAGACCCTGCAAATGAAGACTGTTTAAACATTTCTATTGGTGGTGGTAAGTTGACCAGGTGTCATTGCTATATAGAAGACTACTAAGTACACAGGCTTGATATATCAAGACTAAGGCTTGTTTTTGGCATTAAGCTCTCTGTTCTCCAAGACTTTCTTTGTTAACCTGTTCATTGTTGTTGTTGACTCCCCAGTCCTGATATTGATCAGGATTGGTAAGGCAGATGTTAATTACGTATAAATTGATATATTTAGCATGGATCTGACAGTGTGGTCAGAACATCTAAATCAACATCGAGAAAAGATTCCAATCAAGCTCTGCATGGAATCTATCATCTTGCATTTGTCTAGCCACATCCATAGTATGTCCCTTTCTACCCTAGTATGTGTATATAACTGTCTGCCTAATTTAATTTTTCCTATTCTACCCTAGTGTGTGCATGTACCTTCCTGCCTAGTTTAATCTATCCTCCTCTACCCTAGTGTGTACATGTACCATTCTGCTTTGTTTAATCCTGTCAGTTGACCCATAAAGCACCTGGCACTTTGCTTTTTTGTGTGCAGTAGGATTTACATGTCTCAAAGACCCATACATAAAAAGCAAATAGATTGTTTTGGTAGTGTCTAAGACAAATATTGGTATTTGTGTCTTTCTCTCTCTCTCTCTCTCTCTCTCTCTCTCTCTCTCTGTGTGTGTGTGTGTGTGTGTGTGTGTGTGTGTGTGTGTGTGTGTGTGTGTGCATGCGCGCGCGCGCGCATGCGCGCGCGTGCATGCATGCGTGCGTGTGCTGATAAAGGTTTTCTAGTCACAGTGTCCATTCTGTCACTTGTGATTTTGTTCTTATAAAACTGACCAGCTTCACTGTCCATGTGAGTTGATTTCACACACTATACTTTTCTGTGCTCATACCATCGTGTGAGTTGATGTCACACACTATACTGTTCTGTTCCACTCGTACCATCATGTGAGTTGATTTCAAACACTATACTGTTCTGTGCCACTTGTACCATCATGTGAGTTGATTTCACACACTATACTGTTCTGTGCCACTTTACCATCATGTGAGTTGATTTCACACACTATACTGTTCTGTGCCACTTGTACCATCATGTGAGTTGATTTCACACACTATATTGTTCTTTGCCACTTGTACCATCATGTGAGTTGATGTCACACACTATGCTGTTCTGTTCCACTCGTACCATCATGTGAGTTGATTTCACACACTATACTGTTCTGTGCCACTTGTACCATCATGTGAGTTGATTTCACACACTATACTGTTCTGTGACACTTGTACCATCATGTGAGTTGATTTCACACACTATACTGTTCTGTGCCACTTGTACCATCATGTGAGTTTATTTCACACACTATACTGTTCTGTGCCACTTGTACCATCATGTGAGTTGATTTCACACACTATACTGTTCTGTGCCACTTGTACCATCATGTGAGTTGATTTCACACACTACACTGTTCTGTGCCACTTGCACCATCATGTGAGTTGATTTCACACACTATACTGTTCTGTGCCACTTGTACCATCATATGAGTTGATTTCACACACTATACTGTTCTGTGCCACTTGTACCATCATGTGAGTTGATTTCACACACTATACTGTTGTGTGCCACTTGTACCATCATGTGAGTTGATTTCACACACTATACTGTTCTGTGCTCGTACCATCGTGTGAGTTGATGTCACACACTATGCTGTTCTGTTCCACTCGTACCATCATGTGAGTTGATTTCACACACTATACTGTTCTGTGCCACTTGTACCATCATGTGAGTTGATTTCACACACTATACTGTTCTGTGACACTTGTACCATCATGTGACTTGATTTCACACACTATACTGTTCTGTGCCACTTGTACCATCATGTGAGTTGATTTCACACACTATACTGTTCTGTGCCACTTGTACCATCATGTGAGTTGATTTCACACACTATACTGTTCTGTGCCACTTGTACCATTATGTGAGTTGATTTCACACACTACACTGTTCTGTGCCACTTGTACCATCATGTGAGTTGATTTCACACACTATACTGTTCTGTGCCATTTGTACCATCATCATGGCACCACATTCTTTACCCTTTACTGTTTGCCATGGGAGTCTCCATGTTGAAGTGGTTATGCTGCCCGCCTCACTCTCCGAAGGTTGTATGTTCGGTTCACAAGTGTAATTTCCTCAGAGACTCCTGGGGGTCATCGCTTGATCTACAGAGTTCATGTTTTGTGTGATACTTTTGGCAGGTCAGTCCGGGGAATTAATGAACGAACGAACAAACTTTATTTTCTAAGGGTCACAAATTGGGCACGCAGGCCTGTCTTACATTTGGCCCTTCCAATCAGTCAGCTTTCGTTCATCAATTGTGCATGTTACATTCACTTAGGAAAGAAACATTGTCAAATGAATGTTGTAAACATAAACAATGCATACTACCATGTTATGAGACCTGCAGGCAGTCACACGTACACACACACATTCATAAACACATACTTTCAACCCTGCATACATACTTACATCATGTACCCAAAATCTCGCAGTTATGCACTCATTCAATAAGACACAATTACTTACTCCCTTGCATACATATGAGCCATATGGGATAAAACCGGGTGTAATTAAATCAATGCTCTTGTCTTTTAAACCGTGTTTTTACTGTTTGCCATGATTTGATCTATGGATTGTGAGGTTTGCATCATGTTTGATATCTCCA
Source organism: Cepaea nemoralis (assembly GCA_014155875.1). Classification (NCBI taxonomy): domain Eukaryota; kingdom Metazoa; phylum Mollusca; class Gastropoda; order Stylommatophora; family Helicidae; genus Cepaea; species Cepaea nemoralis. The sequence continues at coordinate 7,665 of JACEFZ010011883.1, read as the reverse complement.
TGTATCAAAGTATGCATTGTGTGTTTGATGATATAGTAAATAAATAATTTCTGCTAATGGACATCTGTTTAGGCCTTGTGACAGTGCCCTATAGATTGTATTTCTGCTTCAGTATGTCAGCACTAGGATTTCTACTTCAATATGTCAACACTTCTGCTTCAGTATATCAACACTAGGATTTCTACTTCAATATGTCAACACTAGATTTCTACTTCAGTATGTCAGCACTAGGATTTCTACTTCAATATGTCAACACTTCTGCTTCAGTATATCAACACTAGGATTTCTACTTCAGTATGTCAACACTAGATTTCTACTTCAGTATGTCAGCACTAGGATTTCTACTTCATTATATCAACACTTCTGCTTCAGTATGTCAACACTAGATTTCTACTTCAGTATGTCAACCCTAGATTTCTACTTCAGTATGTCAGCACTAGGATTTCTACTTTAGTATGTCAGCACTAGGATTTCTACTTTAGTATGTCAGCACTAGGATTTCTACTTTAGTATGTCAGCACTAGGATTTCTACTTTAGTATGTCAGCACTAGGATTTCTACTTTAGTATGTCAGCACTAGGATTTCTACTTTAGTATGTCAGCACTAGGATTTCTGCTACAGTATCTCAGCACTAGGATTTCTACTTCAGTATGTCAGCACTAGGATTTCTGCCTCAGTATCTCAGCACTAGGACATAGCTAGCTTGTTGTTTGACCTAGTGTAATCCACCCATTTGACTTTCCTGTCATTGTAAATCTTAACATTTATAATTGACATCCTCAGATTCTCCACATAATGTTAGCCAATTCGGCTGTGTTTTCTACAATTGGAATGACTTTGCGAATTGTACCTGGCAACATCCTGTGAAATATGTTAACTGGAATAACATGACCATCAGCACAGCATACACTGTTAGTCTAAAAAATGAGTAAGCATGGTGATGTTTTTGTTTTTATTTTTATGTTTGTTTATTACATTTAATCTGATGTCATTGCCTGTAAATATTGTTTTAGAATAAACATTCTTGCATTGTCTTGTCAAGCCTGTGTAAATATGGTTTGAACAGGAATTCTGTCATGTATGCTATCGCTAGCCTTTGACTATCCCTTGTCTGACTACAACACTACAGGCTGTTGTGTCTCACTTTCTTTGAGTCATGCTAGTAGATCTGTCAGACTTGGGAAACCCTATCATTAACTATTTACTGCCAGCATAACTTTTGAGGTCCCAGTGACACACAAGCCTCTGTACCACATAATGGTAGTGAAGACACAGAAGAGGTGCTCTTAGAACAAACTATCAATTTATGTTATCACTGGCATCTTACCATATTGACAATGTTCTTCTAAAAAGTATAATAACTACAATCTATGAGGTCCAGGGATGGAGTTATACCTCTCTATAGCACAAAGCCTGGGCTGGTTTGTAGAGACCATGTGTTGCCTATGCAGCATGATCCCTCTCTCGGCCTGTCTAGTTCACTCCAGAGGAAAGGTAACACCAATATGTCTGGAACAAGACAAGCTGCAGAAGCACTAGAGCAATGCTCTAACTGTCTGGCTGTCAGAGCTTTGATCCTAGACCAGTTGCCAACCAAGGTTTAGGGCCTTGTCTGCCTGCCATGACATTTAGTCTTTTGGTTGCATTTCCTCGCACTATGATAAGTTTGATGAGTGCCGCCCAACATTCTGTGCTAACAGAAAGCAGGTAGTACCATCTACTGTCATATGGTAGCTCAATCATATATGACTAAGACCTGACTTATTTCATGTTGTCAACTCACAGTTAAATTATGTTCACACATTTTGATTCTTATCACACTTTGTCTTGTGCTGCAGTCAGGTCTCAGCCTATAGATGCCCTCACCTAACTACCGATGGGTGCATATTCAACAGCAGTGAGTTCTTCCTGGTGAAGAATTATGTGTTAGAAGTGAATGTAACAAACAACTCCAGAAACATCACAGCCTCTAAAGTCTTTGTGGTCGACACCTTTAAAGCAGGTCAGAATATTTCCAGTGATCTCATATTATATGTATGAAAAAATAACTACATGTTACGTACTAAGTGATAAATTTGAGGCAGGTTTTATGTGCCAGCATTGGATTGAATTCTTGCAGAGGTCTGCCACTTTGTAAAGTTAGGTTTACCTTGATACTGGGGCATGCAGGTGTTGTGGGCAATGGATTGAATCCCCGCAGAGGTCTACTAATGTGTAAAGTTAGGTTTATCTTGATACCTGGCATGCAGCTGTTGTGGGCATTGGATCAAATCCTCACAGAGGTTCATTAGTAAAGTTAGGTTTATCTTGATACCTGGCATGCAGCTGTTGTGGGCATTGGATCAAATCCTCACAGTGGTTCATTAATAAAGTTAGGTTATCTTGATACCTGGCATGCAGCTGGTGAGGGCATTGGATCAAATCCTCACAGAGGTTCATTAGTAAAGTTAGGGTTATCTTGATACCTGGCATGCAGCTGTTGTGGGCATTGGATCAAATCCTCACAGTGGTTCATTAGTAAAGTTAGGTTTATCTTGATACCTGGCATGCAGCTGGTGAGGGCATTGGATCAAATCCTCACAGAGGTTCATTAGTAAAGTTAGGTTTATCTTGATACCTGGCATGCAGCTGGTGAGGGCATTGGATCAAATCCTCACAGAGGTTCATTAGTAAAGTTAGGTTTATCTTGATACCTGGCATGCAGCTGGTGAGGGCATTGGATCAAATCCTCACAGAGGTTCATTAGTAAAGTTAGGGTTATCTTGATACCTGGCATACAGCTGGTGAGGGCATTGGATCAAATCCTCACAGAGGTTCATTAGTAATGTTAGGTTTATCTTGATACCTGGCATGCAGCTGGTGAGGGCATTGGATCAAATCCTCACAGAGGTTCATTAGTAAAGTTAGGGTTATCCTGATACCTGGCATGCAGCTGTTGTGGGCATTGGATCAAATCCTCACAGAGGTTCATTAGTAAAGTTAGGTTTATCTTGATACCTGGCATGCAGCTGTTGTGGGCATTGGATCAAATCCTCACAGAGGTTCATTAGTAAAGTTAGATTTATCTTGATACCTGGCATGCAGCTGGTGAGAGCATTGGATCAAATCCTCACAGAGGTTCATTAGTAAAGTTAGGTTTATCTTGATACCTGGCATGCAGCTGGTGAGGGCATTGGATCAAATCCTCACAGAGGTTCATTAGTAAAGTTAGGGTTATCTTGATACCTGGCATGCAGCTGTTGTGGGCATTGGATCAAATCCTCACAGAGGTTCATTAGTAAAGTTAGGTTTATCTTGATACCTGGCATGCAGCTGTTGAGGGCATTGGATCAAATCCTCACAGAGGTTCATTAGTAAAGTTAGGTTTATCTTGATACCTGGCATGCAACTGTTGTGGGCATTGGATCAGATCCTCACAGAGGTTCATTAGTAAAGTTAGGTTTATCTTGATACCTGGCATGCAGCTGTTGTGGGCATTGGATCAAATCCTCACAGAGGTTCATTAGTAAAGTTAGATTTATCTTGATACCTGGCATGCAGCTGGTGAGAGCATTGGATCAAATCCTCACAGAGGTTCATTTGTAAAGTTAGGTTTATCTTGATACCTGGCATGCAGCTGGTGAGAGCATTGGATCAAATCCTCACAGAGGTTCATTTGTAAAGTTAGGTTTATCTTGATACCTGGCATGCAGCTGTTGTGGGCATTAGATCAAATCCTCGCAGAGGTTCACAATTTGTCAAGTTAGGTCTATCTTGATACCTGACAAGCAGCTGGTAAGGGCAATGAAGGAGCGGATACAATAGCTGGCTCTGTCACTATTCATTGGCACCTTGCCGTCTTGACAGACGATAGTTTGTGCTTTAAAAAGGCATAATAACTTTTAACTATGGCGGTAGCGAGTGTGACTGATAAGGCCAATTTGCGCTGTAAATGTCCGTTCACAGTGGGTGCATGTGAACACGTGGTCATTTCCACCATCATGCACCATCTTACGTCTCAAACGCTTGATGTGTGACTTTTCTGCAATAATTTTCTCCTTTGACTTTATTCCATTTCTGATATTTGCCCTCCATGCAACACCGTCAGCGGCGACTTGCTCCCAGTGTGCATTATCAATACCTGTATCAATCATGTCCCGCTTACACACATCTTTGTATCGTAGTAGAGGCCGACCCTGAGATCTCTTACCCATCTGCAATTCACCAAAAAAGATATCCTTTGGTATTCTACCATCATCCATCCTCCTAAGATGTCCTATCCATCTAAGTCTACGAAGACTGAGCATGGAATAAACTGTCACACAACCTGATCTTTCCAATACTTCAGTATTTGTGATTTTGTCTTGCCACTTAATACCAAGAATTCTTCGCAGACACCGCATATGAAAGCTGTTTAAGTTGTTCTCTTGGTGTGAGTAAGTTGTCCAGGTTTCACTGCCATAGAGAAGAGTACTAAGGACACAGGCTTGATAGACAAGGACTTTTGTTTTGGCAGTAAGCTTCCTGTTCTCCCAGACTCTTTTTCTTAACCTGTTCATTGTTGTTGCTGCCTTACCAATCCGGATGTTGATTTCCTGATCTAGGGATAATTTGCTATTTACCACTGATCCTAGATATGTAAAATGGTCTACTATCTCTAGTTCAGCGTCGTCAATAAAGATTGATGGTACCCCATGTGCACCTTGTGACATAATCTGTGTCTTCTTTTTGCTAATTGTTAAACCAAATTCAGAACAAGCATTGGAGAATGCAGATAGTAGACATTGCAATTCTTCCTCAGAGTGGGTCGTAACTGCAGCATCATCTGCAAAAAGCAACTCTCTGATCAGTACCCTCCTAATTTTGGTCTTAGCCTTCAATCTCTGAGCATTGTAGAGGCCGCCATCTGAGCGTGAGTGAATGTATATACCACCATCCTGATCATGAAATGCATATTTCAGTAGAAGTGAAAAGTATATTCCAAAGAGGGTGGGAGCTAGTACACAACCTTGCTTAACTCCACTCTTGATTTCAAATTCTTCAGAAGTTGCACCATCAAACTTGATTATACCCTTCATGCCTGTGTGGAACGATTCCACAATGGACAGAAGAGTTGGTGGGCAGCCAATCTTCTTTAGTGCCTTGAACAGACCCTCACGACTGACCAAATCAAATGCCTTTGTGAGGTCGATGAAGGCAATAAACAGTGGTTGATTCTGTTCACGGCATTTTTCTTGCATTTGTCGCAATGAGAATATCATATCAGTGGTAGACCGGTTCTGTCGAAAGCCACACTGTGATTCGGGGTAGACTTGATCTCCTAGGACTTGAAGTCTGCGCAGAACAATTCTGGCAAATACTTTTCCAACAATACACAGAAGTGAGATACCCCTATAGTTGTTGCAGTCGCTCCGATCGCCCTTGTTCTTGTACAGTGTTATGATGCTTGAATCTTTGAAATCCTGTGGGACTTGTCCTTCACGCCAGCATAGCTCTATTAGCTGGTGGATCTGTATAGTGAGTGTGTCTTGCCCACTCCTGATAACCTCTATTGGAATCCCATCCTTACCTGGAGCCTTGCCAGATGCAAGTTCATTTATAGCACACTTAACTTCTGTTATGGTGGGAAGTGTGTCCAGGTGGTCAAGAGTTGGTAGAGCCTCTATGGCGTTGAGGGCATCATCCGCTAGTTTGGTCTCACTTGAGTAAAACTCCAAATAGTGCTCTACCCATCTGTCCATCTGCTGTTTCTTATCAGTGATGATTTCTCCAGTCAAGGTTTTCAGTGGTGCACTTCTTTTGATCACTGGACCGCAGGCTTTCTTTATTCCTTCATACATGCTTCTTATGTCTCCCTTATCACTTGCGATTTGAATGGACTCACATAACTTGATCCAATAATCATTTGCACACTGCCTGGCAGCCTTTTGCACATCCTTCCTAGCTTGCCTAAGCTCACTCAGAGTGTTACGCGTTGGTCTTTCCTTGTTTCTTAAGAGAGCTTTCTTCTTCTTATCAATCAAGGGCTGCAGAGTCTCGCTGTTGGCCGCAAACCAGTCCTGCCTCTTATGATCCACAGTGCCGTAAACCCCTACGGCAGTTTTATAAAGAGTTTCCTTAATTTGACCCCACTTTTCATTTACTGTACAATTTTCTGGTGTATCAGTGAAAGCGTCTTCAAGTTGCTGTTGAAACTGAAAGCACTTTTCAGGATCATGAGTGTTAATAATATTAATCCTGAGGCTAGATTTGTGTTTAGCTGTGTAGATTCTCTTTGGTCTCAGTCTAACCCTTGCAACAACCAAAGAATGATCCGTATCACAGTCAGCACTGTGGTAACTGCGAGTCAATGATATATGGTTCAGATGTTGTCTCCGTGTGATGATGAAGTCCAGCTGGTGCCAATGGCCGGATCTTGGATGTTTCCATGTGACCTTATGCATCTCTTTTGTTTTAAAAAAGGAGTTTGTAATACATAGGTCATTACTGGTGCAATGCTCCAGCAGCCTTTGCCCATTTTCATTCATGCGACCGATGTTGTATTTTCCAAGGCACACTGGCCATGAACTCGAGTCCTTGCCCACACGAGCATTGAAATCACCGAGCATATAAATGTAGTCAGATTTTGGAACTGCCTTGATCACGGAGTCTAACTCCTCATAGAACGAATCCTTCACATCATCAGAGGAATCGAGTGTCGGTGCATATGCAGTAATAATGGTGGCAAACCCACAAGAGGTTGCCAAGCGCAGGGATAATAGTCTTTCATTTCCTCCTGCTGGAATTTCAATCATTCCCAGTAGCGAATTCTTCACTGCAAAGCCCACACCGTGTTGCCTTTTTTCTGCCTGCCCTCTACCCTTCCAGAAAAAGGTGTAGTTGTTTTCCCTGAGTGACCCTTCCTCAGCGAGGCGAGTCTCCTGCAGGCCAGCAATATCAATGTTTAGACGATTGAGTTCGGCATCAATCACAGCCGTTTTTCTCACATCGTCAATATTGGTCAAGTCAGTGGAAAATCCTGGACACATGGTTCTCACGTTCCAGGTTGCAAGCCGTAGCTTGAGGTTTCTATATTTATTTTTGTTTTTGTTTGTACCTGGTGCATTGGTTTTACAGCCTGCGATTCAGATTTTGTCCTAGCCCCAAGCACCCATTGAAGCAGGCAGGCTGTGGCGGATCAGCACCCAATTGGCTGGGGGCTGCCCAGCTTGAGGCGGGCGGTAGCTGATCAGTGACACCTATAGGTGTCTCCCACCGTCAGAGGCAACGCGTGGCGCCCCATGTCTACGCCAACTGACAAGGACTTATAACCCGTAACAGTTGCCTCTCGCTTTGATTCCGAGACCAGTTAAGACCAAGGATGGAGTTATTGCCTCTCCATAGCACAAAGCCTGGGCTAAAATATAGAGATCATGTGTTGCCCATGCAGCATGATCCCTCTCTCGGCCTGCCTAGTTTACTCCAGAGGAAAGGCAACACCCCTACATCTGGAACAAGACAAGCTGCAGAAGCTGCCGGATCAGCAAAGCAATGCTCTAACTGTCCGCCTGTCGGAGCTTCGATCCTAGACCAGTCGCCAACCAAGGCTTAGGGCCTGGTCCGCCCTGCCATGACATTTTGTCTTTAGCTTGCATTTCCTCGCACCAGGGTAAGGCTTGTACCCTCCCAATTGCGCTCTTCCGCCC
>JACEFZ010011882.1:0-39936 GCA_014155875.1 Cepaea nemoralis | reverse complement strand
GAAGAGCTCATGGTGGTCGACCAGCTGAAGAAGCAAATGTCTAAACCTCTCAGGACGTTCCTGGGAGAACAAGGAGCGGAACGTATTGACCTCGTGAATAAATTAGCAGAACGGTTCGTCGAGGTACATGGGGAGGCAAAGGAAAACCTTTCCACCAACTCCAAAAGTCAAGAGAAACATGACAAGAAGAAAGCCAAACACTCAGGAACCAAAAAGTGGGAACCTTATGTGCAAAAATCAGAGGATAATTCAGAGAAGAAGAAGGAGGGAAGCAAGAGCACTTCAGGCTCTACACCTAAACGACCGTGGTCGGAGAAGTGGTGTTCAATTTGTAAGTCACCCTCTCACAATACGAGGGACTGCAAATCGAAGGCTAAGAACCCTCACTTTGCAGCATGTCAAGTGACTTCCAAGGAGGTGTCACGGAAAATGCCAAGGTCAACAAGGAAGCTCGCCACCAGGAGAGCTCATTCAAGTCCGACAATAGAAAATCTAGGACAGGGAATGGTGCAACCAATGTCAGTCGAATAGGCACAATGCTATTGACTGCAGGGAAAGTCAGGAGACACTCAATTCGTCGTGTGCTCAGGGAAACCTAAGGTGGAGCCCACCGAACAGGTCGAGGCCGAGGAAGAGACTCCAGACCAGGAAAAACCACCTGTAGTGAATTGGTAGAGGTTAACGGTCGTCAAGTGGAGTGTTTTATACGACACAGGACTGGACGGGTGTGGCCGTGATTTCCTGCGGATCTGGTACATCCAGAACAATTCACAGGTGAAAACATTGGATATACAGCCTGCACAGAAGAGTGCTGTAACCATGAAGTTGCCCATTGCTAATGTGGAGATTCGGTCAAGGTACGTCACCGGCACCATCAAGGCCGCTGTATTGACCGATCCCATTTTTCCAGTCATCCTAGGTTGCCGGTATGTCTTCTGGGAATGCCCAGTGGAGCCAATTCATATGGAGCAATGCAGACTCGCTCTCAGACGAAAACGGAAGAGGCAGACGCAATTGTGACTAACCAATGCCGGGGGAGCTACGAACTGCCCAGAGTGAGGATGATACTTACGTCCTTGCTACAAAAAGCTGCAGAAAAGTGCTGATCCACCAGGACGGGGGCAGTACTACATGAGAATAGGATACTCTACAGGCGAGCAGGAAGGGGAGACAATCTATACGGTCAGTTGGTCGTCCCGAAAGCTCATCGGTCCCAGATTCTTCATATGGGGCATACCATCTCCCTTAGTGGACACATGGGTATTGCCGCCACCATGCAGCGGATTTCCTGCAACTACTATTGGCGGGAATGACAGATGATGTGCGTCGGTATGTGAAGTCATGCCCTGAGTGCCAGAGGGTGGCACCGAAACACTGGACAGCACCGGTGATGTTGGGTGAGATGCCCATCATGAACTCTCCTTTCGAGACGGTAGCCATCGATATCGTGGGTCCACTTCCCAGGACTAGGAAGAGGAACATGTATATACTTACAATGGTGGATTGCTGTACAATGTGGGGTGAGGCGATACCGTTGACCACGATTGACTCGAAAAGAGGGCGGACGCACTGATGGAGGCCTTTACCAGATTAGGCTTTCCGGATCAATTCTGACGGACAATGGATCTCAGTTTTGTGGAAAACTCATGGAGGAGGTTATTTAGGGTGTTTCACTCTAACCACATACATACCAGCCCTTACCACCCTCAAGCCAATGGACAAGTAGAGCGTTTTCAACGGCACGTTGATGACAATGCTCAGGAAACTAGCGCAGGAAAAAACCTGATAGGTGGGCATGAATATATCCCAGCAGCACTCTTTGCCTATCGGGAAGTTCCTCATGGCTCAACAGGACTACCACCCGCTACGTTGCTGTTTGGTCGTCCAATCAAAGGACCGTTGGAAGCCATGTTGAGGAGTTGGACTGAAGAGGGGACGTCAGAAGAAGTGATCTCATCCTATCAATACGTGGAGGAACTGAAAGAAAAACTCCATAAGGGATGGGACTCTGGCAAATTCAAAACTTGAAAAAGGCCAGGAAAAGACATTGCGGCTTACTACAACCGTAGGTCTAAAGACAGATCTCTAGAGGTAGGAGCTAAAGTCTTGTTGTTACTCCCAACGGGAAACAACAAACTGGAGATAGGTTGGCAAGGACCATTTCCCGTGGAAAGGGTGATATCCAGAACCAACTATCAGATCCGGATCCGGGGAAAGTCGAAGATTTTCCATATCAATCTCTTGCGGAAATACGAAGAGAGACCCGGAGACAAGGCAGCTCACCTCATGGCAATGGCAGTTGCAGTGGAGACAGAAGTGGGAACCAGCGAGGGCAGGGAATATCCCTTAGTACACCAGGAAACCTATAGGGATGTGCAAGTGAACCCTGATCTGACCTCCCAGGAGAGGGAAAGGATAACCCAGGTTCTCAAGTCTCATAAGGAGATACTGACTGATAAACCTGGACGAACGAGGTTGGTTGAGTTTGAGATGACTTTGACCACACAGGAGCCGGTTCGTCAGAAGGTTTACCCAGTGCCATTCTCTAAAGAAAAGGCCCTGGAGGAGGAAATAAAAAAACTGCTGGAGGATGACGTGATTGCACCATCCACATCCCCATACAATGCGGGGTAGTTTTGTTACGCAAACCAAGTGGAGAACACAGGTTGTGTATAGATTACCGACTGCTGAACAGTCACACACAATTTCAGGTGGAACCTTTGCCGAATCCAACTCAGTTATTCGCTAGGCTCCATAAGGCTCGGTACTTTTCAAAGGTGGATCTGAGTCGGGGTACTATCAGATACCAGTCAAACCGGAGATTCGACCACTGTTAGCTTTCAGTACACCCAGTGGACACTACGAATTCAAGGTCATGCCCTTGGACTCAGCAATGCACCTAGTGTGTTTACACGCATGATGAGGACTTTACTTGATCCTTTACAGGATCCGTCCATCATCTCATTCATGGATAATATTCTGATTTCCAGTGACAGCCTGGATGACCACTTACAATCCTTGGAGAGAGTGTTTAATAGACTCAAGGAAGCAGGCTTACTGCTCGTCCAACCAAGTGCATGATTGGTTACCAGACTCTGGAATTTCTAGGTCACACCATCACTCCAGGACACATTGTCCAGAAGAGAAGAACCTGGAGAAAATCAGAAATGCACCAAGGCCAAAAACGAAGAAGGATGTGCGATCTTTTCTCTCGTTGTGTGGGTTCTACACAAATTTATCCCACATTTCACTGAACTGGGAGCTCCGTTGACGGAAACCTTGAAAAAGGGATTCCCGGACCAAATCATTTGGACACCAGAATGTGAGAATGCCTATAGTCAGTTAAAGGAGGCCTTGGTCAGCAAACCTGTATTACAGCTCCCTGACCTTTCCAAACCATTTGTGTTGAGAACGGATGCGAGTGCGATTGGAATTGGAGCCGCTTTATTACAGGAAGGAAAAGGACGATGCTTCGGTTTTGAAACCTGTGGCATACGCAAGTAAGAAACTTCTACAGGCGGAGAGGAATTATTCAACCGTCGAGAGAGAATGCTTGTCCCTCGTATGGGCAGTGCAAAAATTTTCAGCCATATTTGTATGGAGTTAAGTTTCGGGTCCAGTCAGATCATCAGCCCCTGATGTTCCTGGCTACTTCTCAGAAGCTCAACGCACGTTTTGATGCGGTGGTCGTTGTTACTTCAACCGTATAATTTCACAGTAGAGTACATTCCTGGGAAGGAAAATGTTGGAGCGGATTTCTCTTGTCAAGACACCCAGCTCCTGAAGAAGAAGAATGAATCATCTGGATTAAACTCACGGTGGAGAAGAGTGAGATGGACTACTCTCTTAGGAGGGGGCCTATGTCACAAAATGAAACCGTGTGTTTATCCGGTTGATTATTACAGAGGATTTTCGGATTAAGCGGACGATCCGACCAGCGACATCTATTTGTACTAACAGAGTAAACACAGTTGTACAGGTTACATCGTGTCAGCCCATAAACATATTTGGTGGTGAGGGAGAAGGATATGGAATGGTTCCGTTTGTCATCTATACTGCAGGACATCAGACGGAAATGGCTGCTGGGATTGTCACCACGGAACAGAAGAGTGACAAGTTTGTCAACATTTGAATGCAGATGGAAGCCGTGAGATCACAGGGGCAGATGTAAAACGGAAGTACCTAGTACGGAAACAGTGCCTCTGTCAATTCTTGGTTCCGGAACATCAAGATGATTGGCAGCTTGGTATCGAAACCTCTTTGTTGGGAGTTTACAGAAACTAGCTGGCTTGTTTTGAGAATCTAGGCAATTACTGACAACTTTGACAGGATTTAAGCCAGGAAAATAGTTCTTGACAGGGGATGATTTGCCACTGTGCCACCTGTGTGGGGGAGTAAAGGATAACGTCACGTGGACAACTTTGGTAGTTTGCCATATAAACTCGAGTTGAGATCAACTAGGGTGGACTTGAATAATGCTCTAGACAGAGTGCAGGGCACTGCAGTGCCAGTGGAAATAATATCTACCGTGTGTTAATTAGTGACTTAATTTTACACGTGCCTATATGGCAGATGTAGATATGATTTATAGGACTGCAGTAGTGCCATTTAAGGTATAACTTATTATATTATATTCGTTATAATACTATAGACTGTGGCCTTGTTAAAACTATAGTGTGATGATTAGCACTGTTAGTGGAAACTAGCTAGAATAGATTAGTGAAGTGTTGATAAGCTTTACTAGTTGAGAATTGAGTAATGAAGGATAATTGGGATCTTCCCGTAGGTGTCCCTGGTGGGCGGGGTTCCGCATTCTGTTTGCTGATATTTTTCCTTTGTCATAGCCTGATTCGACTCTAGGTGGGTAGCTAATCTGCTCTGTGACTAAGTCTAGTTAGCTAAAGATCATTAAGCAAGGTGATAGGCTTACACTCAGCCGAAGGGATCAGTGACTAGTACTATCACCAGATGTGTTGTTTCTATCCTAGGTTCCCTACCAGATCCAAGGAAAACTCTACAAGTTTTGGGAAAGAATTAAAAAACCCATTCTGAAGAACACCAGTTCAAGAGTCAATAAAGTTGCATACAGAAACGTAACTTAAGCTAGGAGGAAGTTGATTCACCAAAGATAGTGATGATTACTGATGCACCACCAGCATCAGACAGTAGTAACTAAATGAGAACCGGCTAATAGTACCTAGTGTTAGTACAGTAACAATTAACATTAGTAATTAGCACTTATGGACTGAATGGTTCGATGTGCAACGAGGATGATCTGTCGACTAACTAACTAACTAACTAACTGCGTACACACTACAAAAGACTTGTGCAGTTTGTTAAGGAACATTAGGAACGGACATTGTGTAGAGTGCAACCGGTCCCTGATTAACTCTTTATACCACCGGTGTCTATTTCGGATGTTCATGAAATTGGATTACCAGAGGTCTACAGAGGCAAAGCATTATCCGGCAAGATGGTTCCGACAACGGGTGAGATGTACTTGTTCTGACGTAACGTGCTGTGGTCTATCTTTGCTGTGATCAGCTGACTGAGTTGATGTCTGAGAGACAGAGTCTACACACTTTATAGAACACGTCACACATTTTCTTCGCATACACGTCTCATACACGTTACACTTTTATTTTAATAAATTAATCTTTATTAATTTCTAGAAGCAAGAGTTGTTGAGTATGTTGCGTTGGGGAAGTATGAGAAGGGGGCATAGTACGACAGTGTGAGAGTGATAGGAAAAGGTGTCCATAGGCTGATGGAGTGTGTTGGACGGAAGCTGGTGGATTCTCCAGAATATTGAGAGGAAAAAAAAATATTATAATGTGGGTGTCGACTCTCTTCACTCCAGGGACGACACTTTAAAGGAGGACACGACAATGGATACAGGGTTGTGTTACATTCTACAGGGTAAAAGATACAGGGTTGTGTTACATTCTACAGGGTAATGGATACACGGTTGTGTTACATTCTACAGGGTAATGGATACAGGGTTGTGTTACATTCTACAGGGTAATGGATACAGGGTTGTGTTACATTCTACAGGGTAATGGATACAGGGTTGTGTTACATTCTACAGGAAAATGGAAACAGGGTTGTGTTACATTCTACAGGAAAATGGATACAGGGTTGTGTTACATTCTACAGGGTAATGGATACAGGGTTGTGTTACATTCTACAGGGTAATGGATACAGGGTTGTGTTACATTCTACAGGGTAATGGATACAGGGTTGTGTTACATTCTACAGGGTAATGGATACAGGGTTGTGTTACATTCTAGAGGGTAATGGATACAGGGTTGTGTTACATTCTACAGGGTAATGGATACTGGTTTGTGTTACATTCTACAGGGTAATGGATACAGGGTTGTGTTACATTCTACAGGGTAATGGATACAGGGTTGTGTTACATTCTACAGGGTAATGGATACAGGGTTGTGTTACATTCTACAGGGTAATCGATACAGGGTTAGTTACATTCTACAAGGTAATGGATACAGGGGTTGTGTTACATTCTACAGGGTAATGGATACTAGGGTTGTGCTACATTCTACAGGGTAATGGATACAGGGTTGTGTACATTCTACAAGGTAATGGATACAGGGTTGTGTTACATTCTACAGGGTAATGGATACAGGGTTGTGTTACATTCTACAAGGTAATGGATACAAGTTTGTGTTACATTCTACAGGGTAATGGATACCGGGTTGTATTACATTCTAAAGGGCAATCGATACACGGTTGTGTAACATTCTACAGGATAATCGATAGAGGGTTGTTTTACATTCTACAGGGCAATCGATACAGGGTTGTGTTACATTCTACAGGGTAATGGATACAGGGTTGTGCTACATTCTACAGGGTAATCGATACACGGTTGTGTTACATTCTACAGGATAATCGATACAGGGTTGTGTTACATTCTACAGGGTAATGAATACAGGGTTGTGTTACATTCTACAGGGCAATCGATACAGGGTTGTATTACATTCTACAGGATAATCGATACATCGGTTGTGTTACATTCTACAGGGTAATCGATACAAGGTTGTGTTACATTCTACAGGGTAATGGATACAGGGTTGTGTTACATTCTACAGGGTAATGGATACAGGGTTGTGTTACATTCTACAGGGTAATGGATACACAGTTGTGTTACATTCTGCAGGGTAAAGGATACAGGGCTGTGTTACATTCTACAAGGTAATGGATACACAGTTGTGTTACATTCTACAGGGCAATCGATACAGGGTTGTGTTACATTCTACAGGGCAACTATACAGGGTTGTGTTACATTCTACAGGGCAATTGATACACGGTTGTGTTACATTCTACAGGGTAATGGATGCAGGGTTGTGTTACATTCTACAGGGTAATGGATACACGGTTGTGTTACATTCTACAGAATAATTGATACAGGGTTGTGTTACATTCTACAGGGTAATCGATACACGGTTGTGTTACATTCTACAGGGTAATGGATACACGGTTGTGTTACATTCTACAGGGCAATCGATACAGGGTTGTGTTACATTCTACATGGTAATGGATACAGGGTTGTGTTACATTCTACTGGGCAATCGATACAGGGTTGTGTTACATTCTACAGGGTAATGGATACAGGGTTGTGTTACATTCTACAGGGCAATGGATACAGGGTTGCGTTACATTCTACAGGGCAATCGATACACGGTTGTGCTGCATTCTACAGGGCAATCGATACAGGGTTGTGTTACATTCTACAGGGTAATGGATACAGGGGTGTGTTACATTCTACAGGGCAATCGATACATGGTTGTGTTATATTCTATAGAGCAATCGATGCACGGTTGTGTTACATTCTACAGGGTAATCGATACACGGTTGTGTTACATTCTACAGGGCAATCGATACAGGGTTGTGTTACATTCTACAGGGTAATGGATACAGAATTGTGTTACATTCTACAGGGCAATCGATACAGGGTTGTGTTACATTCTACAGGGTAATGGATACACGGTTGTGTTACATTCTACAGGGTAATGGATACACGGTTGTGTTACATTCTACAGGGTAATTGATACAGGGTTGTGTTACATTCTACAGGGTAATCAATACACGGTTGTGTTACATTCTACAGGGTAATGGATACACGGTTGTGTTACATTCTACAGGGCAATCGATACAAGGTTGTGTTACATTCTGCATGGTAATGGATACAGGGTCGTGTTACATTCTACAGGGCAATCGATACAGGGTTGTGTTACATTCTACAGGGTAATGGATACAGGGTTGTGTTACTTTCTACAGGGCAATCGATACAGGGTTGTGTTACATTCTACAGGGCAATCGATACAGGGTTGAGTTACATTCTACAGGGTAATGGATACATGGTTGTGCTACATTCTACATGGTAATGGATACAGAGTTGTGTTACATTCTACAGGGCAATCGATACTCGGTTTTGTTACATTCTACAGGGTAATGGATACAGGGTTGTGTTACATTCTACAAGGTAATGGATACAGGGTTGTGTTACATTCCACAAGGTAATGGATACAGGGTTGTGTTACATTCTACAAGGTAATGGATACAGGGTTGTGTTACATTCTACAGGGCAATCGATACAGGGATGTGTTACATTCTACAGGGTAATGGATACAGGGTTGTGTTAGATTCCACAAGGTAATGGGTACAGGGGTGTTTTACATTCTACAGGGAAATCTATACAGGGTTGTGTTACATTCTACAGGGTAATGGATACAGGGTTGTGTTACATTCTACAAGGTAATTGATACAGGGTTGTGGTACATTCTACAGGGTAATGGATACAGAGTTGTGTTACATTCTACAGGGTAATTGATACAGGGTTGTGTTACATTCTACAAGGTAATGGATACAGGGTTGTGTTACATTCTACAGGGTAATCGATACATGGTTGTGTTACATTCTACAAGGTAATGGATACAGGGTTGTGTTACATTCTACAGGGCAATCGATACACGGTTGTGTAACATTCTACAGGATAATCGATAGAGGGTTGTTTTACATTCTACAGGGCAATCGATACAGGGGTGTGTTACATTCTACAGGGCAATCGATAGAGGGTTGTGTTACATTCTACAGGGTAATGGATACAGGGTTGTGCTACATTCTACAGGGTAATCGATACACGGTTGTGTTACATTCTACAGGATAATCGATACAGGGTTGTGTTACATTCTACAGGGTAATAAATACAGGGTTGTGTTACATTCTACAGGGCAATCGATACAGGGTTGTATTACATTCTACAGGATAATCGATACACGGTTGTGTTACATTCTACAGGGTAATCGATACACGGTTGTGTTACATTCTACAGGGTAATGGATACAGGGTTGTGTTACATTCTACAGGGTAATGGATACAGGGTTGTGTTACATTCTACAGGGTAATGGATACACAGTTGTGTTACATTCTGCAGGGTAAAGGATACAGGGCTGTGTTACATTCTACAAGGTAATGGATACACAGTTGTGTTACATTCTACAGGGCAATCGATACAGGGTTGTGTTACATTCTACAGGGCAACTATACAGGGTTGTGTTACATTCTACAGGGCAATTGATACACGGTTGTGTTACATTCTACAGGGTAATGGATGCAGGGTTGTGTTACATTCTACAGGGTAATGGATACACGGTTGTGTTACATTCTACAGAATAATTGATACAGGGTTGTGTTACATTCTACAGGGTAATCGATACACGGTTGTGTTACATTCTACAGGGTAATGGATACACGGTTGTGTTACATTCTACAGGGCAATCGATACAGGGTTGTGTTACATTCTACATGGTAATGGATACAGGGTTGTGTTACATTCTACTGGGCAATCGATACAGGGTTGTGTTACATTCTACAGGGTAATGGATACAGGGTTGTGTTACATTCTACAGGGCAATCGATACAGGGTTGTGTTACATTCTACAGGGCAATGGATACAGGGTTGCGTTACATTCTACAGGGCAATCGATACACGGTTGTGCTGCATTCTACAGGGCAATCGATACAGGGTTGTGTTACATTCTACAGGGTAATGGATACAGGGGTGTGTTACATTCTACAGGGCAATCGATACATGGTTGTGTTATATTCTATAGAGCAATCGATGCACGGTTGTGTTACATTCTACGGGGTAATCGATACACGGTTGTGTTACATTCTACAGGGCAATCGATACAGGGTTGTGTTACATTCTACAGGGTAATCGATACACGGTTGTGTTACATTCTACAATGCAATGGATACAGGGTTGCGTTACATTCTACAGGGCAATCGATACAAGGTTGTGTTACATTCTGCATGGCAATGGATACAGGGTCGTGTTACATTCTACAGGGCAATCGATACAGGGTTGTGTTACATTCTACAGGGTAATGGATACAGGGTTGTGTTATATTCTATAGGGCAATCGATACACGGTTGTGTTACATTCTACGGGGTAATCGATACACGGTTGTGTTACATTCTACAGGGCTATCGATACAGGGTTGTGTTACATTCTACAGGGTAATGGATACAGAGTTGTGTTACATTCTACAGGGTAATGGATACAGGGTTGTGTTACATTCTACAGGGCAATCGATACAGGGTTGTGTTACATTCTACAGGGCAATCTATACAGGGTTGTGTTACATTCTACAGGGCAATGGATACAGGGTTGCGTTACATTCTACAGGGCAATCGATACATGGTTTGTGCTGCATTCTACAGGGCAATCGATACAGGGTTGTGTTACATTCTACAGGGTAATGGATACAGGGTTGTGTTACATTCTACAGGGTAATCGATACAGGGTTGTGTTATATTCTATAGGGCAATCGATGCACGGTTGTGTTACATTCTACGGGGTAATCGATACACGGTTGTGTTACATTCTACAGGGCAATCGATACAGGGTTGTGTTACATTCTACAGGGTAATGGATACACGGTTGTGCTGCATTCTACAGGGCAATCGATACAGGGTTGTGTTACATTCTACAGGGTAATGGATACAGGGTTGTGTTACATTCTACAGGGTAATCGATACAGGGTTGTGTTATATTCTATAGGGCAATCGATACACGGTTGTGTTGTATTCTACAATGCAATCGATACAGGGTTGTGTTACATTCTACAGGGTAATCGATACACGTTTGTGTTACATTCTACAGGGTAATCGATACAGGGTTATCCAGTACAGTAGTCATGTTTAGTATCTAAGCTTGTAAGAGTGTACAGTTACAGTTGTCATATTTAGTTTCTAAACTTGAGTGTTCAGTTACAGTTGTCGTGTTTAGTTTCTAAACTTCTTTGCACAGGGCCAATATTATTTATATCTTGGTTGTTGGGGCATGAGTGACTTAAAGAATGACTTAAAGTGCGTTCAGCAACCCAAAGAAGTCAGCACATGTAGTTTACACGGGATCATTCAGGATCTTAGTTTGTGGAGAAAACTTCGCAATGTCGATGTCCTGTATAAGGAAACATGGCGACTCCACTGGTGTGGATGTGTGGCTGTGGAATTGATGTATTTGTAAATACTTGTTTTAAGATTATCCCGTAGAATGGATGTGTTTGTAAATACTTGTTTTAAGATTATCCCGTAGAATGGATGTGTTTGTAAATGCATGTTTTAAGATTATCCCGTAGAATGGATGTGTTTGTAAATGCATGTTTTAAGATTATCCCGTAGAATTGATGTATTTGTAAATACATGTTTTAGATTACCCTGTAGTATGGATGTATTTGTAAATACATGTGTTAGATTATCCTGTACAATGGATGTATGTGGAAATACCTGTGTTAAGTTATTCTGTAGAATGGATGTATTTGTAAATACATGTGTTAGATTATCCTGTACAATGGATGTATGTGGAAATAACTGTGTTAAGTTATCCTGTAGAATGGATGTATTTGTTGGTGTCTGTGACCTAGAGGTTAGTGAACCGCAGTCTTACATTTCCCCGACACACCAAGTAGAGGGTTCGAAATCTGCCGTGGATATTTTGTAAACAAACCACCTTGCGTAGACTTCGATGTTATGAGGCGTCGGCTGTTCAGACAGCAGTGGCAAACTACTAAACGTGAAATTGCCTCGTAAATAACGCACAGCCAATAAATGCTGGGATTGGCAACAACGTCCTAAATAAACAGAGAGTTTCATTGCATGTGCAGGGAAAATAACAGTTAGGACAGATATAGAATTCATGCATTATGTGCCATGCCGGTAAGCGTAGGCGATCATGTTTCATCATCTTACACGATCACCAGAGTCGTGGATCAGCTCTGTGTTCTTGTCTCGATTATGCCATCGATCGAGTCAAGACATCCAGGTATTTACTTCTCTGCCTTCCCCTTGTTCTTTTCCTCTCAATCTTGCCAGTTGTCACCAAGTTCTCCAATTTATGTCTTCTCATAACGTGCCCAAAAAATGTAAATGTGTACGTCTAATTTCTCTAATCAGTTTGCAGCTTTCATTTGCTTCTTGTAGGACTTGTTCATTGGTTGTTTTATATAGATATAGAATAATAAGGAGAATCCGCGCTTGAGAGATCACATTGCACGTCTTAGTTTCAGAAGGTCTGGGTTCGATTTTCACATAGCGATGGAATGTCTTCAAGAACCACGGGTTTCTCATTTCACCCGTACCATGATCTCTTGTGTAGTCAGATCGGACGCACAGCCTTCTCGGATAATATGAAATGGAAACAAATAGGTATTTTAAATTCCTGCGAGAAAAAAAACGAACTAAACATTAACAAACGTTGCACATACCTTACAAGGAGATCCACGTGTCGCGAAATACAGGTGAAAAATCCGAAATCAGAAGCACTCAATAAATATAATAAAAATGAATAATAAAATAAGATAAAATAAAATACACACGAACGCATACAATAGACACAGACGTTTCGATTCTAAGAATCTTTGTCAATGACAACACAGATAAACAACGACAGAAACACAAGCACACGATCTATCACTTATGATGCACAACCTGATATTTACATGTGGGGCAGGAAATGTGACTAGGCCAGCTGCGAAAACGCGTGGCGCAGAATTGAAAATGGGTTGCCAAAAAGGATTTGAGTAGCCAAAAATATGTGAACAGTCTGCTATGAAAACATAGAAATGTGGGGACAATTAAGTCTAGATATCGCGGGGGGGGGGGGGGGGGGGGAAAGAACAGCACGGTAATAGGTAGTGTAAACAATTGGGGAAGATGCCACAGTTATACTGTAGCGTCCACGACAGTATTCATTCCTGCCGGGTGGATGCATCCCAGATTGTTGATTAGCTGGCATTCAATTCTAAGTCTGACACAGCTATTTGAGAAGCAGGGTTTTAATGCGGTGACACATGCATCGTCGGCTCCATTGTGGTTGGAGGAATTGAAATGGTTGGGGACAGGTTTATCAGCGCCCTGATTGATGTCTCTGAGGTGTTCTCTAAAACGATCCGCAAGACGTCTGCCCGTTTGGCCAATGTATTTCATGTCACATCGTTTGCAGATGATAACATAAATCAGATTGCGGGATGTGCAGGTGAAACAATCTTTCAAGGTGAAGGTGCCTCGGGGAAATGCGATTTCTGGTGTCTGAACAACGTATGGGCATGTCAGACAGTTCCTACGATGGCATTCAAAGGTGCCCACGGATGAGGTAACCGTGGGGAGGCGACTGTGCACAAGGTGGTCTCTGAGGCTCTGGTTACGGCGGAAGATTACCCTGGGGCCATTTGAGAATACCTCACGAGTGGTAGGATCCGATTCCAAGATGGACCAGTGTCTCAGGAAAATTTCCAAGCTTCTCGGATAAGGACGAAAGACAGGAGGTCCCATGTGCCAGCTGGGCATGTTAAACATATGGCGTCAGTTGGATATCGCACAGAGTAGGCCGTAAGCCTTCGCCATAGCAAGATTGTTAGGAAAGACAATTTATCTACGAGTAGATAGAGCCAGAGACCTTGGATGGAAGCTTTTAGAGAACGTCAATCTTGCAAACATACAAGCAGGTCAAGGTCGGACACGCTGACCCTTGAGGAAAATAACTCGTTGTGACACACTCCCCCCTCCCCTCCCCCCGAAAGGTGAACAAAGAAGCAGAGAAATAAAAGTAACAGAGGTGTCGTTGTAGTACTGTGATGTTTAAGTGAATTATCAGTTGTTAGGAAGACTACATGGGTGAACTAGCTATAGAAATTAACGGTTGTTATAATTAATACAAAAATTAACAGCAGTAGCCATCTAGATAACAAAATAAAGGAAAGTGCTTAATCAAGGTCATCATCATCATCATCATCAAGTGCCTTGCGTAGACGTTTATGTCTACGCAAGGATCTCGTTCTTTGGTGTTCTGGATGATGCTGATGCTATTCGAATACCTTGGACTGCCAGAGTAATCCCATGCCGCCGTCTCAGTCTATCCAGCATCATTTCTCTTGGTCTGCCTCTGCCTATCTTCCCCTTTATCTTTCCAGTTGTCACGATGTTATCCATAATCCAATCGAGCTGATACATTAACAAATCTAGAGACAATCATAACATCAGATGGAAGGCGCCTGACAGAGATTAAGAGCAGAATAGGTCAAACAAAGGTTGCATTCCAGAAAATTAAAAGTATCAAATACAAAAAGTCACTATCACTGAATGTAAGGAAGAGAGTGCTGAAATGCCATATAGAATCTGTTTTGCTGTATGGCAGCGAATCGTGGAACCTTGATTAATAAATTAGGAACAGCTTGGAAGCAGTTAAGATCTTAAGGATTCCGGAGACGAATGTTGCGAATACATTGGACTGCCAGAGTAACTAACACCGATTGCCTGGAAGAGGCTAATGAAACTAGAAAACTATATGCAAATATAACAAACAGCATTTGTGACATAATGTCCAATATCATAAAATTTGGTGGAACTGCGGTAAAGCTGTGAAAGTTTAAACAGTATAAAATGACACAAAGTAGTGCAGCTTTACATAACAGAGTTACGACACATACAGAACGTTGCGGCGGTTAGCCTTCATCAGCAAACAAACACATTCACAAACACAACATACAGTCAAGGAGAACTCCTGTGACTACATTAGAAGGTGATGACAGGACGAGAGGAACAAATGCATGGAAAAATGGAAGCAATTAAGAGAAAATGAGAATTGACAAAATGTTAATTGAAAAGAATGTTAGTCGAAGAAAATGTTTAATAGAAAAACTGTTTATAGAGAAAAAAACTGTATACTCACCTCACGTACGGACCTGTGAATGACTACGGAAATCTCGGGTGTATTTGTATAACGGTGCTGGATGTTACGGTACAGTGAGCACATAGAAAGAAGGGGGCGGGGTAGGAGGCGTGTAAAATTGACCACGACCCCATTGTGTTGTTGGTCTGGGTGGACTGGTGTGCATGAACACGCGCACTTACATAGACACACTTCAACAGACAAAATGCTAGTGTATGTGGACATGCAAGAAGAGAGAGAGGGAGAGAGAGAGAGAGAGAGAGAGGAGAGCGAGAGAGAGAGACAGACAGAGAGAGACAGAGAGAGAGACAGAGAGAGGAAAAGTGCCTGCGACCTACCACATGGGGTATATTGTAACCTACGAAATAGTCAGTATGGTTGCTAGTCATACAACGCGCTTCAGGAGCCCCTCGCCCAGTCCTAGAGTTGTTGGGGTTGTGTAAGATCCAACCACTGGCAATGCACGTGAAGAAGGTATGCACAGAGAAGCCAGATGTAAGAGGAGAGAGAGAGGGAGAGAGAGAGCGAGAGAGAGAGAGCGTGAAAGGGGGGAGAGAGGGGGAGAGAGAGGGAGAGAGTGTCGCGTAACGTATACTACTATGATGGAATTGGATCAAAGTAGATACTAAATAGACTTCTACGAATAGAGAATCTAACCACTGCTGAATAAGCGATCAAATGGCTCGCAGTTCTAGAAGAATGATTAACAAAGTCCCAGAATGGATCACTACTCCTAAACAGTGTCAGGCGGAAAGTTATGACGACTAACTGTACTAACACACGAAGACAGTACGTCAAGTTATTCCTGCTAACGTCACCTTCATCACCTTCTAATGTAGTCACAGGAGTTCTCCTTGACTGTATGTTGTGTTTGTGAATGTGTTTGTTTGCTGATGAAGGCTAACCGCCGCAACGTTCTGTATGTGTCTTAACTCTGTTATGTAAAGCTGCACTACTTTGTGTCATTTTATATTGTCCAATATCATGGACTCCAAGTTGCAGCCTAAACTCGTTATCGGATTTACATGCACGGCCTTACACAGTTTTGCATCGTTCAAGACATAGTCATCGCTAAAAATACACATGCCTTACTATGACACTTTGAGGTCTCGTTCAATATACAGGAGCTGATTGGTTAATTGTAAGTCTTGAAGCGTTCCACAATTCATTGTGGTCTAGCCCAAAGCTCAACTGAGTGCAGTTGGTAATCGTATTCTTAAACAGCAAGATGTGTTCTGGAGGAATATATATATATATATATATATATATATATATATATATATATATATATATATATATATATATATATATATTACTGTGCCCCTTTCAGTGAATCTGAGAGGAAAGATAGTGTTCGCGGAAAGATGGATGGATAGACAGATGGAAGGATAGATGATGGATGAATCCAGTACAAAATATGCACAAGATTAGTCTGAGATGAAAATTTGGGAAAGCTCAGCGTCAGTCAGAGCGTTGGTCAGTCATTACATTGTTTGGTAAATCCTAAGAGACAACTATAAAGTACTTCAACATGGTAATCCATTCTTGTGAGGAGCTGCCAAGTCAAATATCATCAGCAATTATCAAGATGCTACATTGTCATTGGGAAAATCCTATCCACACCATCATTTCATACAACAATCTTAATGTCATTCTGAGAACCATTGTCACCATATGGCAGAGTGATTCTCAACATCAGAACCATTGACTAAGAACATATCATATCTGGACTTCAGTCAAGAGTTTCATATAAGGACTTTATTTATAGTTATGGGATCCTATATTAGAAAGACAAGCATATTACCACCTGAACTGATTTTAGTAGTGAAGTGTAGTCTGAGTGGAAAACCGGTGTAGAACCTTGTGAACAATATTCATTGTCATGGTGCCAGCTATTGTTCTTAATGTTCTTTGTTTACATTCTATACATGCTGTTTGAAATGATGTGTAATTTATGCTCAAAGGCCTACCAAATATTTCTCCATTCCCCAAAATTGTTAGTGAATTAAACTTGTGGAATTTAACTCTCTTCTTATTGAATGACTCGTGATATGCCAGTTTTCATATATGTTTAATTAAACCATTAAAGAACATTGTTGAAGATTTTGGAACGGTAAGTGGCGGGGTAAATACGAGTAGACAGTAAATTACTGATCTTACTGTAATCTCCCAGGTTACAAATTGTTCATTAAGGAGAACTCTACATTTTAACAAATTCTTGTTACCGTTTCACCTAATAGGGAAAATGGATACAAGTGGGGGTTCATAAGAGTCAGTTCTTGTTCTCCTTTTGGGAAAGATAAAGCAGGAGTGGAATCCCTAATATATCCGTGAGGGCCCTAGACGTCCTAAGTTCCTTTGGTTCTCTCTACCTTATAGTGACCCATCCACTCTGTTTGAGATTAGTCCCATCGCTCAAACGTTACTTCATAACTGGGTATGCTTTGGTGGGTACTGAACTTTCCTCTCTAACATACCACATTAATTGGAGACCCTTGTTGCGGGATTGAAACCTCGGGTATCCCAAGCAATACATCACGAGTTCATGGTTTTGATTGGAAATTTCTACATTTTTGTGCGGAACTTTATCTTTGTGGAGACCGCACTTGCAAAGCCACCTATTTTGTGGACTTTGTATTTTTGGGATAAGAACCACTGACTTTTAAATCACAATTAGGTCTTGATTAACGAGGTTGTCAAGGTCCTGTAGGGGACAGAGTAGAGGATAGACAGTAGAGATAGGGACAGAGGGTGAGTACGGGGGAAGGAGAACAGTCTAGATGCTTAAGACAGTAGAGACAGGACTGAACCCGTGAAGGACAGGGTCACCTTGAACAGAAGTAAGCAATACGCCTAGCCTCAACCAGGCGTCTACGAGACACATGACTTCCCAAGGGCTTCACGAGGGGCAAAGACCTCGTGACCACCGGACAGTAGAGGAGAAGTCAGACGGGCTTTTGGACACGACGGAGAGAGGATGCATGACTGAGAGTGTGACAGGATAGACTATACCTAGGACTTCAGGGCCATTGAATAGATTGGCTGTTTGAATTGTGCGTGTGTGTGTGGCTGTGATACGAGAGCGTATTGGATTGTAGCGTAACGTACTGTAGTGCTACATTATTATTTAGTACGAGGACGAACGTTGAAATGATAGATAAGATATTATATATGACTATATCGTGAGTAATAAATAAAATCTAATTGACTCATGTGTTTATGTATCATCTATGATCGTACTATCTGCCTGTCTTGAACCTTTTTCCTTCGAATATCTCTAGACGTTGACAGGTTAACCATGGGGGATAACGTCCGTTTTGGCGAGTCCTAATACAACAAAAATTAAAATTGTGACAGCTCTTGGACTAGCCAAGTAAAACTGTAAGCATACACACAACACGACAACGACAAGTTAATTGTATTATATATAATTGTCTTGAGTCTACTCTAAAGTCCATTCAAAAGCTAATTACTTATATATTCTCTCTCATTACATGACATTGACATGACTGTACGGCGATACTAATGTTTTTCTTTCCAACAACAGGTTGCTGTTGATAGATGTTATTATACTTGTAAACAAGTTGCAAAAACCACGAAGACAGCTAGAGCAGAAGTCATCAGTAGTGCTGGAGCAACACCCCGAAAATCAGCTAAGTTAAATTTATTTCTTGAACTAAGTCAATAAAATAGACACTCATTTTTTTCACGCATGTACATTTTATGTACCATTTTGTAACCCTACTAAAAGGTATGCAACCCACTTACACATTTCATAATTATTTCCCAAGGGACATAATCTTTTGTGTACATAAATATTTTTCAAAATTCTAAAATGTCTACGTTGGAAAAGTGTATTGAATTAGGCAAAGAACTAGGATACACAGGAGATAAGCTAGCAGAATGGAGTGAAAACTGCCTTAGTGCTGCTGACTCCCTTATCAAGCCTTATCGCTATCCCGCTGCTTAATATATCTGAATCAACAGTAAGTCAATCTCACGGCTCAAATGATCAACAGCAAATAATCATAAATGAATTGGAGCCGAACGGGTAACGAATAATAAGTGAATTCTCGCACTGAAGATCAGAAATCACAGCTGCTTTATTTTCACAGCTGACAAGTTACAGTCACAATGTCGATGTCTTCTCTAAAGAGCCTGTGACGCCAGGCCGGCAATAGAAGTAATTAAATAACATCTGACAGGTTAACATACTAACCATTTCTTTCCAGCCCTGAATCACCCTCATTCTTCCGTTACTCTGTCCATCATTTCTGACGCTGTTCGATCAATCTGTCTAGGTTCATGATGTTCTCAGTCGACGGCGACATTCGATAAGATCATCGCTGCTTCGTCGTCTTCCCTGTCCGGTCATCCATCAACTGTTCTTCCATCAAGCCACTGCTAGCCACCACTTCATCCTTATCATAACCACTTTGCCAATTCGAATCTTAGACCACAGTTTGTCCTTGTCAACTCCATCGGAAAAACCTTTCTTGTTGTCTACCTACGTCAGAGTGACGATTCCCGGTTTATTACTAGTCTCCTAGATATCCGTAAGCTTTTTCGCTTCAGGATTCTCTACCTATTATTACTGACGTCAACCGCGGGCATCTGCCTCCTGGCAAAAACATGCAGAAAATTTGCTAAGAGAAGCTAAGGAGCAAGAGCGACAAGAAAGGGCTTTAGAACGTGAACAGAATAAATTAGAATTAGAAGCAGCTAACAAAAAGTTAGAATTAGAAGTAGCAGCAGCTAACAAAAAGTTAGAAATTGAAGCAGCCATGAAATAGAAAAAAACTAGAATTAGAAGCTAAAATAGAATCAGAAGCGCACATGAGAGTAAAAAATTTAGAAATAGACTCTAACGTAGAGATCTCAATGAATAAATTAAAAAGTAAGGAAGAAGAACAAAAATTCAATAAGTTCAAAGGAATAATGAATCCCATTTGTTCTGGAGACTCAATAAGCGCTTGGACAGAAAATTTTCAATGTTTAATGCATTACCATGAAATTCCAAAAGATAATTGGGCCATGATATACATGCGAAACTTGGCTCTGGAGCCATTGAAAGTAATAGAAACAATAGCTCAAGAATTAAGAATAAATTATGACTACATCAAACAGAGGATAAAGCAAAATTTTTCATTAGATGCTGCTGGATATCAAATACAGTTCTCTAAGTTATGCCCAGAAGCTAATTAAACATTCATAGACTAGTCTCAACAGTACAAGATATTTTCACTAAGTGGATTAGCTCAGCAAATATAGAGAAAAGTTTTGACAAATTAAAAGATTTAATGATTATAAACAAGATTATAACATCATTACCAACATCTTTCTCCAAATTTTTGCAACAAAGTGATTGTCAGACCATTCATGACATTGAACAAAAAGGGTCTCCATTTTTCACAGCGAACAGAGACATCTTTATTATGAATAATAGTCAGAATGATGTGGCAGCTGCGATAAATGTAACAAAACCAAAATCATTTCAGAATAGAAATAAACCTAAAGTGAAGTACTCAATATGCAAGTACTGCAGGTTATCACATGATGATTGCTCTATGTGTGATAGAAACCCAAATTATAAACATCACCTAGAAATTATGGTGAACAAGCAAAAAACAAAGCGTACAGAGTACAAGAGGGCTGTTAAATGCTTCTTTTGCCGGGCTTATGGCCACTATTCTTCGAACTGTGAGGGTCGTCGCATGCTAAAAGAAGCAAATGCTATTTTGATTGATACCTCATCATGTGAAGATGAGAATGATACAGAGAGTGAGAGTCAGCTTGAGAATGTCAATGCGTTAGAAGTTATTGATATATTTAACTATGATGAATGTAACACCCGTAAGAAATTTCATTAAGATAATATTTTAGAGTGTGGTCACACCATACTAGTCACAAATGAAAATGCCACCGCCGCCTTAACATCAAAAGGCAAACTGGACTTCCATAAAGGCTTTATAAACAAACAGCCATGCGAAATCATTCGTGATAGCGGAGCAACCTTAATTTGGGTCAGAATAACATTTATACAAAACACTGACTACATAGGAAACTTTGTAACATGTCGCACATTTGCAAGGATTATCGAAAGATACCCACTGGCAATGACAGAAATTCATACACCATTCTTATAAGGTCGTGTAATGTGCGCGGTATTAGATTAGTCTTGTGCAGATCTAATTGTTGGAAATCTTCCTGTCTAAAAAAATGCTGGAACAAAGACATCAAAATTTGGGAACAAAGGCATTGCAACATTGAGGCAGGCAGTAACAAAACCGACTGCAATTGATCACAATTATGAACACCAAAAGGGAAAGGTACGAGTAAAAACTCCAGGGGAGAATATCAGTGACAAAACTATACAAGAAACAAAGGGTTTGCATTATACTTGTTCCGCCCAAATTTATCGGGTCAAAATGACAAATAAAATAGTCATCAACACTGCTGACAAACCTACGGAAGTTGTCACTATTACCGAAGTAACATCGCAAGACATCGACCATGCAGACAAACAACATGCAAATGATAGAACGCAAAGAAAACAGGTAAGAGACAAACCCCATACCCTGCTCCCACATACAGACAAACCCTATTATCAGAAAAACAGGAACAGAAATCATCATCCTACACTCAATAGTGCAGAGACAACAGACAATATTAAGACTGACACAACACTTACCAGTTTATGAAAAGACGACAATAACACTTTCCCTAAGACACACAATGCGACCGACAGATTGAAACACCCAGATTCACCATTGTGTACAACGAACATGTGTACAATATTGCCATTACTGCTGTTAATAAGTACATTCATCACATCATTTGTAGTACAGCAGAAATTAACCTTAACCATAATATTCTTGACAAATCAATTATCTCTGATACTAACAACTGTGTTAATAAATCAGTTAACATCACTTGATTGCTATGATACATTTAGATCCACTCTTATAGTTTTCAGTAATTTTTTATATGTAATTAAGACATTTCAAACAAATTGCATTTGTAAGAGTGCCTATTTAGATGACACAATCAAGAAATTGAAATTGATGTTTTCCAATCCATCCATTCTTCATCTCCCAGATATTAACACTCAGTTTATATTAAAAACAGATGCCAGCACTACTGCAATATCTGGCGTTGTGATGCAAAATCTCGGCGGGATAGAACATCCAATTATCTACGTCAGCCATAAGCTCAACTCTGTAGAAAAAAAATACAGCATTGCGGAACTTGAAGGACTAAGTGTGGTCTATTGTGTCCTTGGACTTAAGAAATATCTCAGAGGCACCCACTTTCTCATCCAAACAGACAACTCACCGTTACTGGTAATTAAACAAGACACACCCAAAAACAACAGAATTGCGCGGTGGGCCTTAATACTGCAAGATTTCAGCTATAACATTCAGCATGTAAAAGGTTCTACAAATGTCTTACCAGACCGTATGACGAGATTGCCTGAGTCACCAGATGAATACAACACGAACTATTATGTCCGAATATACAGACTGTGATATTTTATTCCGTTGCATCAATCAGACAGCAACATTCTAAGTCCTCCAGAATCACGTGACAAAGTTTCTACATTTGGACATTCTTCTTTCAAATTTACCATGAATTGGGACAGAACATTTTCAACTAACAACACGCGACGAACTTTTGACATCTATCACCTACATGCTTCATCGAAGACTTCATCAGAGGGGCCAGCAGGTTAATTAGTTAATTTAAATTTCAGTTAAATGTGTTTGTAATATAAACATTTCAGTTCAAATGTAATTTGTAAATATGATGTGTGTGTGTGTGTGTGTGTGTGTGTGTGTGTGTGTGTGTGTGTGTGTGTGTGTGTGTGTGTGTGTTTGTGTGTGTGTATATATATATATATATATATATATATATATATATTCACTGATTTTTGATATAAAATTAATATAAACTTAATGTAAAGTACGGCAATTTTTGCTACTTGTTAATCGCGTTGGTAAAATCGTTTTTTTTTTTCTAAACGTAATTCGCTGCCAACACTTTTTCACATTGGCAATAACTATTCCTAAACTTCATTTGTAATTTTAACGAGATAAGTAAGAATGAATTTTTTGTCAATGAAAGACGTATGAAAGACAGAGTACATGAATTACAAACAATTTATGGTTTCCACAGCGTGCAAATTGTACGCGCCAGTTTTGTGATTGAATATTGTATGCGTCTTTTGTAACACATGTCATTCGTATTGAATTTTTATAAGTGTTTCATAACGTAGTAATTAGACCAAATAAATTATGAATCTAAGAATCATAGCTCGAAAGTCTACCTCATGAATTATACATATTCTGTGTATTATGACGTTGGAAATTCTAGCCTTTGACACTTAGATAAATTAAGACATCACACACTATAACACACGCAGTTAGCACAAATATTAAACACACCAGTGTAAATATATTACTTGAACACTCAACAAAAACAGATAAAGTGCATACACTTTAATAGGACAAACACGGGAGATTAGTCAACACTTACAGGATAACAAGGGACTTAAGTAATTTTGTATGGAAACAAAAGATGTCTAGTACATACACTGCCAACATACGGGAGTAAAAAATGTTATACGGTAAATATACAATTTAGGGGACAATGGGTTGCAAGCATTCTTAATGGGACCAAGGATATTTCCTTGATGAGTCTCTGTAAAAAGAGCCATTGTCCATGGCATCATTTTGGATGTCTGAGAAGGATGCATTTGTGGACAAGAGTTCACAATGTGAGACGTTTCGTTACTTCGGTCTGGATAGTCCTGTAATTAAGATTGACGAGAGTATGAGACTCTTTGACAACCACCCAAGATGTTAGTACATATAACATTAGTTGCTAGTGCTTCAATAGATATCAGACAGTTCCCACCTACTATATTACTGCCCTTGGCTCTTAGATATCATGACAATAATAATTATTTCCCTTAGGCCCTTGACAGAATTAGTGCAGACTTATTAATCGAATACACCACGCAGGAGGGGAGGAAGGAAGTATGTCAAGGTCCTGTAGGGGACAGAGTAGACGACAGGCGGTAGAGATAGGAACAGGGGGTGAGAACGGGGGAAGGAGAACAGTCTAGATGCTTAAGACAGTAGAGACAGGACTGTACGCGTGAAGGACAGGGTCATCTTGAACAGAAGTACGCAATACGACTAGCCTCAACCAGGCGTATGCGAGACATATGACTTCCCACGGGCTTCACGAGGGGCAAAGATCTCGTGACCACCGGACAGTAGAGGAAAAGTCAGACGGGCTTTTGGACACGACGGAGAGAGGATGCATGACTGAGAGTGTGACAGGATAGACTATACCTAGGACTTCAGGGCCATTGAATTGCTGAGCCGTTTGAGTTGTGCTTCTGTGTGTGGCTGCGTTACGAGAGCATATTGCATTGTATCGTAACGTATTGTATTGCTACATTATTATTTAGTACGAGAACGAACGTTGAAATGATAGATAAGATATTATATATGATTATATCGTGAGTAATAAATAAGATCTAATTGACTCATGTGTTTATGTCTCATCTATGCTCGTACTATCTGCCTGTCTTAAACCATTTTCCTTCGAAAATCTCTAGACGTTGACAGAGGTGTAAATCAGCGGGGTATATCGGAATCTCTGTTGGCATTAAATATTAACTTCGGGAGTTTAGTGAATGTTTAATGTTCTGAAACCCCACATTTGCTGTTGAAGAAATTTACCTACATTATTGGGTTATCTGATTTGCTGTCGTTTATTTCGCCATTGCATGCTCTGTATAATTTTCAGATCACAGAGGCTGCTCTTTGATTTTTTTTCCTTCAAATTTTAAGTAAAAGTGAAAATGGCGGAAACGGTATACGTCGGGCCCAATATCTTGATGTTGGTAAACAATGTGGGTTAAATGGCATGGGTCTAGCTAAAAGTACGTCTCTGACGAATTCGATCGGCATAAACGATTACTGGCTGAAACCGCCCAAAAGGAGAGAGAAAGCCGACTAGCTTCAGAATTGGAGGATAGGAAGCTGCAGGCTGAGATGGATAACAAAGAAAGTGATAGACAACATCAATTGGAAATGAAGCGCATTGAAACCGAGCTGGAGATTAGGATACTGGAGGGTGGAGTTCCTCCCAGACCCTCCGTTTCCCTAGGGGGACCAACTACGGCAGTAAATGGAGAGGAAGGTTGCCATCGCTCTGGGGCCATGACATTTTCATTAGAACCATTTAATGAACACCAGGAAGGGATTGAATTTTACCTTTCACGTGTTAAACAAATGTGTGTGTCATGTGGGCTTGATGAGCTATGAAGCTGTCATGGGGATTGAGAATTACCGCCTATGACGCTTTCTCCAGGCTTACGCGTGAGGAACAACAGGACTACGGTACACTCAGACGGGCATTATTAAATAGATTCGAGGTAGATTCTGATAGCTACTAGCGAAAATTTAAAACTGCCGAGAAAGAGCCCGGGGAGAGTTTCGCCCAATTGGTAGAAAGATTAAAATCCTACTTGCATAAATGGGCAGAGGTAGGAAAGTTTGATGAATCATACGAAAGACTCAGAGAGATGATTTTAATCGACCAATTATGGGAGAAAAGGTCATCCCAAAATTAAGGCCTTCTTGACACAGCACAGGGCAGATAGACTTCAGGAAATTATTCTATTGGGAGAGAGATGGAAGAAATCTCAGAAGGAGGTGGGAAGTAAAAGTCGGACGACCACTGCTCCTCCCCCGGACAAATCCCTCAAGACCAAGGATTTAGATAGCACCAACCCCAGTAAGAAGAATAAGAAACCCGCGAACACCAGTCAAACTTTTATTCAGACTGCCAAGAAGGAGGGTAAGGCCTTCTGTACTCATTGCATGAGGGTAGGACACCATAATAAGGACTGTCGGAAAAAGCCTCCTCCTCCTCACACAGTTTTATGTCTGACCAGCCGGGTGAAACAGACGGTGAACACTAATGAAACGTCCAGCTGTGCAACTCATGAAGACACCAATTCCAAATTTTCAGTAGTGGAATCTGTCCTGATAAATGGATCCCCCTCCATTTTTTTCTGTGATACCAGTCTACAATTTGACTGTCGTATCAGCATCCCTAGTCCACCCAGAATAGGTGACAGAGGAAATGGTGAATATACAGGGACCGTTGAAAAGTTCTATTTTAATGTCACTTCCTGTGGCTAAAGTACATATAGCTTCGCGTTATGTTACTGGAACAATCGAAGCGGTCATGGAAGACCCCATTTTTCATGTAATGCTCGGATGTCGTTACGTATACCTTGGAGATCACATACAGTCTGTGATAGTCTCTGATATGATGACTAGATCTCATACGAAAAAGGCTCCGGCATCGTCGTCCCCAGCAATACCTCTCTCTGAGTATTTGAAGAAAACACAGGCTGCTGACAGCACCTTGTTGCCATGCTTCAACAAACTGACAAGAGCAAATTTACCTCTGTGTAAAGGCTATATATATATATATATATATATATATATATATATATATATATATATATATATATATATATATATATATATATATAATATATATATATATAAAATATATATATATATATATATATATATATATATATATATATATATATATATATATATATATATATATATATATATATATATATATATATATATATGAAGAGTGGACTTCTGTACAGAAAGGCAGGAAAGAACGGACAAGAGTATTCACAAATCGTCGTTCCGACTTCATATAGGGCTCACATCTTAGAAATGGGCCACAGTTTACCTTTCAGTGGGCACATGGGCATCAATGCAGCTACGCAAAGAATTGCTATGCACTACTTTTGGCCAGGAATGAATGCAGACATCATGCGTTTTGTAATCATGCCCTGAATGCCAAAGAGTCTCTCCAAGATATAGAACACCACCTGTGACACTTGGGGGATATGCCAATCACTGGATCTCCGTTAGAGAAAGGAGCGGTAGACATCATTGGACCACTCCCCAGAACGAGGAGGCGGAATCGATTCATTTTAACGTTGATGGACACTTGTTCCATGTGGGCAGAAAGTGTCTCCCTTCCTTCAAGTGATTCCAAGCATGTCAGGGAAGCATTACTTGAGATGTTTACTTGGATTGGATTTCCACTTAGGATCCTAACCGATAATGGATCACAGTTTCGTGGTAATTTCATGGAATAAGTCTTTCGACTATTTCAGTCTTGCCTTGTCTATACATCTTCTTATTTTCCACAATTAAATGGGAGTGTAGAACGGTGGAATGGTACCCTCATTAGTATTCTAAGAAAATTGGCTCAGGAGAAACCAGAGGATTAGGACTCATATTCCGGCTGCACATTTTGCATATCTGAAAGTTCCCCATCACTCAACTGGGATTGCACCAGCAACACTGTTGTGTGAATGAACGAACGGGCGAACGAACGAACGAACTTTATTTTAAAAGGGTAACAAATTAGGCACGCAGGCCCGTCTTACATTCGGCCCTTTCGAACGCCCAATTAAGGGACCATTAGAAGGTTTACTGCGAACATAGACTGATGATCTTACAGATGATATAGTCGTCACTGTATCCTATATGT
The DNA here is from genome assembly GCA_014155875.1 of Cepaea nemoralis. Classification (NCBI taxonomy): domain Eukaryota; kingdom Metazoa; phylum Mollusca; class Gastropoda; order Stylommatophora; family Helicidae; genus Cepaea; species Cepaea nemoralis. The sequence continues at coordinate 12,068 of JACEFZ010011882.1, read as the reverse complement.
TGTTGAGTTGAAATAATTTTGGAGACAAGCGAATGTAAATGTACATCAAGCTAGGTGGAGAATGGCTGGCAATTTCAACAACAAGGCAAAAGACCGAGAGCTAGAAGTGGGTCAAAAAGTGCTGTTACTAATTCCAACAAGTCAGAACAAATTGCAAATTGGATGGAAGGGACCATGTGATGTGACAGATAAGATTTCTAGTACTCACTGCAAGGGCAAGTTGAAAGTTTTTCACATAAACCTTTTGAGGAAATACAATGAATGTTCCACAACCTACGAAACTGCACATTTGATGGCTATAGCTGTTGCTATTGAAGTAGAACAGGGAACTACAATGAGAATGGAATGTCCACTGCAAGCCAAGGAAACATTTCAGCATGTGGATATTAACCTCAACCTATCTCAAGATCAGCAGAAGCCGATCTGAGATCTTATGGCTATGTATGCAGATGTTCTCAATGACAAGCCAGGGCGTACTGATTTAGTGGAATTTGATATGAAACTAAAGTATGATACCTCTGTGCGAGTCAAAACATACCCAGTTCTTTATGCTAAACAAAATACTTTGAAGGAAGAAATTCAGAAAAGGCTCTCTTCAGGAATTATCTCACCATCTGAATCTCCATATAGCGCAAGTGTGGTATTGTTGAGACAACCATGTGGAGAACACAGATTGTGCATCGATTATCGACAGCTCAATGCTATTACTGAATTCCAGGCAGACCTCTACCTGATCAGAATCAGCTCTTCACAAGGCTCAAAAACAGCCAATACTTCACCATTGATTGATCTCAGCAAGGGATATTATCAAATTCCCGTTAAACCGGAAGTCAGACCGTGGTTAGCTTTCAGTACTCCTGGAGAACACTACGAGTTCAATGTTCTTTCTTTTGGATTAAGTAACGCTCCCAGTTTCTTTACACACATGATGAGGAATTTACTTGACCCATTACATTATCCGGCCATCAGCCACTACATGGATGATAGTTTAGTTGCTACTGAGACATTTGAAGAGCATGTCAGGACATTGCATCACTTGTTCAGGCGACTTAATGAAACAGGTTTGGCAGCAAGACCCAAGAAGTGTCAAATATGATTCCAACAACTGGATTTCCTAGGCCATTAGATATCTCAGTGCTTCATAACACATCATGAAGGAAATGTGGAGAAACTTCAGAGAGCACCTCGCCCAAGGACCAAGAAGGATATTAGGTCATTCTATCCTTGTGTGGATTCTATCAAAGATACATCAAAGACTTTAATACTCTGTCAGCTCATTTAACGGATCTTACCAAAAAGGGGAATCAAGAGAAAGTCATTTTGTCTGCTGATTGAGAGAAAGCTTTTACAGCTCTCAAACAAGCTTTAACTGCCAAACCAATCCTAGATCTACCAGACCTCAATCAACCGTTCATGCTTCACACTGACGCGAGTAATATTGGAGTTGGCACAGCTTTACTCCAGAGGAAAGGAGATGATCACTCACAGTTATTCCCTTTAGCTTTGCAGGCAGGAAATTGAATGCTGCTGAGCGAAACTATTCAGTGATCGAGCGTGAATGCCTTGCATTAATCTGGGCAGTGGAAATATTTCGAGCATACTTGTACGGAAGACATTTCACTGTGCAGTGTGATCACCAATCTTTGATGTTTCTAGCAGTGTCACAGAATCTGAATGCTAGACTCATGCGATGGTTGCTGCTGTTGCAACAATACGCTTTCCAAGTCAAATAAATTCCTGGGAAAATGAACATAGGCGCAGATTATTTGAGTCGACACCCAATTCCCGATGAACCACCAACTTCAAATGAAGTAGGAAACTAACAAGAGGGATCTCCAGTAGGAAGCATGTCAACTGTGGATGAAAGATGCGCAGTTCTCCCCAGAAATCTGTCTGGAAGGGGGCTATGTGACATAATGTCCAATATAATACATTCCAAGTTGCGGCCTAAACTCGTTATCGGATTTACATGCACGGCCTTACATAGTTTTGCATCGTTCAAGATATAGTCATCGCTAAAAATACACATGCCATACTATGACACTTTGAGGTCACATTCAATATACAGGAGCTGATTGGTTAATTGTAAGTCTTGAAGCGTTCCGGAATGCATTGTGGACTATCCCAAGGCTCAATTGAGTGCAGTTGGTAATCATATTCTTAAGGAGGAAGATATGTTCTGGAGGAATACACACACACACACACAACACACACACACACACACATACACACACACACACACACACACACACACACACATATATATATTACTGTGCCCCTTTCAGTGTGTCCAGTATTCCGAGGTTCACCGAGCCTCTCCGCAGAATTTCGAGGATCACTGAGGCTCTCCACAGACTGGGTTTCAGTTTGTCCAGTATTCCAAGAATCGCAGAGCCACTCTGAAGAGCGCGTTTCAATTTGTCCAGTATTACGAGGATCCACAGAAGTGAAGATCCAGTGTCAGTCTTGCACTTTGCAAGGGGGAGCTCCGCAACACATCCCCCACGGCAAAAATACACAGAAAACGTGCATGTCTGCATGCACCACAACTAAATTAAATATTGGTGATACAGTGATATACATGGTACAGTTGTCTACATAGATGAACCAGTGACATACACACAGACTTATAGTGTGCATGGATTACAGTTACACTAAAAATTGATGATAGTAATATAGATGATAAACTTTGTTTGTATGAATTAAAACTACACTAAACATTGATAATACACTGGTATTGAACATAAAGTTTGTTTGCATGGACTACAGCTACATTAAAAATTGACTATATAGGGGAATAAAATATTAATTTCGTTTGAATGGATAACAACTATACTAAACAATGATGATACAATGGTATTATGTGGGCATTTCAGTGAGTACGTCAACAGAGAAAATATACAATAATAAGTTAAAGTGTACCTTGATGTGTCTAACACAATCATGTTCACACATATTAAGTGTAAGTTATGTCTCTGACACAATCATACCCACACATTTTAAGTGTACATTTATGTCCCTGACACAATCATGCCCACACCTATTAGTGTACATTTAAGTCTCTGACACTATCATACCCACACATATTAAGTATAATTTATTTCTCTGACACAATCATACCCACACATATTAAGTGTACATTTATGTCCCTGACACAATCATGCCCACACCTATTAGTGTACATTTATGTCTTTGACACAATCATGCCCACACATATTAAGTGTACATTTATGTCACTGACACAATCATGCCCACACCTATTAGTGTACATTTATGTCTCTGACACAATAATGCCCACACATATTAAGTGTAATTTATTTCTCTGACACAATCATGTCCACACATATTAAGTGTACATATATTTATCTGACACAATCATACCAACACATATTAAGTGTACATTTATGTCTCTGACACAATCATACCCATACATATTAAGTGTAATTTATTTCTCTGACACAATCATGGCCACACATATTAAGTGTACATTTATGTCTCTGACACAATCATAACCATACATATTAAGTGTACATTTATATCTCTGATACAATCATCATCATCATCATCATCTTCCACTTCTGCCGTCAAGCGTCGTAGGGAGGAATAATTTGCGTACCAGCGCCCGGTGGACAGCACTGGATAGTGTCATTCGGTGTTGTTGTACAATGTTTTTGATGTCGTCAATCCATTTTCTTCTTGGGTGTCCTCTTGGTCTCGTCGCAGATGACCTTTAGTGTAAGACCAGTGATGGTAGTTGTAGGTGTTGCATTCTATCGACATGGCCAAACCTATTGATCTTTTGTCTTTGAATAAATGTGGCACAAGGTGTTGATCACACTGTCTCTCTGATAACAGCATGTCTTACTCGGTCTCGGATTGTTAAGTTGGCAGCTCTCCTCAGGTATCTCATCTCGCAGGTGTTGATTTTGCAAAAGTGTGATTTGGATAAAGTCCAGGTTTGAGATTGGTAGCATAGGGTTGGTGTGAATATAATGTTTATTATATGTCGTTTTGCGGACATGGGTATATTTGGATGTTTCAGTAAGGGTGACAGTTGATAAGAAAGTGCACTAGCTTTTTGAAATTTGATTTCGATTTCTCTGTCCAATCTGCCATCTTCTGTGATCATACTTCCAAGATATTTGAATTTTTTATCTTGTATCAGAGTTGTGCTGTTTATCTGTATACTTAGCGGACCCGGCTATCTGCTAACTTGCATTACTTCGGTTTTGGCTGTATTTATACTCATAATGTATCTGCTGCATCTTGAACACAGATTATTAATATGATTTTGTAGTCATTTATGTTCCTGATACAATCATTTAAAATAAACAAAAAACTGTCATTTACTGCCTATAATACCTTGTGGTGTAGGACAGGGGGGTCTTGAGCCTGTGGAATTAAGGCCGCATGGCTAGTGCAGTCGCCGCGAACTGTGCAGGTTAGAGTTTTCTTTTTGCCCCGGACAGAAAAAATTTCACGCCTTACCGAGTATTCGAACCCGGGTCTCCCGAAGGAGAGCCCGGCGATCTAACCACTCGGCCAGCTGCTCCACGATACAGTCATATCCACACATATTAATTGTACATTTATGTCTCTGACACAATCATGCTCACACATGTTAAGAGTACATCTCTGACACAATCATGCCCACACATATTTGTCAGAATCTTCCCCGAGTCTTCATCACCAGCGCCTGGCAACGACGGCCAGGTACGCCCGTGAACTACATTAGCACTTACAACGCAGTAAAAGGGAAAGGGTCTGCGTGGGTCACGGAGACCACGAGAATATAAAGCAGGACCAACGCGGGCTCACTGTGGCTAGCGGTCAGACAGCCGAGGACGGTACGACTGGACAGACGTGGAAAGAGAGCAGTGCCCGTATTGATTGTATGAGTTGACGCTAGATGAGAGAACGCCTTGTTGAGTATAGAAAGACTGAGTGCATGGTATGTAGTATTGCATTTATGAACTGATGTCTCGCATGTATATATATATATATATATATATATATATATATATATATATATATATATATATATATATATATATATATATATATATATATATATATATATATATATTGAAATGGCATTATCGCTGAGTTTGAGAGATGCCTGTTATGAATACTGTTTGTGAGAAGCGCGATTAAAATAGTTGAGAGACGTCGCCGTGTGTTATGTACAGTCATTCTGTGTGAGTGATTGTTGTCACACCTGTTAGTAACCACGAGCCTTTATGATTGTAAATCAAGACCCTGACAATATTAAGTGTAAATTTATGTTCCTGATTCAATCATGCCCAAACATATTAACTGTACATTTATGTCTCTGACACAATCATGCCCACATATATTAAGTGTACATTTATGTTCCTGGTACAGTCATGCCCACACATATTATGTGTACATTTATGTCCTGATACAATCATGCCCTACCATATTAAGTGTACATTTATGTCTCTGACACAATCATGCCCACACATATTAAGTGTACATTTATGTTCCTGATTCAATCATGCCCAAACATATTAACTGTACATTTATGTCTCTGACACAATCATGCCCACATATATTAAGTGTACATTTATGTTCCTGGTACAGTCATGCCCAAAGATATTAAGTGTACATTTATGTTCATGATACAATCATGCCCTAACATATTAAGTGTACATTTATGTCTCTGATTCAATCATGCCCACATATATTAAGTGTACATTTATGTCTCTGACACAATCATGCCCACATATATTAAGTGTACATTTATGTTCCTGGTACAGTCATGCCCTAACATATTAAGTGTACATTTATGTCCTGATACAATCATGCCCACACATATTATGTGTACATTTATGTTCATGATACAATCATGCCCTAACATATTAAGTGTACATTTATGTCTCTGACACAATCATGCCCACACATATTAAGTGTACATTTATGTTCCTGATTCAATCATGCCCTAACATATTAACTGTACATTTATGTCTCTGACACAATCATGCCCACATATTAAGTGTACATTTATGTTCCTGATACAATCATGCCCAAACATATTAAGTGTACATTTATGTTCATGATACAATCATGCCCTAACATATTAAGTGTACATTTATGTCCCTGACACAATCATGCCCACACATATTAAGTGTACATTTATGTCTCTGACACAATCATGCCCACACATATTAAGTGTACATTTATGTCTCTGACACAATCATGCCCACACATATTAAGTGTACATTTATGTCTCTGACTACAATCATGCCCACACATATTAAGTGTACATTTATGTCTCTGACACAATCATGCCCACACATATTAAGTGTACATTTATGTCTCTGACACAATCATGCCCACACATATTAAGTGTACATTTATGTTCTCTGATCAATCATGCCCTACACATATTAAGTGTACATTTATGTCTCTGACACAATCATGCCACACATATTAAGTGTACATTTATGTTCCTGATACAATCATGCCCAAACATATTAAGTGTACATTTATGTTCATGATACAATCATGCCCTAACATATTAAGTGTACATTTATGTTCCTGACACAATCATGACCAAACATATTAAGTGTACATTTATGTTCCTGATATAACCATGCCCAAACTTATTAAGTGTACATTTATGTTCCTGATATAACCATGCCCTAACATATTAATGTACATTTATGTTCCTGATACAATCATGACCAAACATATTAAGTGTACATTTATGTTCCCGATACAGTCATGCTCGAACATTTTAAGTGTACATTTATGTTCCTGATATAATCATGCCCAAACTTATTAAGTGTACATTTATGTTCATGATACAATCATGCCCAAACATTAAGTGTACATTTATGTTTCTGATACAATCATGCCCAAACATATTAAGTGTACATTTATGTTTCTGATACAATCATGCTCAAACGTATTAAGTGTACATTTATGTTCATGATACAATCATGACCAAACATATTAAGTGTACATTTATGTTCCTGATACAATTATGCCAAAACATATTAAGTGTACATTTATGTTCCCGATACAATCATGCTCAAACATATTAAGTGTACATTTATGTTCCTGATACAATCATGACCAAACACATTAAGTTTACATTTATGTTCATGATACAATCATGCCCAAACATATTAAGTGTACATGTATGTTCCTGATACAATCATGCCCACACATATTAAGTGTACATTTATGTTCATGATACAATCATGACCAAACATATTAAGTGTATATTTATGTTCCTGATATAATCATGCCCACACATATTAAGTGTACATTTATTGCCTGGCACAATCATGCCCACATACTTTAATAATATGATAAAATACAACACACTACAATCCGCGATATGATAGTATGGGCTGATATTATTGACACGTCACAGAACTCCCTTTAACAACATATCAGGATCAAGTTAATCATATCTATGATTATGATATGTGACTATGATTATGATAAGATGGGACTATGATTATGAAAAAATTGGACTATGATTATGATAAAATGGGTGTATGATTATGATGATAAGATGAGACTATGATTATTATAAGATGGGACTAGATTATGATAAGATGGGACTATGATTATGATAAGATGGGATTGTGATTATGATAATCAATCGATGCCACTGCACTTGAGACAAGCACACAAACACCCAGCCTTCTCCAGTAGAAGACAATGACATGTGAAGAAATGGCTGCAGCTCTGTGAATGTGGTTATCAATGTCTTCATTCGGCAACACCATGGCATCTCCAAGGACGTTAAATCACGCAGTACTCCCAGCATTAAATGATCAGCTGTAATACCTGATGCAATCTCCATAACCTGGTTCACAATTATGTTCAGGACAAAATCCTTAGTGCTTTGGAGAAGCAGCTGATAAAGGTCTGGAGTACCAGTTTGTGGGTGAAGCATGTGCCATCAGCACACAGTGTATCTCTGAAACTGACCTCTTTGGTTTTTGCTCTCGCTGTAAGTCTGGTAAGAGTACAGACTTGAACGCCTGGTCGTTTCAGTTTACATTAATTCTTCTGCTGCAATTTACGAAACATCAACAAGGAATTCGACGTCAAGAATCAACACCATGCACTAAGGACATTCCCAAGCGTGCTCAGTGCCCTTCAGCAGCCAACAAGGAAGGCTCAGGCTAATGGTACCAGTTGCAGCCTGACTGTGCGTCCGTCTGTGTATTCCTCTACAGTGTGAGTGTCACTCAGAGCTTCTGCTCACTGCCCACTGAACTGGCCTCTCCAGATGTGGGCCTTTGGTTTGTTTTGCTGCTCTTTAAACTCAATCCCTGACAGTCTTCACTATCTCCACTCCGTCATCGTCTGTTGCAATATCAAATGCACCATTACTTAGTATCATCATCCAGTACCTTAACGGCTGGCGTGGGCGATCATGCTCTCCACAAATTGCGACATCCAAGGGCTTGGATCAATATGTGTTGACTCCTTTCCGTGCCATGACACAAGACTGTCAAGAATCTTCTCTGACTGTCTTCTTTTATCTCTCTTTCTGTAAATCTTTCATGTTATCACAACATGTTCAAGTTTTTGTCTTCGTATACTGTCGTTAAAAAAAATTATGACTGCTTCCTTCTGATGTTTGTGATAAGTTTGCTTTGCGACTTAGCTTTCCATCAAAATGTCCAGATTACTCATTTTGGCTGCCCAATTAATTTTCCCAATTGTAGGAAGACACAGGTTATGGTCGTCACTTGGAAGAACGAAGTACCACAATGTAATATACAAGTAAATGGGAATATTCTTCAACAAGTGAATCGGTTCAATTATCTCGGAACAGTCATAACATCTGATGGCAGATGCCTTGAAGAGATTAGAACAAGAATCGCCATTGCGAAAGTAGCCTTTAGCAAGATGAAAAACATTCTGACCAATAAAATGATGTCAATTGAAACGAGAAAAAGAGTGTTGAGGGGATACATAGAGCCTGTTCTTTTGTATGGATGTGAACTTGGACAATGTGCAGTCAAGCAGAAAACATCTGATGGCTGCAGAAATGTGGTTTCTGAGGAAAATGCAAAGAATACCATGGACAGATAGAAAAACCAATGACCAAGTACTACAGGAGACAAATGAAAATCGTAGATTGATTAGAGAAATTAGACGTAGACAGTCAAAATTTTTTTGGACATGTTATGAGAAGAAATGGACTGGAGAACTTAGTGACAGCTGGCAAGATCGAAGGGAACAGACCAAGAGGAAGACCGAGAGGAAAGTACCTGGATGGCTTGGCCACATGGCATGGATGAGACAGGAACACTGAGCTGATCCACGACACTGGTGATGGAGTGAAATGGCGAGTCATGACCGCACACGCTTTCCGGCATGGCACATGATTGATTGATTGAATTAATTTTCATTATTCTTCTATAAAATCACAATCATGCTTTTAGGCCCCCCTCCCCCACCTGTTTACTAATTGTCCAGGATACGCAGCCATATGTTAAAACTGGTTTGTAACTTCCAAGGACACGGACCTATTGCATCCAGTGCTCTTCATTTATAAGAATTCAGTTGTTGCTGGTCCTATTCTGTACTTTATCTCGGTGATGCATCTTCCATATGCTGTTATCTATGTACCTAGATATCCGAATAACGTTATTTACCTTAACTGCACATTAATGCGCATGTGTTTCTTTGATAACACCATGACTTCTATCTTTCTATTATTCAAGCTAAGGCCCATTTATTCACTTTCTACAAATACTGTACATATCATTTCCTATTGTTCCTTCTGACTTAGTATAAACACACACAACCCTACACACAGCTGGGGGACTACATGACAGTCTTTACACACCGGAGTATCAACACATCTCAGAAAGGTTTAGCTAGAGGAAAACAAGTGTTTGCTTGTCAAGCACACACCAGCACTCAGAAAGGGGAGATAAACACACAGCAGTACTCAGACAGGCAAGACAAACACGAGTATTCAGACAATGGACACACACACGCACGTACGCACTCACGCACGCACATACACACACAATATACAATAAAAGACGTATCTAAATAAAGGAGAGAACAAAAGAGTAGTAAAGACAATGCAGTTGCTACATTTGTTTTGTAAGCAGTTTTTTAGGTATACTCAAGGGGTGACATTTTGTGATAAGATTATACAAGTGGACAAACTTGATAGCTTTAAGTCCTGGAATCTGACATTCGTGTATTTCTGAAACCGAAATAGAAGATAAATCACCAAACACTATCAGATTGTCATTGTGTACTACAGCACCATACATCTTGAACTGGAACTCCCACAGCAGACGACTTTTAGAAATCTCTGAATATTTAGGCAACGAAGAAGCTTCCACGGGGGATGTGACAGACTGGGTTACATTAACGACCACACCATTGCTATATAAAATATAGAACTGATCTTCATGTATGAAAGTGACAAAGTCACAGTCTTCGTAGTCACATGTCATCACGAGCCAGGGTCTTCTGGACTTTGTGTCGAAACAATAGACTTCTTGTTTTCCGTGAACGTCCAGCTTAGAGTTGTAGTATAGAATACTATCCTTGAAAACAGTCAGTGAGGGACCGGGCATGTGACCTGGGAGAGCAAATAGTTCGTACCATTCACCATCTTTGATGTGTCTCCTGCACATGTCTCCCCTGGATGTATAACAGAAGTCTCCCACAATCACAAAGTCATTTCTCACAAGAACAGTGACGAGGACTGATTTCTGAGAAAGGAAATTCAGTAATATTTGTTTGGAAAGGATCGACATGTGTAAAATTGTAAATTTCACGCCACAATAATTTGGTGTGGTGTGTATGCATGTTTACAATCTGATTACCAGTATAGTAAAATATAAAAATGTCCCCTCTATCTAGAGAGTAGGCACAGATAGTTGTGCTGTTTTCACGTGTCATAAAAACAACAGTGTCTTCTGTATCTCCCATGGCCTGTCTGACGATATCTCTAGTTTCCTTGAAACCCATGACCAGGTCATTGTCCGCCAGAGCCTCCCAAACATCCTTGCCGACTTCATTGACCCGGACCAGTTTTAGCAATTTTCCCAAAGACTGTTTTCTAACTGAGGGCTGTCCTGTTGGATATCTACAACAATCGTCACCAGAATCTACATGAGGCTTCTCGAAAATTACCTCAACACTCCCATTTGTGTTTCTTGTTACTTCATTTGTCTGGGTTGACATGTCTTCTGCTGCACTATCTACACACACATGTTCCGTGTCTCTTGCACAGAGTTCATAGTTCACCCATTTCAGAATCAGTTCTACAACACGATCTTGGGACAGCCCTGCACCTCCAATAACACCCTCTATGAAGCTGGCTGGCTGTTGCAACAAAATATCGAGCTCCTTGAAAGTCTCGAAATTCTCTGCAACAAACTGTTGAACTGCCGTGGTAACATCTACAGATTTCAAGCTGTGAGCATTCCTGTGAATGTTTACAAAGTTCTCTGGAGTCAGGTGACTGATGACAAATGTTTCACATTTTGACACCAAAACTGGAATCTGCAACTGACGGACAGCATGCCAGAATTCTACCATGTTTTCTGCGTTGAGTCCAACTTTCACCTTTATACAAGGCATTGAGAATCAACTGAAATATTTCAGGAGATATACCTCTAAGAGTTAAATGTCTAATTGGGTGTTCAACTTCACCTTTGACCTCAGACTTTAAAAGAACTTTAAAGAATTTGGAACAGGCACAAAGAATAAGCCGACTACAGTTAAACGCGATGTCCCCAATGTTTATCTCTAAATCAACAAACTGTCCATCAAGCCAAAGTTGGCCAGTGTTTTTCACAATTTCACAGGCAAGTTCTGCATCTACTTCCATGCTGACCTAGTTAACCAACTCTTCAGTGTATGACCTCAGTGCTGCTTCGTTGTCTGTCATTTTAGTGGTTGTCACTTCACTCGTTAATCAGCTGGTTGTCACTCTTTAGGAAGCTGGTTGTCACTCTTTAGGAAGCTGGTTGTCACTAGTTAGTTAGGCCAGCTGATTGTCACATTTACACGTTAGTAACTTGGTTGGACTTTGGGTG
>JACEFZ010011881.1:0-43147 GCA_014155875.1 Cepaea nemoralis | reverse complement strand
AAAAACAAAAAATGTAAAGAGATGTTGTACCATTTTGTATATCAACAGAGAAAATAGGATGGTGGAGAGGATTTCATATCATCTGGGACAACTAACCAGAAGTCTCAGACCCAGAACTAACTCCCTATAAGTGTAATCAAGGGATAATCACAGATGAACACAGGCTGAATTGCCAGCCTTTATTTTCATGACAACCTTTGGCCCAAGTCAACTGAAAGTAACTGTTGTTAAACAGAAAGCAGGAATGGTCGACATTGGTGAACCTGTCTTGGTGCACAGTGAACCATGCTGTAATAAAGAAGACTCATGTCTACAGTTTGTCTCGGTCATGTTCATAGAGAGTAAATCCTGTGCCCCAATGGACCACTTATTCATTCTCTTGGAATCCAACATGCAGGAATTTCCTGGAGAATTTTATCTCAGCTCTCTAACCGCTGAATGTAAAATGGGGAGAAAAACAGTTCTGAATAATCCATTAATGTGATTATAATGGTTATTGTAGGAATCAGTACAGTGATCATTGGTTATATCAGTGTCATCTGAGAAATTAAAATCAAGTCTCTTGTTATTAACTACATTCAAGAAAACTGGTGAAATGACTATTGCAGTGGATTGTTTATCTAGGACTTATCTTGCATAATACCCAGCATGGTGCTCACACAGTAATTGTTGAATGAGACTTGAAGAGTAGGTGAGGTTAGACTGGCTAAGTGAGATGCTGCAATATATGGGATTGTTTTCATATCTCTGGGTCTCTTCGACAAGTCATGTTCTACATGTACCGAGAATACATCTCCCAATGTCAGGAGAGTGCTATCCTCAACCATTTGAAGTACCCCAGTGACAGCATTCACAGACAGTCTGGTCAACAGTGAGATTCAGTATAACATCATTATCCCAAATTCTGTTCTCCAGCGGAAATAATCTGCCATGGAACTTATTATAGGAAGTCTGCTACCTGGAGCTTTCCCAACATCAATTGCTGATGTAAACAGGATGCAACTGATCCAGAACAGTAGTCCTCCCTTAAGTTTCCCATGATAGGATTTTATAAAATTCCCAAGAGACAAGAAGTGATGATAGATTGTCGTGTCTTCCTTTAAAGTGTCGTCCCGGGAGTGAGGGGAGTCAACACCCACATTATAATTTTTTTCCCTTTATCAATATCTTGGAGAATCCCCAGCTTCCGTCCAACACACTCCATCAGCCCATGGACACCTTTTCCTATCACTCTCTCACTGTCTAACTATGCCCCCTCTCATACTTCCCCAACGCAACATATTAAACAACTCTTGCTTCTAAACATTAATACAGATTAATTTATTAAAAGAAAAGTGTAATGTACGTGAGACGTGTATGCGAAGAAAATGTGTGATGTGTTCTATAATGTGTGTAGGATCGGACTCTCAGATAATAGCATAGTCAGTTCATCCTTGCAAGGACACACCACAGCACGTTAAGTCAGAACAAGTCCATCTCACCCGGTACTGTATCTCTCCTGCCGGACACCGACTGTCATCTGTAGCTACCTGGTAATCCATCTTCCTGATCATCCGAAATAGATACTGTTTGTAAATTACAGCTGACCATGGACCGGTTGCCCAATGCACATAATTTCCTATCGTTCTTAAAGAATGCACAAATCCTTTGTAGTGAGTATTTAGGTATCACTGTTATTGTTAATATACTTGAACCTAACTAGTGTCTATCTAGGTTCAGGTATCATGTCTTTTGAACTATTCCATTAGAATATATCACACCATGTGACTTTTATATTTTAATGTTCTTATTTAGGTACCAATGTTCTTATGCTGTGTTGCATCAACAATCATCACCCATCTTAGGTGAACCTTAACACGCAGGAATCGTTATATTGGTTGGCTCTTCTGAGTCATGTTATGGTGAACCCTCCTGATTATGAGTCCAGCGTAAACATAATACCATCTTTCTTCTCGGACGTTATTCCTTTTTAGTAAGAAACATTTGAGTGTCCAACTGGTGTTATGTCTAATTGAAGTTGCACTTCACCAAAACCAGTGTTGAACTTCCTCGTAACTTGTATGGAACCTGTGAGAGAAACAACACATCTGGTGATAGTACTAGTCACTGATCCTACCGGCTGAGTGTAAGCCTATTGCCTTGCTCAGTTATTTTACAGCTAACTAAACTCTGTCATAGAGCATATTAGCTCCTCACCTACGTCCGAATCAGGCGATGACAAGGAAAGACCCATAAACAGAGTGCACAACTTCAGTGGGCAAACCATTGAAAGATCCCCCCATTGGACACTTTCCCCATCTAAAATCTCTCCAATTATCACCCCTCTATCCTATTCATCCCAGCAGAGCCAATTATCACTTCACTACTCTAACTAGTTTTCAACTAACAGTGCTAATCATCACACTCTAGTTTTAACAAGACTACTGCCTATATTAATTAGGCCTAAATAGACTATATTGACTACCTTATGCAAAACCGCCTCATTCCGGGATGGCTGCTACACTTTGCCATAACGACACATGCTAGTTAATTTTAAATTAATCTAACACTGTAGAGCTCTCCCACAAACACGTCCATTCTAATCCACGGTTTTGGTCAACACTAATTGTCCCCAAATCAGGTGTTATTTTGGGCAGATCATCCATGGTCACGAATCTATCTTCCCTGGCTCAATCAATGTCAGAGTTGTCATCACTTGTTTTGACTCCCACAACAAGCTAGCGAGTTCCTGTATGCTCCCACAACGGGTTTCCACAACAAACCGCCAATCTTCTGTCGAATGGTGACCACCCCAGCCGCCATTTCGCTTGATGTCCAGAACTCTAAATGACAGACGGACTGTTTTCTCCCGAGATGGCCACTTCCGCTTTCAATCCGACCTGTTTATGAACTGTCAAAGTGGTGTGTAGATTCATCTTACTCACTTCCCCTACACATCTGCAGCTGTTATTTTTGCCCGACCCGGGATGGTCTGATATCTGATTGTAACCAGGATCTGACGGGTTCTATCTGTATTTTGTACAACTTTTGTGGCCTAGAAAATATGCGCTAAGCAAACTTTCTGTATTATCATGATCTGGATAACTCATGGCGATCTCGTGACATAGGCCCCCTCTTAAGAGAGTAGTCCATCTCACTCTTCTCCACCATGAGTTCAATCCAGATGATTCATTCCTCTTCTTCAGGAGCTGGGTGTCTTGACAAGAAGTCTGCTCCAACATTTTCCTTTCCAGGAATGTACTCCACTGTGAAATTATAAGGTTGAAGTAGCAACGACCACCGCATCAAACGTGCGTTGAGCTTCTGAGAAGTAGCCAGGATCATCAGGGGCTGATGATCCGACTGGACTCGAAACTTAACTCCATACAAATAGGGCTGGAATTTTTGCACTGCCCATACAAGAGACAAGCACTCTCTCTCTCTCGACGGTTCAATAATTCCTCTCCGCCTGGAGAAGTTTCTTACTTGCGTATGCTACAGGTTTCAAAACCGAAGCATCGTCTTTTCCTTCCTGTAACAAGGCTGCCCCAATCCCAATCGCACTCGCATCCGTTCTCAACACAAATGGTTTGGAAAGGTCAGGGAGCTGTAATACAGGTTTGCTGACCAAGGCCTCCTTTAACTGGCGATAGGCAGTCTCACATTCTGGTGTCCAAATGTTTTGTTCCGGAATCCCTTTTTCAAGGCTTCCGACAATGGAGCTCCCAGTTCAGTGAAATGTGGGATAAGTTTGTGGTAGAACCCACACAACGAGAGAAAAGATCGCACATCCTTCTTCGTTTTTGGCCTTGGTGCATTTCTGATTTTCTCCAGGTTCTTCTCTTCTGGGACAATGTGTCCTGGTGTGATGGTGTGACCTAGAAATTCCAGAGTCTGGTAACCAATCATGCACTTGGTTGGACGAGCGGTAAGCCCTGCTTCCTTGAGTCTATTAAACACTCTCTCCAAGGATTGTAAGTGGTCATCCAAGCTGTCACTGGAAATCAGAATATCATCCATGAATGAGATGATGGCCGGATCCTGTAAAGGATCTAGTAAAGTCCTCATCATGCGTGTAAACACACTAGGTCTATGTGCACATTATATTGCTGAGTCCAAAGGGCATGACCATGAATTCGTAGTGTCCACTGGGTGTACTGAAAGCCAACAGTGGTCGAATCTCCGGTTTGACTGGTATCTGATAGTACCCCTGATTCAGATCCACCTTTGAAAAGTACCGAGCCTTATGGAGCCTAGCGAATAACTGCGTTGGATTCGGCAAAGGTTCCACCTGAAACTGTGTATGACTGTTCAGAAGTCGGTAATCTATACATAACCGGTGTTCTCCACTTGGTTTCCGTAACAAAACTACCCCTGCATTCTATGGGGATGTGGATGGTGCAATCACGTCATCCTCCAGCAGTTTTTGTATTTCCTCCTCCAGGGCCTTTTCTTTAGAGAATGGCACTGCGTAAACCTTTTGACGAACAGGTTTCTGCGTGGTCAAAGTCATCTCGAACTCCACCAACCTGGTTCGTCCTGGTTTATCAGTCAGTATCCCCTTATGAGACTTGAGAACCTGGGTTATCTTTTCCCTCTCCTGGGAGGTCAGATCAGGGTTCACTTGCACTTCCCTATAGGTTTCCTGGTGTACCAAGGGATATTCCCTGCCCTCGTTGGTTCCCACTTCCGTCTCCACTGCAACTGCCATTGCCATGAGGTGAGCTGCCTTGTCTCCGGGTTTCTCTTCGTATTTCCGCAAGAGATTGATATGGAAAATCTTCGACTTTCCCCGGATCCGGATCTGATAGTTGGTTCTGGATATCACCCTTGCCACGGGAAATGGTCCTTGCCAACCTATCTCCAGTTTGTTGTTTCCCGTTGGGAGTAGCAACAAGACTTTGTCTCCCACCTCTAGAGATCTTTCTTTAGACCTACGGTTGTAGTAAGCCGCATGTATTTTTCTGGCCTTTTTCAAGTTTTGATTCGCCAGAGTCCATCCCTTGTGGAGTTTTTCTTTCAGTTCCTCCACGTATTTGTAGGATGAGATCACTTCTTCTGACGTTCCCTCTTCAGTCCAACTCCTCAACATGGCTTCCAACGGTCCTTTGATTGGACGACCAAACAGCAACGTAGCGGGGGTAGTCCTGTTGAGCCATGAGGAACTTCCCGATAGGCAAAGAGGGCTGCTGGGATATATTCATCCCACCTATCAGGTTTTTTCTGCGCTAGTTTCCTGAGCATTGTCATCAACGTGCCGTTGAAACGTTCTACTTGTCCATTGGCTTGAGGATGATAAGGGCTGGTATGTATGTGGTTAGAGTGAAACACCCTAAATACCTCCTCCATGAGTTTTCCACAAAACTGAGACCCATTGTCAGTCAGAATTTGATCAGGGAAGCCTAATCTGGTAAAGGCCTCCATCAGCGCGTCCGCCACTCTTTTCGAGTCAATCATGGTCAACGGTATGGCCTCACCCCACATTGTACAGCAATCCACCATTGTGAGTATATACATGTTCCTCTTCCTAGTCCTGGGAAGTGGACCCACGATATCGATGGCTACCCTCTCGAAAGGAGAGTTCATGATGGGCATCTCACCCAACACCACCGGTGCTGTCCAGTGTTTCGGTGCCACCCTCTGGCACTCAGGGCATGACTTCACATACCGACGCACATCATCTGTCATTCCCGGCCAATAGTAATGGCAGGAAATTCGCTGCATGGTGGCGGCAATACCCATATGTCCGCTAAAGGAGATGGTATGCCCCATATGAAGAATCTGGGACCGATGAGCTTTCGGGACGACCAACTGACCATATAGGTTGTCTCCCCTTCCGGCTCTCCTGTAGAGTATCCTGTTCTTCATGTAGTACTGTCCCCGTCCTGGTGGATCAGCACTTCTCTGCAGCTTTTTGTAGCAAGGACGTAAAGTATCATCCTCACTCTGGGCAGTTCGTAGCTCCCCCGGCATTGGGTTAGTCACAATTGCTTCTGCCTCTTCCGTTCTCGTCTGAGAGCGAGTCTGTATTGCTCCCTTATGGATTGGCTCCCTGGGCATTCCCAGAAAGACATACCGGCAACCAAGGATTACTGGAAAAATGGGATCGGTCAATACAGCGGCCTTGATGGTGCCGGTTAGTTAATTAGTCGACAGATCATCCTCATTGCACATCGAACCATTCAGTCCATAAGTGCTCGGATCCCCTCCTCAGCAAATCCCGCAACGTGTAGCGGCTAACGACGCCAGTTCTGTGTTGGTTTATCAATCTTCTTTGGCTTCCTGCGTAGTGTTCTTGTTTGGCCACCCCTCTTTTAATTTGCTGCTCTCGCAGTCTGGCCATTGTTGTAGATTCACAGTCATCACTTGGTTCTCGCAAAAGTCTTACTTCTCGTAGAGCATTCAGAATGTCGGCCTGGTCCATGGCGCGTCCGCCCTCCACAGTAGCCTCACCTGCGAGCTTGTCAGCCCGCTCATTTCCTTGTACTCCCGCATGCCCTGGCACGAAGATGAAACTAATCTTTGCCAGTCGAGACCGCTCCAGAGGCAGCAACCATTCTCTTCGGATCGACCCCTCCTCTATCCTCTTGATCATGTTCATTGAGTCGCTAAGGAAACAAGCCCTAGTGAATGTCTGTGTCTCGAGCCATGTTATTGCTTTACTTACTGCCATGACTTCCATGGTCAGGCTACTTGTGGTTTCAGTGAAAGCACCAGAGTCCTCCTTCACAATTCTCCCTCCGGCCCGAGCTGTAAAGGCCCATGAGCTTCTCACATGTCGGACGACCGACCCATCTGTGTAGATGACCGCGTCACCGTCTAGCGAATTCTCGAAAATCAACGCTTGTACTTCAGCCTCAACAGCAGCCGGATTTTCTTGTCTGCATTTTCTATCTAGTTGGATGCAAACTGAAAAGGATGTGCAGAAGTCTGTTGGCACTTGCACCCACTCCTCGCCAGGTTCTAAGTCCTCAAGTGAACACACCTGTTGAAGAATGTCTTCGGCTTGACCCATCCACGACCGTCCTCTTTTTAACCTGCTGCCCTTCACCTTCCTAATTTCACTATGCAGTGGATGTTGTGTGTTTGCGTTAATTCTGAGGTAGGCGCGTGCCCTGCAACCTTGTATTCTCTCTTCAATGGTTGGAAAATCAAGAAGGTAGCGCATCGCCCTGCATGCTGTATCTCTTGTACATCCAAGAATAATGCGCATAGCTTCATTCTGTATCCTTTCCATCCTTTCTATCTGCTTATGGCTGAGAGTCAGGATTGCCATTGCATACTCCAAAACAGACATGACCAGCCCCTCGTACAGAAGACATAGATGGCGCTGCTCACAGTTTGCTGCCGCCATCACCCGCATCGCTGCCAAACCCCGCTTGGCCTTTGTTATCACCTGGTCTATGTGCACATTATAAGCAAGGCTTCGATCAAACCGTATCCCCAGGTAATTCATTGCCTGCGTTCTTTCCACCGTCTCTGAACACAGCATTACAGTTGGTGTTGGAGTGTTGACAATATGATTATTCAACGAGAACCAAGTCACTGTTGCCTTTGTTGGGTTGACCATTGCCCCAGCTTCATCACACCAAGTACTTATGCGATTGAGTTCGGTTTGTAGTTCCACAGCAACCTCCTCTCTATCCTTACCCTGACGATACACTAAAACATCATCGGCATATGACAATGTCCTGCCAGGTCCAGTGATCTGCTCACTGGTGATTCTCACTGTGTAGGCGTTGAACAGTACCGGAGATAATGGTGATCCCTGTGGTAGGCCAGGATATATTGTTGTTGGTTCCGAAGTCCAACTGCCACATCTAAAAACTACTTTCCGTTGGAAGAGGGCTGCAGCGATCCAACTAAGGAGGAATGGACTTACGTTTAGTTCGAGAAGCTGAAACATTAAAAAATCCAGTGGTACTCTGTTGTATGCGTCCTCAAGATCAATCGCTGCAGCAACGGTTTCAGTGCCTGAGTGGAAACCTTCATAGACATCCTGGGCAAAGACTGCTGCATTGGTCCAGGTTTCTCTTTTGGACGGTACCCACCCAGGGTGGGTGGGAAAACACCTTGCCTCTCTAGTTGGCTTGATATTTTCCTGGCAATTACCTTCTCCAGCAGCTTGCCTATTGTATTCTGCATGGTTATAATTCGATATCCCTGAATTTTTTTGTGGTCTTTGTCAGGCTTCGGCAAGGGAATCAGATAGCTGTGTAACCATTCCTCCTTGATGCTAGCACTCCCTATACTGTTGTTGTACATGTCTGCTAGTTTCTCTAGCTCATTGTCGGTACACCTATTTATGTCGTCGTATCTTATGCCATCAGGACCTGGAGCACTGTTTTTTGATCGTCGAAGCACAGCCTTGATTTCTTTCACTGTCACTGTGTCTTCATTGTTCTGGGCCTTGCATCTGTCTGAGGTGACCTCCTTGGCCAGATTTCGGCCTCCCATGTCTGTCTGGTTGCTTTGCTCAAGGTAGCGTTCAAAGAGGGCTTTGCCCTTGTCCTCGTCAGTCCTCTGCCAGATGAGGTCAGCACCTTGGAAGTCAGAAATGCTCTTATTCTTGACTACACCACTCATGCTTTTATGTAGTCGCCAGAACAATTTCAGTGACTTGTCTGTGCTTACCCTTTGACACACCTCTGCCCATTTTTCGCTTTTAACAACCTTGACAAGTCTTTTGAAGTAGCTTACTTTTGTGTGCATCTCTCTTTCTAAGTGCAAGCAGGGACTAGGATGACCAGCTCTGTTCTTCTTGGCATTTTGCCTTCTCCTTACAGCACTACGCTTATCCACCCAAGCCTTCTCACCTCGAAACTCCACCACGGTGGCTGCTCCCAGCTTTTTTTTCCTGCCCTGAAACGTTCTGCGCTTGTCACGTCTTATTTTACTCACCACATCTTGCCCTGTACTGTCATACTGGAACGTCTTTACCTTTAGCTTGTGCTGCCTGGTTCTGCCTTTCTCCACCAGTATGCTGCACGGGTGGTGGTCGCTGCCATGGTGTCCTAGGACACCCCATCTACACACTGTAGTGAGTGAAGGTGAAACTAGCGCCAGATCAATAGCACTGTCCTCATCGCTCGGACGGTTTGCTGTCCTGGTGACACAGCCACTGTTGATGCAAACCAGGTCGATGGTTTCCAGTGCAGTCTCGAGCTCCTCCCCCTGTGTATTGGAGGAAGTGTTTCCCCATGATCTGCCTTTAGCGTTGAAGTCACCACAGAAAATAACATTTCTCTCGTGGCCTAATATGCCACTTAAGCACTGCCACTTCTGGGCGTCCACACTGGCATTGCGGGCATAAACATTAACCAACACGAATGGTATACTGGAATGAACTCTCAACGCCTGTATTTGTATATCGCCACTGTCCCAACTGGACATGTCTAGCTCTGACGCCACCATGCTGTCGCGAACGAGAATCGCCATTCCCAGATGTCGTCTGTTGTAGAAACATTTGAAGCTTCATTTTTTGCTTCTAAAAATTAATACAGATTAATTTATTAAAAGAAAAGTGTAATGTACGTGAGACGTGTATGCGAAGAAAATGTGTGATGTGTTCTATAATGTGTGTAGGATCGGACTCTCAGATAATAGCATAGTCAGTTCATCCTTGCAAGGACACACCACAGCACGTTAAGTCAGAACAAGTCCATCTCACCCGGTACTGTATCTCTCCTGCCGGACACCGACTGTCATCTGTAGCTACCTGGTAATCCATCTTCCTGATCATCCGAAATAGATACTGTTTGTAAATTACAGCTGATCATGGACCGGTTGCCCAATGCACATAATTTCCTATCGTTCTTAAAGAATGCACAAATCCTTTGTAGTGAGTATTTAGGTATCACTGTTATTGTTAATATACTTGAACCTAACTAGTGTCTATCTAGGTTCAGGTATCATGTCTTTTGAACTATTCACTAGAATATATCACACCATGTGACTATTATATTTTAATGTTCTTGTTTAGGTACCAATGTTCTTATGCTGTGTTGCATCAACAGTCATCACCCATCTTAGGTGAACCTTAACACGCAGGAATCGTTATATTGGTTGGCTCTTCTGAGTCATGTTATGGTGAACCCTCCTGATTATGAGTCCAGCGTAAACATAATACCATCTTTCTTCTCGGACGTTATTCCTTTTTAGTAAGAAACATTTTAGTGTCCAACTGGTGTTATGTCTAATTGAAGTTGCACTTCATCAAACCCAGTGTTGAACTTCCTCGTAACTGGTATGGAACCTGTAGAGAAACAACACATCTGGTGATAGTACTAGTCACTGATCCTACCGGCTGAGTGTAAGCCTATTGCCTTGCTCAGTTATTTTACAGCTAACTAAACTCTGTCATAGAGCATATTAGCTCCTCACCTACGTCCGAATCAGGCGATGACAAGGAAAGACCCATAAACAGAGTGCACAACTTCAGTGGGCAAACCATTGAAAGATCCCCCCATTGGACACTTTCCCCATCTAAAATCTCTCCAATTATCACCCCTCTATCCTATTCATCCTAGCAGAGCCAATTATCACTTCACTACTCTAACTAGTTTTCAACTAACAGTGCTAATCATCACACTCTAGTTTTAACAAGACTACTGCCTATATTAATTAGGTCTAAATAGACTATATTGACTACCTTAAGCAAAACCGCCTCATTACGGGATGGCTGCTACACTTTGCCATAACGACACATGCTAGTTAATTTTAAATTAATCTAACACTGTAGAGCTCTCCCACAAACACGTCCATCCTAATCCACGGTTTTGGTCAACACTAATTGTCCCCAAATCAGGTGTTATTTTGGGCAGATCATCCCTTGTCACGAATCTATCTTCCCTGGCTCAATCAATGTCAGAGTTGTCATCACTTGTTTTGACTCCCACAACAAGCTAGCGAGTTCCTGTATGCTCCCACAACGGGTTTCCACAACAAACCGCCAATCTTCTGTCGAATGGTGACAACCCCAGCCGCCATTTCGCTTGATGTCCAGAACTCTAAATGACAGACGGACTGTTTTCTCCCGAGATGGCCACTTCCGCTTTCAATCCGACCTGTTTATGAACTGTCAAAGTGGTGTGTAGATTCATCTCACTCACTTCCCCTACACATCTGCAGCTGTTATTTTTGCCCGACCCGGGATGGTCTGATATCTGATTGTAACCAGGATCTGACGGGTTCTATCTGTATTTTGTACAACTGTTGTGGCCTAGAAAATATGCGCTAAGCAAACTTTCTGTATTATCATGATCTGGTTAACTCATGGCGATCTCGTGACATAGATACAGGAATCAGTGGTGTAGTTAGAGATTGGAGAGGAGGAGGAGAGTTTATTAATCGGTTGGTGTATTACTTAAAAGTTGTTGTATCATGTTTATCTGCATGCATGTTCTGCATGTTTGCACATTATGCATGTATTTTTTTTAAGTGCAGACATGGCAAAAGGATGAACCATTGCAGCTCAATGAACCACCAGCAGCTCAATAAAGATTATTAATGAACCAGTGTTTTAAGTACATGTCTCAGGAGAATGTCTTGTACAGTTGCTGTTAAGTATTGTCTCTGGTGAATGTCTTAAGTTACTGTGGTTGGTGACAGATATTGTGAAAAGTCTTGTATACATGTTGTCAAGTATCTCTCATGATGTATGTCTTGTGCAATTGTGGTGTAAACAATTCCATGAAATGTATGTCCCACTTTTGTCAAGAACCTGTCATGTAGATGTCTTGTTCAACAGATGTTATGTACAGTTATTGTTGAGTTTGTCTACTAATATTGAATCCTAAAGTCCTAAGATATAATTGGACAACTGATATAGGTCACTTTTGACACAAATAAAATAAGGGAAGATCTAATGTGACGGACAAATAGCACACTGACAACACTATGATGAGTGAATTGGATCCTCAGTTGTACAGGGGCGAATAGTTCAGATCTCCTTTTGGCCTTGAGGGAACCATTTTCTTCTTTTGTAAATTTCTGTGTGGATACTTGGTAGTCTCACAGTGGGGGTTCAGAGCCAAAAGAAAAATGGTTCTCCAAAAGGGCTAGGCGGGAATGATTATCTATCTCATTTGAGAGACCTCTAGACAAAAACGTGCAAAATCATATCCTTTATCTTGTCTATTTATTATTCAAGATATATATCCAGAGAACACTACTAAATGGGTCCTCTGTCAATTATCTAACATGTCACAAACGCAAAGTAACCATGCATATAACAGATCATCTAGGTTAGATAGAATATACGTACCAAAAGCACACCACATAACACAAACTAAACACCTACAAGAAACTCTCCAGTATACAGACCACAAAGTAATACTAGCAAACATCACTATAAATAACACACCCACACAGCCTTTCAAACGATCATCACACTGGAAATTAAACAAAACATTACTCCAAACCACAGAATATATACAATATATGACAGACCTGATACATTCATACACTGATAGTATACCAACTGACAACATTAGACAGTACTGGGACTTACTGAAAAACACAATACGGAGCAGGACACAACAACTAGCATCCATCATACATGTCAACGTATTACATCGCACACAGGCACTATAGCTCCTTCATACACACACAAGGAAACATCAGTCGTGCACATGGTGTGTTGATTATTTATTTCAGGCGAATCTGATATAATCACAAAGTATATACAGGTGGTGGCTCAATACACAATTATACAATGCCGCCTTACATACTCTTACGGCACACAGTCAAATAATTAAGTCCCACACTCGCTATCTTCAAACTAACACTCTTCCAACGCTAAGCATTTGCTCTCGAAACCACAAGCGTCCTCTCCTGAAACTGTCCGATGTCCCGTCTGGCGTTTTCATGCTGGTCGGCTGGGCTTGTCGTACGGGACCCCGTGCCGTCCGTGAGCCCCGTGCTGTCCTAGCAGTCTCTTTGTACTGCAGTCCCTCCGTGCTAGTATAGGTTAATCATTATACTGACGTCTAGTCTGTTCAGGCCCGTGTCCCGTGAACTGTCGTCCCCTTCTATCACCCGGTCTGGTCCTACATGAGCCCTGTCTATGACACGTTGGTGTCCCTTCCTACGTCCTGTCTCCTCTTCATCCGATGTCTGTCCTGTCTGATGCCCATCCTGTGTCTGACTTATGTCCTGTCTCTACCCTATCGGCTATGCTGTAGATGTTCTTCTCTATGTCCTGTATGTCGTTATCTATATCGTTCTAACTATTCTGCCCCTTGTCCTCTCTCTGTCCTCTATCGACTCTCACAACACTCTGGCAATACACAAGCGTAGACTACAACAAGAACAGATCACATAAACAGCAATACATTTAACAAAGCGAACCGACAGAAACTCACCATACTTGCATGCATTAGAAATGCAACTGGAACAGCACCAACAGCACAGATACCCGTGTGCACTAATTAGGACAAAACTCAACACCATCACACAAGAGACACCCATCAAACAATACATGGCATTAGAACAAAACATACAGCATAGCAAACAGATAAACACAATAATAGACATGCAAGGAATCACACAAACTGAGACCACGCGTATAACAGAAGCATTCCAGCAATACTATACACACTTATTTACAGCAGAGACAGTAAACACACAAACACAAGATATATTCTTACAATATACAAAAAAGATATCAGACACAGACAAATAGATATTGGACAACCAAATGACATTAAAAAACATAACACATGCACTTAGTAAAATGAACAAAGACAAGCCACCAGGACCAGACGGATTAACAATAGAATTCTATCGACAATTCTTTCCTATCATGGGTAACCTTCTTCTAAAAGTCTATCAAGAAGCCTTTGACAAACAAGAACTCCCTGATAGTTTCAACATATCTTATATAACACTTATACACAAAGCAAAGACAGACAAAACAGAACTGAAAAATTACAGACCAATTTCCCTTCTTAACACAGATTACAAAATTCTGGCCAAATCACTAGCACACACAATCACACAATTCCTACCAAAACTAGTACACCCAAACCAGCAATGTAGTGTACAGCATAGGAATATACAAAACCACACACCTTATTAGAGACATTATAACGTATACACACCAGAAAGACAGCCAATACTCCCTCTTGTCTTTGGACTAAGTGATGGCCTTTGACAGAATCGCACACTCCTATTTGCACAAAACCATAGAACTCTGCAATATAGGACAGTGCTAGAGAAAGTGGGTAAAAATTTTGTATAACAACCCTGAAAGCAAAGTCTTAGTGAACCATTAACTGACTGCTAGCTTCAGGCTGACAAGATCTGTAAGACAAGGGTGCCCACTATCACCACTTCTGTATATACTGACACTAGAGCCATTATTAGAAAAGATCAGACAAGATACCAGCATTAAAGGCACTTTCATACAGGGAATAGGAGAGCAAAAGGTCATTGCTTATGCAGACTATACTGCATTCTTCCCTACAAGCAACACTTCCATCAGAAACATACTGCACACCTTCTTCCACTTTGGAAAAGGCATTGGAGCCAAAATTAATATACAAAAATCACAAATTATGGGCCTGGGAAAGTGGAAACAAAAGTCTGATTTCTCTCCAGACCTAACACATACACACAATAAGAAACTGTATGGGATCACATTTCCCAACAGAAAAACGCAAAAAGAAACATGGCTACAACTACCACAACAGATATGTTGAAATATAGTCAGTGACAGTGTTAAAGCATTCAAAACTGACAATCACAGACATAAATAAACAGGTAAGACGTTTCATATTTAGTAAGACAATACAAAGCATGCAGAATAAATCTCTCATACAGGACAAGAAACAAGGAGGAATAGCACTTCAGGACATAAAAACAAACATACAAACACTTAGTATCAGCCACATAGACAATATTATCAGACATCCAGAACAACATAGATTAGCATTATATTATATAGCACACAAAATAAAACATCTCACAAAACTAAACAATGCAGCATCCCATTATCAGTGCATACTACCATCTTTCTATCACACTTATATGAAAGAAGTGCAAGGACATGAACATTTAATAAATGAAACAACACGAGAATTATACAAACAATTAGATAGTAAACAAGCCTATAACTTAAACTGGGAAGCAATAGAGGGCAAAAATATTTCATGTCAGACTACACAACCACTTTTTCCAACGTACACAACAAACATATCACACCTAAGGCGAAAGAAGTCACTTACAGACTGATTTTTAATGTGACTCCATAATACCCAAAGTAGCATTCAGATCCAGACAAATAAGAAAATTCCAACTATGCAGGAACAACACAGTCAGAAGAACACATATTCTACATATGTCAAACAGTCGCAGATGCAGTTGAAACTCTACAACAACTAATACAAACACAAAGGCAAACAAACAGACATTTACAAGGCAATCTTTCTGAACACTCTTCCTAAAAAATCCTTCTTCTTCTTCTTTCGTTCGCTTGAAATATGTCTATAACTACAATGTTGTCTCTTGTATGAATTTAACTGTCTTGTTTTAGTCCACACAGCGGTCCGTAGAGTTTATCTTTCACTGTCGTCACTCTAGGCCAGAAGGTTTGCCTAGATATGTTATATTTTGGGCAGTCTTGGCGTATGTGCTCTGCTGTCTGCGACGCCAAATCCACATGTGCACATGGCTGTTTCACCAATCTTGAAATTTGTATATACGTGGTTACGTGATCTATTCTGTCCTGTTCTGAGGCACAGAATAATGACTTGTTCTGGTCTGTCCATAACGTGGTAGTCATCTTGAGCAGGTTTTGGTAGCTTTCTGACTGATTTGATCATTCTTTTCTTTTGGTGGTATGTAACGGGAACATCAGGTTGTTCTCCTTTGGCCCCTTCCTTAGCTAATTGATCAGCTCTATTGCTTCCGGGTACTCCACAGTGGGATGGTATCCACTGTATGAAGACTTTATACTGACTGCTAAGTTCAGAAAGTAGTGTCCTTAGTACTGGCAATTTCCCAGACAGGAGCGCCTCGAGTACTGATTTTGCATCTGTCAATAGCACCACAGGTTGTGTACCATTGCTGGTATTTAGTAATTTCTCTGTTGCTATCTTGATTGCCTCAATTTCAGCATCATAGTTATGGCAGTACTTTCCTGTCGGTACTTTGGCTGTGTCCCTGGTATTATTTGTGTATTCTATGTACACTCCCGCTCTTCCATTTCGAACAGCATTTTGTGCTGACCCATCTGTGTAGACTCGGACCCAGAGGTCCTGTGGGTATTCTTCATCAAGGATGCTGAGAGTGGCTGTTCTGCGCTGCACACTGTTCTGTTCTTCCTTGTCAAATATCCCTCTCACTTTTGTCTCGATTTGTAATGATTGTCTATGTTCATCTTTCCATGGAGTTCGCTCTAGAGTAGTTGTTAGAGGGATACAACTTTGGGCAGATCGGTGTTTCTCTGCAGAGTCGTTTTGGCCTGATGGATAAAACTACTTCTTTTCAACCGCCCCATAGCTAGATTTTCAAATCTGTTCTTCATAGGGTGGCCTGGCAAGCTGAGGAACTTTTCTGCTTGTATTAGCGTTGTCATATCTCTGCACTGTCTCGCTCCTTGAGTCCTCCCCACCTTCTCTATTTCCACTATAGGTGTTGATCTCATCCCTCCTGTGGTGACTCTAAGTGCTTGATTTTACACCTCGTTCAGCTCTTGTAGTGTGGTTTTTGATGCCGAACACCACGCAGATGACCTGTATTTCAGGTGTGGTCGTATGCTCTGGTGATAAACTTTGCCAAGTATTTTCCCACTGGCTCCCCATGTGGTTCCACTTAGCTTTCTCATGATGGCTATTTTCCTTCTGGCTTTTGCTACTGCTTTGTTGATGTACTTTCTCCATGTCAGCCTGCCATCAAATGTTACTCCAAGGTATGTTGCTTCTTTATCTTCTCTTAGGGGATTTCATTTATCTTTTGTTTTGGAGAGAGGATAAATAGGGTGGTGCTGCACTTGTCAGTAATTATGCTGACACACCATTTATTTGCCCATGCAACAAATGTATCTACAGCTCTTTGTAGCAATCTGGTGGTCACTGATGCATGCTCATTTGTGCTCCATAGAACCAGGTCATCGGAGTTGCCGCTTTAATTCCATGTGGTAGATTAGCAACGAGATCATTGTTGGAGATTAGAAAAAGTGTGGAGGACAAGACTCCGCCCTGGGGAACACCTTGACGCAGTAGTACTTTCTTGCTCTGGAGTCCATCTATCTCTTCTCGGGCTCCTCTGTTGTACAAGTATGCTTTCACCCATTTGTACATTCTTCCATTGACTTTGCAGTTTCTCAGTTTCTTCATCAGACCTTCTTTCCAGACTTTTTCAAAGGCTTTCTTCAGATCTATCCATGCCGCAAGCCCCACCTTCTTCTCTTTGAATGCATCCTCAATTTCTTGAGAGAGATAAGTTGTCTGATCTTCGGTAGAGTAGCACTGCCTAAAGCCAGTCTGCTGTGGCACAAGGATGTTTTTACTTTCAATTAACACTGCAGTCTGTGATTGATGATGCGCTCAGTGTTTTGCAGAGACAGCTGGTGAGGCTAATTGGTCTGTAGCTAGAGGCAATAGAACTATCTTTCCCTGATTTTAGGAGGGGTATCATGATTGCTTCTCTCCATGCTTGTGGAACACTGCCTAAGGTCCAACTGTTATTAAAGATCTGCAACAGCTTTGCTTTGGCCTCTGTTCCTAGGTTCCTGATCATTTCATTGGAGATACCATCAGTTTCTGGTGACTTTCTCATTTTCAGTTTTGATATGGCTAACTCCAGTTCGCTGATTGTGATGGGTGCCTCCAGAACCTCGTGTACTATTTCCTTCTGTCCTGTATGTTGCCGTTTCTCTCGAATCTCTTGTTGTTGTTTTGGACTAATTTTGATATTGTTATCTTGTGCGAATGAGTCCGCAAAATGGCCAGCTGCTTGCTTTCTTGTTAAGATGTTTCCATCTTTGTGTAGTGCAATTTTTGAGTTTCTCCATGTGCCCTAATCGTTAAGTTGTTTTATTAGCTTCCACAATTTCCTTGTGTCTCTTTCAAAGTTCAGAGACTCCGTTTTCTCCTGCCAACATTTCCGTCTAGCCTGCCGTTTGGCCCTTTGAAATTTGGCTTTTGTGTGCTGGAATTTATTGTGGTGCTCTTGGCTGGGTGTGGCCTCTGCTTGCTTTCTACACACTT
The DNA here is from genome assembly GCA_014155875.1 of Cepaea nemoralis. Classification (NCBI taxonomy): domain Eukaryota; kingdom Metazoa; phylum Mollusca; class Gastropoda; order Stylommatophora; family Helicidae; genus Cepaea; species Cepaea nemoralis. The sequence goes on along the minus strand of JACEFZ010011881.1, from coordinate 24,956 downwards.
CCACATCATTATGCAGCTGTTCCAGTTCACCACTCCAGTAGGGTTTATATTGTTTACGGGCTCCGCATTAATACTGTTTCTCGCGCTGCCTGTAGTATGCATTTCCCAAACTCTTCAACTATTTTATTTATCTATTTCTCAGTGTTCAGGTTTCTAACCAGTATGCTGGTGCGATTCTTATACATGGCCCAGTCTGCTTTCTTGTATTTCCACCTCGAGAGGGTGCTGCTTTCACTTACAAGCTCATTTTCTACAGTTAGAAAGACTGGCCGATGGTCACTGCCACCAAGTTGTTTCCCAGCAATACGTGTCTTCTTCTTCTTTGCGTTCATTCGGAGTGTTTTGTCAGATGTGATTGCGGTGTGTCTAAGTTATGGGCCCTTGGGCCGAAACCCGTAGGCCAACACATCCGACTTTTAGCGTGCTTTTTTGACCAGGTAGCATTCCTGGGAGACTCTCACATTTGCGGTATCGTCCACAACACAGCTGGTCAATTTGGAACGGTTGAAGACTTAACGGTCATATCCCTCAAAGGAAAGGCAGGGACAGTCAATGGCATTTTCCGACACATAGCGCCCTGGTGCTGGGCTCACCGAGGGAATCGTCACGTCCTGCTCATGGCTGCGTTAATTCCTCACTTCAATATATTGGGCATTTCGTTCGCCCAGGGCCGTTCCCGCACAAACCAGACATGTCTGCAGACGGTATCCACTCAGCGAGTTTTCGACACGGACATGTGCTTGTCGTTGTGCCCATCAGAGCTGTTCCAGGCACGACGGACATTCGGAAAACTATCTAGTCAGAGCTATTCCGAACAAGAGCGGCATTCAGAAACTAGGTAGTCAGAGCTGTTCCTAGCACGAGAGACATTCGGACAAGACATTTCACTCGGATGTAAATGTGTAGTAAAATTTTTATTTTGCCACCCGTAGGACGGCACTTCCGGCTTCTGCGGGCATTTTTAATTAGGTTAACCCTCCTCGGGTTTCGAGGCATGTTAGACTTATTTTTGTGATGTCGCCAACGTCTCAGCTGGTCAAGATAGAACGATAAAAGACATCATGGTCGACCCTCAAGGGAAGGCAGGGGCAGACCTTTGGCATTCCCTCGCTATCCAAGGAGGCTTCCATAATTTCAGAGCCGGCACATATTGCTCTGAGACTGGGCTCACCCGAGGAGTTGCCTCGTCCTGCTCATGGCTGCTTTAGTTCCTCACTTCCATGTGTTGGGCATCTCGCTTGCCACTGGTCGCTCAAGCACACACCAGGAACGGTCAGTCTGCAGGCGACATCCACTAGGCAAGCTTTCGCTTCGGACTTCGGACTACGCAATGGATTCGCTAGCCGTGCATTCTATTTCGTGTTATTGAGACGTTTTCCCACCTTTATCTACTCTCTACGAGTTACATACAGACAGTTTTTGTAACCATTTCATTCGACTGGGGCACTTCTTCAACCTTTTTGTTCTCGCTCACGAGGTAGGCTACATGTGCTGCCGGCTCAGCACCTTACCTCCGTACAGCAGTGAACGAGAAACGGCCATGCCCTCTCATCCGGGGATCCCTCATATCCCCCAGCTGGGAGCCTTCAGACATGTAGCGTGCTCAGTATCTCACCTCCATTTTTCGGTAGGTGAGTATCGGCCCGGCTCTCTCATCCAAGGGTAGTAGCTTAGAGGCGTTCAGCTACATCTCTCAGATGGAGGCCTTTGTGTGAGTGTCTGGACCAAGTTTGTGGCTTCGTACGCCTGAGTTAAAATTTTGACTGCTTATCGTCAGTCTACCTGCAGAGCAGCAGGTTGTGTCTCTCTTAGTCTGGTCCCTATCCCAAGAGCTGTCCAATATGTAGTTTATATCCATTGGCACAGCGTTTGGGGTCAGTGGGACACTCAAGCACCCCCACCGCGGCAAGGTGGAGACACAGCGGGGGAGAACAATTCGTGTAATGTTCTATTCCAGGTCTGGTGAATGAAAAGCCAGGTCAGGTGTTGTATTGTGCCGTGATCTCGAGTAGAAAGTATGCGGGTTTTACGGCTTGTTAATTAAGATGCATCTATTCTCATCCTGCCAGTCTTCAAGTCTCTCTCCTCTCTGGTACATGTGATCATAGCCCCAGCTCTGCGAGTGGCTGTTGAAATCGCCACACACAATCATTTTTTTCTGTTAATGGTAGTGTGTCCAGTGCCTGTGGGCAGTCACTTCGATAGTAGTAATTGATCAAATGTAGGTCTACATTGCCTGTCTTAAGATTAAGTGTCTGATACTCAGCCCATTCCATGTAGACTTCGATTTGGGAAGCAGTGATGTTATTTTTTTACAAGGGTGAGTATCCCATCTTTTCGCCTGTCCTTTTGGTCAGATCGGTAACACTGATAGACTCTGATTTTGAAGGCTATATTTCTGTTGGGGTGAGTTTCTTGCAAGCAATATACGCTTACTTTTTCTTGGTCCAGGATGTTTTCTAATACTATTTTTGTTTTGTTGTTGCTTACTCCCTTCACATTCCAGTGCATTATTTTAAGTCTTTGTTTAGTATGGCCAGCCGTTCTATTCTCGTGTCCCCTGGCTCCACATAACATCTGAGAAGGGCCTTCAGTAGTTGGGGTTGGACTCTTTCGAGATATAGGGCTCGGCACTGCACCTGCCTGGGGGTCCAAAGCAGGGCGAGCACCATAACATTCATCAGTAGTCGACATATTCCATTCTGCGTAATTGCGTGGCATCCTGATTTCTGTTGTGCGCATCCTGGCTGGTTGCCTCCGTCTTCAGCACCTTTCATTTGCTAGAGCAGACTGTGATCTCACTCGAGTTTAGATGTGTAGGCGCGCACACACGTGTCTGCGCATGCATATACGTGCATACACATCTAGAGCATACTGGTTATTTTTCGGCGCCAGAAACTCGCCGTCGCCCCTTCTCCTGTTAGTGAAATCAGTTCCGCCACGTGAAGGCCAGGAGTTGGACTTTTGCTGCAGAGGTTATTGCCAAATGGTGATTTAACATAATTCTCTCCAGCTCGTTGTCAATGCAAACCAAATGAGCAGAATACAGAAACAACGTCCATAAACTATCAATGACTAGAAGCCGGCTGACATGTCTAGTACTTCAATATTTATTTCCATCGAACAGCTTGTGACAATATTAATAATCATAATAAGAGTACCGTTCCCGTATTGCCGGGAGGACCGGTCTCATAGAAATAAGCATAATCACACTGGTGAACATATCTATTCTAATTATTCTAATCCAAATACAATGCCTAGCCGCCTAGTGTTAGTTACAATACCTCCTGTCTGTTGACCGCTCTCTAACCTTGGCCATCTCGTCGAGTACTGGTTCAAACATTCATGGCCAGTAGTTTGTTCTGGCTTAAAAGAGTAATGCCTTAATGGCATATCTCTTCTACCAAGTGGTTCTCTGCTACCCATTCCATCTGTGACAAAACCGCCGGGGCTTGGTCTGGTTTGCCACGATAGATACAATCCCCTGCCTTTGCTCCAACCACCTCAATAGCACTCTACATCTACCAGGCCCCACACAAGCCGGGACAGCTTAACCTTCCCTCCCTCACCTAGGGTTCCAAACCCCAAGGGGGCTCGGACCAGACACCAGTCATATCACTGCACAAAGTCATAGCTAAGAGAACAAAATTTTAATTCTGAACTACGTCACCGACAACACAGAGAAGGATGGCTGAAAGCCAGACTAGAAGAACTATGTACAATATCAGAGATGCAGATGAGTATTCATCATGGAGGCGGACGATAGCTCGTGCGGTTGTCCAGTCGTGGTAGCGACTCACCCAGGCTCCTCCAGTGGACTGGAACTCCAAGGACTGCTGCCTCTCCAAAGTTCCCTCTTCACACAGAGAACCAAGCAAGGGCTGATCAAGCGCAGTACCACTGCCTGACTGACACTGCACCGATGAACAAGGCTCCTTCCTTGCTGTCGTCCTATTTAACTCGTCACACTCCTGATGAAGTCTGGGCCGACCCTAGCATATTAGCGGTCTCCCACTTGCAGAAAAAGTACAGGTAGCACCGTCTCAAAATACACAAGAGCCAGGTCACACCTCTATCTCATAAGTGACCCACACACTGATATGTCACCTACAAAATGAGCGGTTGCTCCACACGAACACACAATGTCACTGGTAAAGTCTATTAGGTGACTATAACACTTCACCCTGTTTCCATGTCCTTGGACAAATAGATCTTCACACAGTCTCATGTAACTACCCTGATCAATGGGTAGTAATCACAACCTAGCATACACTGTCAACAGTTCATCACGATGGCATGAGGTAGCTCCCTACCTTAACAAACATTGTCAACAGTTCATCACATTGGCATGAGGTAGCTCCCTACCTTAACAAACATGTCACTCTGGTGTTCCCACCAATGTTGTAATCAATGTCCTAGTCACTGGACCACATGTTGGCTTCAGAAAGGTAACCAATGTAGAAACACTATTTAAGCATATATTATACACGGTGTCCCCTGACAACCCAGCCGGGTCAGAAGCATATTACACAGGCCATGGTGACCGTCATCAATAATCACTCTGCTCAACTGGAAAGTTCACTACCTTGCAATCACCAAGGTGTACACTGAGGTTGAATGTCACCAGTGCTTCGCTGGCTAGAATCACCAGACGTTTCAGTGTTGGATCCTCACAGGATCGGATGACACTCGTCGGACTCTTGACGGAGGTCCTAACCTAGACCTACCGACTTATTCAGCACTCAGCTCCTTCCAACATTGATCTCGCAGCATCAGACGACCACTCCCAGTATAGCCTCAATCAACTTCTGGATAGGCACTGGAATGAGTGGGCCCATAGAGCTCATGGTGAAGCTCTTGAATCTTCTTCTGTATAGTAATAACAGATCCTGAAACACGGAGAGGTTGGTGTGAGTACTCAACTACAACAAAGACTACTAGCATCTCCACCCCGTCACCTGCCTCTCAGACATCTCATGTCTACCAACATGAGTATGAAATCATCACATCATAGATCTACTTAGTCACTATAATATATAGGCATAATGATAGTAGAAACAGCAATAGCACACCTGTTCAGTCAAGTAACACTTCTGGGCTACATATAACCCCTAGCACCAGAGTCGACTGTATGACTCTGTCAAGCATCCTTCGCCTGGTGCCAGTCCAATCCGGTTTCATCTTCCATCATCAATCAACATATACACTTACTTTCCTTTCAGTGTAGGGATTACTGTATCGAGAAGGTGTCCAGCCGGACATCTCCTTCCTGACAGACTCATCAATTCATCAATCCCTTAACCCATGGACTGATCAATTACACACATTAATAACTATATGCCCATAATGAATTATACTCCTGATAATTCATTACTATAGCATTAACCAAGGAGAACTCATGACTTGTTACACTTAATTAACAAAATCATATCACAGCCATAGTGTCAGGTCTGGGATCCCTGCCCCAGATCCTGAGTTGCCCTTGTATTCACTGACTATCTTTCAGGTCAGTCATACCTGTGCCGGTCGAGCACAGCTGTGGTGGCCATCCACCATTACACTTTCCCACAGCTACTGTGGGTCCCGTGTACCTTGTCCCGTGACGACTTAAGTCACGTCATCCAATGTAGCAAACCTCCAGACTCCACTACCAAACTTTGACTCCACCTTTTTGGGGGGGATTATTCTTCTCATATCCTACTACTTCACGGCAGTACTCCAAGTACTCCATGAACCGAATCAGGGTTCCAGAAGAGTAGAATATTAGAGACAGAAACGGTTAGGTTCAAACCTCGATCTATCTAGACACCACGGCCTCGAATTACGGAGTGCCGCATCACCCTCGATCGGGTATGTTCACTCTTCGGATCTGCACGATCGCATTGGGTCGGACCTATTACCAATCAGGTTGGGCGTACCGGCCTACCTCCCGCTGCCTAGACAAACGTAAGATGGAACATGCACGGTCATCATAGCGGACGGACATGACAAGCAGTAACTATAGTATCATGAATACCTTCTATCAACTGTTATCCTACCGATGCAACACCATTCGGCTTACGCGGAATAACACGGCTATCTGCACACAGCAAATACACCACTGCTGATCTCACCTTGATTCCTCGAAAAATCACCATCACTGATAGAACAATTAAGTCACCACTTTAATGTCACGAAGCACATTCAACATCTTTAATAATAAGCTCTACCTTATCATTTACAGCGTCATGCATGTTGATGTAATGACTGACAAACTGTCGCCTTGCCTGCGTAATTAATAAACCAAACCAGTAACTGCTACACACTGTAACGCACATCGTTCGGCCTATTTTATGTACACACCACTCGCTGTGGAATACGGCTTGCCCCGTCAGGTAACACATTACATCGCTGATCGATAAAGCCTACTTAAATATGCAACCGCCAACTGTAACGGATAACTCAATTTTGCGACGGCAATTAATTCATTCCGGGAACTCAGCACGGCATCACGACAACAATTAAATAATAGAATAAGTATTCAACTAACCTGTGATTGAAGAATCACAACCTTGACTGCAGATGTCCGCACTGGCCGCGATTATTGACATCAAAATTACATCAGCCTGTTGGCTGCGATCTGTTCACGCTGAGATTCGGTGGGCGACTGACCCCGACAATGTCAGTGCGCCGTCCACTCGCCTACACGGGCCGCGTGACTTTCATGACTCATGAAGAAAACCAGAGTCACGATAAGTTCCACCAACCCGTGCTGCCTGAAGCACTCGTGAACTTAGAGCTATTTCCCACGTACGCACTTGAGGGAACATTCTAGATTGTTCTATATATAACTAGAATAGCTCCGCCCCGCACGACGTTTCTAGGGAAATCCCCTATTAATTGATATTAATTTCAAGGGAGACCAACGCCTCGCACTCCCTTCAAAGGGCTATTATGCAGAGATATGCCGATCTGTAGGCGTTTCGTCACACCATCTCCTGAAGGATTGTTGACAATATTTTCTCCTTTGATACTTTCATGCCGCCTTTCGTGTTGCCAGCGCAAGCTCAACTCCCTGGCTGCTAGTCTATCACACTGTGATGTTTTCTACATTCTCACGTCACTTTGCGACTTTTTCTATCTGTTGCTTCGAGATTACTTCTCAGATTCTTTCTCACTTATCAATTCCGTCATTCATTCTGAATTGCTATATGGCAGTTATGTATTCACGAGCCATTGGGGTATTTAAGCAATGTGGGCGCTCACCCCAACACTGCGCTCCGGCTACATACAGCAACATTTGGAACCCTAAATCTCACACACACACACACACACACACACACACACACAGAGAGAGAGAGAGAGAGAGAGAGAGAGAGAGAGAGAGAGAGACAGACAGACAGAGAGAGGACCAAGGCAAGGTTCAACTCGCTGACATACAACAGGAACTAGTTTAGTTTAGTCGTAGGATCAACATCACACGGTTTAACCCATAAGTGCTCCGTTTTCCTCTTAGCTCAAACCTGAGTCTGGAGAAACTCAACTCAATGATGCACGAACTCCGTTCGAAATTTTGCACAGGCAGCGCCGTTAGGCTACTCTTTTCTTTTTTCGACCAGGGGCAATTTTATTACTGGAAGTCCAGGTGGATTTTTTAAATAAATCCTGGTCCTCACCGGGGCCTGAACCCGGGACCTCCAGCTCTCGAGGCGGACACCATACCTCGAGACCACCCAGCTCCCTACAACAACAACTTACTTTTTACTAATGTTCAAATACAAATTATCTACTATTTTTTTCTGAATTAAATGTGTAAACTTTCTTTAATTTCATTTTCTCTTGCAATTAAACAAAACATCCCATTATTATTACTACTACCATTGGTATTACTTTTCTTATTATTATTTTTAAATGTGCAAAATGAAATAAAATTGAAATATTTTTGTCACTTGAAACGTCACGAAAGTTTGGAGAGAACAATAATGGAGGGGTATATGCCTGGGAAGAGAGGAAGAGGAAGGCCAAAGAGAAGATGGGTACAGGATGTGGCGGATGATCTCCAGATGGATGTGTCGGACGCGGGACATCTTGCTTGTGATAGAGAAGTTTTCCAGAAGGTTGTTATAGGAGCGTGGTTCTGTAAAGGGCATGCTACTTAATGAATGAATTAATGAATGAATGAATGAAATATATTGTGTGTGTGTGTGGGGAGGGGGGGGGGGGTTGTTGTCAGGTTTAAGTTCTTCCCATTGTGTTTAATACTCAGACACTATCACAACTTTGGCACAATCATCTCCCTGGGGACAGGTCTTGGGCTCTAATTGCTAGTTATAAATCTCCGCTTCTTGTCCCAAACAAAAAGTGTCATGGACATTTACAAGGCACTAGAGCGTCACCATGTAATTTGATATCAGGCCAGCAACATCAAACATATGATCCTTCACCTCTGTAACTATGTGAGTTATATATATGCTATAGGCAAGCCACATTTTTAATGGGAATGATAATGTAGAGGTTATTGCCCAAGCTCACGGCAATCAATGTACTGCTATCTCCAGAGAGATAGTTCAAGATAGAATGTGTGTGTGTGTGTGTGTGTGTGAGAGAGAGAGAGAGAGAGAGAGAGAGAGAGAGAGAGAGAGAGAGAGAGAGAGAGAGAGAGCTGGACAGGTGTAACATGCATTCCGCTTGTGGAAGTGGAAATGAAGCAATGCAAGGAATGTGTGTTTACTTGCACTATGTCGTAAATATTATATTATCATAACTGTATATATATATATGTATTTGTTTTATTCACCCATGTGGCACTTAACATTAACATTAATAAACGGCAACGCTCTGTAATATATTCAAACAAAAGAAACACACATGTATGAAATAAACGTTTGAAAACAAAAAAAATTTTACTAAAGATTTGCGTGGAGAGGAGCAATATAAGTCTAAAGACTATTTTTCAGACCCTACACAGAGTGTTTTAGAATAATTGTTACAAATAGTTTAAAATGTACGTACTACCATCTTATGTTATGCCGACTAACGTGTGGTGTCGGCTTCACCATCTTGTATGTAAGTAAATAATACCGCTACCAGCCCTTTTCACGAGTTTGTAAGAAATTAAATTTCACACGTCACTCAAAAACTCAATTTCGAGAACAAATGTCTTAGAAGACTTCTAAACATCCACTGGACAGACTTCAGAACCAATTCGCAAATAAGACAAGAGACTAAGCAAGATACAGTATCCAATTTCATAAGAAGACGCCGTTGGAACTACATCGGCCATGTACTCAGAATGGACAAGTCAAGACTCCCCTACCAAGCCCTCATATGGTCACAAGTAGGGAAAAGAAAACGGAGAAGACCAAGAGAGACCCTGCGTAGAACCATCATTAGAGAAGGCTCATTCAATGGCCAAGTAAATATCCAAGATCTACAACAGGTAGCAGCGAACCGCCAAGCATGGAGAGACAGGACTTCTGCCCTATGCGCCGCCTTAGGCTCAAGAGGAAAGACTAACTAACTAACTAACTCAAAAACTTACATATGACAATGCTCCATAGCACAAAATGAAAATTTATAAATAAACGGCAACAGCTTGAATATACACTATTCACACTAAATACACCAGTGCATCTGTGTGGACTGTTGCTTGTCGAGACTCCATTCCACTTTTCACATTGGGCAGTGGGGAGCATTTTGTATGTGGTCAAGCCGTTTGGCTCGTGCTCCGAAGGTTGTAGGTTCGATTCCGGGCAGCACCCTTCGGTTTACGAGTTAAATGTTTCGGAGACTCCTGTGGGTCGTCGCTAAATGCTACGGAGTTCGTGCTTTGTGTGGCGCTTTCCGCGCTGCGGAAAGAGACTGAGCCATATGGGATAAAACCCGGTGCGATGAAGCCGACCTTGTCGACTTTTAAGCGACTTTTTAAGCGATTTTGTAAGATATTCACTGGCACAGGAACGGAGCATAATGGGGACGACCCGTTGCAGTGAAGTTGGAACTGCGACTAACTAACTAACTAACTAACTAACACCATTCTGTTTACGAAGGAGAAAGAGTGAGAACATGTTCGGAAAACTAAAGGGAGAGAATCTAATACATATAGCTTTACATTCTGTTATGTTTCCCAAAGAGAAATAACTCGCAAGAAACGTTTCTTTATCTCTACTACAAAGAAAACTTAATATATGGATATGCCGCTCACAATTTTTTTTGTTAACCTTTAGAATAGCATATATGGACATCTGATGTTACGACAGATTTAATATGTTGAATAATAAACTGTGTGCAGTCATTGCTCAATCACATAGCGAATCTTACTGCATCTAATGTTTAAGTCAGATAGTCGGGTTGAAATTTTATGATTATGTTTGTTAAAAAATTAATTTTTTTCAGGCCTGTTTTACAGGCCAAAAGACATCGCAAAAGTCTAAGTCCAGGCCACCACAAACAAATCCTTTGCACTTGTGATTAAAGCGATAGCTTGTTCTTCTTTCGTTCGCTTGAAATATGTCTATAACTGCAATGTTGTCTCTTGTATGAATCTAACAGTCTTTCTTAGTTCACTCAACGGTCCATAGAGTTTATCTTCCACTGTCGTCTCTCTAGGCCAGAAGGTTCGCCTGGATATGTTGTAGTTGGGGCAGTCCTGAAGTATGTGCTCTGCTGTCTGCGATGCCAAAACACATGTGCATATGGCTGCAATTGGTACCGATAAAGCCTTGGTAATGGTTAGTATCAACCATGGCGTTTATGCAAAACTGAAGGAAGATATCCCATCTTTAATCCTCATAAAGCAGAGTCCATGGGAATATCGATATATGAAGCCCATAATTGCAGCCATAGTTTTAAGTGCATTGGGTCCCTTTTCTCCGGGGCATGCCGGTGTGCTGGGGAATGAGCAGGCAAACTGATTGGCTGGCTCAGCAAAACTTGATAAGGCAGACGTAGTTGCGGCCTTGTGGTAGCACGTGTACACCTCGGAGGGGCAAATGGATTACCATGGTCTGCCAAAATGAGGCAGCGAGGAGTGACGAGGGAATCTGGCCGACGCTCGACGCTCAGAGGAAAGGCGAGACGGGCATATAATCAGATTGCTATTGGTACTATTGGTGTTGGAACTCTTCGCTGGCTGCTGAGGATGGGGAACGAAGCACTTATGGGAATGTCCCGAATGCTGTGATTTAGGTTCCTAAATCAATCAATCAATCAATCAATCTTGAAGGCAGAGCGGATCCTGACGTACTCAAAGATCCCAACGTCGCTGCCGGTGGTGACAACTGAGGGCAGCGAGATACCACACCAGGTATCGATAAACAAGAAAACACAACAACCTGAAGGATTCATTCCAAGAATCACTCAATGTTCCAGATGCCAGAGAGCCGACCACAGCAGAGCAACGTGTCGCAGTAAGACGGAAATATGCCGACACTGCGCCGATCACCACGCCTTCAAGGAGTATCCACTGGCCAAGCTGGACACCGACTTCCGAGCACCCAACAACAAAAGAAAGTGCGCCAACTGCCTGGGCACGCATGGAGCAAGATACCTGGGCTATCCGTACCTCCAAAGACACAGAAACGTCTTAAAGATCACCATCACCAGGAAGACACCATATAGGGACGCAATGCGAAGGTGCGAGACATCCACGCGCATTTCGCAAGCGCAAAGAGCACAACTACAAAGCCAGATAGACGAGTTAAAGAAACAAGTCAAACCACTTCAGACACCGGCACCGACCAGCGACAATGAAAAACTATTTGCTGAAATAAAGGAGATCCACCAAAACATCAAACAAGAGGTGGAGCACATGATCCAGATGACCAAGAAAAATGAAGAGATTCTACGAGACATCAAGGCGGAGAGAGAAATGCAAAAAAACAAAAAAAAAACTGAAAGGGAATTATCCCAAAACAAACCAGCAGACGTCACAGAGGAGCCACAAGATGAAACCCAACACAAAAACATCCGAAAACTAAGACAATATACACAAATAAGAGGCAAAAAGACGCAAGCTGCAGCCAAACCACAGACCATTCAGAAGCCACAAGCTAAGGCCAGCAGCCCAACCACGAGGCACAAGCAACTCGAGGTGAAATCAGTATCCTGCCAGGTAGATTATATTAGCCCAGAGGAGCACTCTGGCACACCTGAAGACAACTCGAGAGAGTATGAAAAAGAGCACGCCGCCCGCCTAGCTTACTGGGAAGTAAAGACAAGGCAAGCTGAACTACGATGCAACGAGTGGAGAAACAAAAAGTCCTCTTAAGGACTGTAACCAGTCCAAGCCAGACGAGCCAGGAGCCTTACTAACAAAAGAAACCACCAGAGGAGACGGGAACAAAGGACAGCCGCCGACCAATCCCCCCCCCCCCAGCTGACGTCACAGACACAAACGCTTTCATAACCAGTCCGAGATAGGACTTACTCGTAAGAGCGCACAAGACAAGAATCAGGGCTAAAAACCCACAAAAACCACGGCTCTCAACAATAACCACCGCCGAGGAAGCAGGTTAGACGAGACCGAATTTGGGATTTTTTTTTCTTTCGAAAATTGGAATTGGAATTGGAATTGGTAAAAATCATACTTACCTAGCACGGGAGCTACAATGATCAATAAAGTGGTGCTCTCAGGTTGAGGCCCTTCAATTGCACTTCGGTTGGGTTGACGCCTGCGATCACCCCAAATGTGGGTGACTCGAGTGCGTAATTTTTTCTTAAGGGGGACTGCGTTCGCGCTATCCCCTCAACATGAAAGGATCAAACGATGAATTTTAGGTGTCGATTATGTCATTCACGCAGATTTTATTTCACACATGTCCAATCCGCAAGAAAACGTGAAGTCAAGGTCAATGTTTCCACTTCATCATGTGGCGAGCTTGAAAACACGTAACATTCAACATGCAAAAAAAAATAAAAACCAGCATTTCTTGCTGCGAAGAAGGTAGTTTACGACAAGTCTTGATATTGTTGTTGTTGTTGTTGTTGTTGTTGTTGTTGTTGTTGTTGTTGTTGTTGTTGTTGTTGTTGTTGTTGTTGATTTATTTGGTTGTTTCGGGATTTGAGATTTAAATATTAATCACAACCCACTACAGGCAACGCTGATCGTATTCTGGTATGAACACCTAAGGCCTATCCACGTCAATGTGGACGCACTAGACTCGAGTTTCGCTCTCGTTTGAGCTCGTCAGTAGTGCATATCCTTGACCGGACCCGGAAACAAACCCCGGATCAATGGCGTGTGAAGCGGGTGTGTAACCACGCGGCACACACTGGGCACTGCCAAATTATCATAACAGAATATTACAACGTCACCCATCGTAGGCTGTAGCTCAAGATTTGCCCGATCGCCGCGACTGACGTCCGTCAATCGATGTGGACCCGACCGATCAAGTCTTCTCACTGGCAAGGCACGCCAGGCCGCCTAAAGTCCAGCGAGCAATAATCATACTGATTTATTTGGTTGTTTCGGGATTTGAGACAGCACATGAGTCTTGACGCTGAATCTCGTTAGTGGTCAGGCCCCATTGTGTCCATTCAGTATAGCTCAGTATAGCTCAGGGATAGAGCCAATATCACCATAGATACCTGATATTTCAACGGGAAAGTGACATTGATCGATGTGACATGAACCACATAGCCACGTTCGATCTTCTAGCTTTGTATTCCTAATATGTTTTCTTCTTCTTCTTCTTCTTTGAATGATGAACTAGTCTAGCCTAGTCTTGAATGATGTGTGGATGAAATAATGTATGAAAGAGAGTGATAGAAGGGCAGAATGTTAGACGGGCCTACGTATCCAATTCTTAACCCTTTCAAAATAACGTTTGTTTGTTGGTTCGCTCGTTCGTTCGTTCGTACCTAAAAATCTGTGCGGCCCGCTGCCCATTCTCTGCACTCACGACCCAGTGTTACTATTACATTGTGCTAGTCCGTCCTGTCTGCCTGTACTTCAACCCGTTCTTTTTCACGATTGATGGTCTCTAGATCATAGAACTGCCGTATAGATATGTCCGCCTGTGCCTTCCAGGACCTACCTCGTCTTAGTCCATGACCCTTGACCATATCCATGGCTTCATGCAGGGGTGATCCCTATATGCAGCAACTCTCAGGTACCATTTGGCTTGAAGGACCATATGCCTATCTGCCATTGTTGGAAGTGCTAGGATATGCGACATGCATATAATTGGTGTGTCCTTTGTGCACCCCAGGATTACCCACATGGCCGCATTCTGTATGCGCTCCAACCTTTCAAGCTGGCTCTTTGATACTGTCAGCAGCCCCAAACTATACTCAGTGACAGAAATTATTAACTGCTGAAAGAGCCTGTAAAGCATCCTCTGCTCTACCCCGATTACTGCCATCGCTCTCAATGCATTAAGTCCCCTACCAGCTTTCACCATCAAATCCTCCATGTGATTCTTAAAAGACATACACCTGTCAAAGGTGATACTCAAGTACTTCAATTTACTCTCTCTACTAAGAAGACATCGATTCAATATAATATATGGGACATCTGCCTTCACAATCCAGTTATCCAGGGAGTACCACACAACCGATCTCTTGTCTGGGTTTATAACGGCCCCTGTGTCCCTGCACCACCCCGCCTCCCTGTTTACTGCCACCTGTAAGTCTTCAGCCACACCTGGTGTCTCAATAGTGATGGTAGTGTAAACCAGTATCCATGGTAGTGTAAACCAGTAGGCCTATCCATGCATTTCAACAGTCCTAACCACCGTGGAGTGGCCGACATACAGGTCACGGCCATCAATATGTGCATCCCACAAACGGGAACGGAAGACATTGGAACACCGTCTCATCTTCCAGTTGGGCACACTCTCCCCTCACGGCCTCAATGTCAAACACAGTTTCATATAGTTCCTAACCCCACTCCTCCCACCCCCTAATTTACAGTCCACCATCTAGATACGCGCAGGTCTTTTACAGGACGTCGCAGTCAACTTTCTTGGTAGGTTTGCGTTCGGTGTTTTGCTATCGTTTTCTGAACGACCGCGACTCATGCCCCTCTGTGAGAACCAACACAATGTAATCTTCCGCAGCTGTGTTCCGAGCGCTTAACGAGAATTGCCAATTGCGAACTGCGTCCGCGACATCTTTGCCGGTCCTAGTTTTCATTTTTCCACATGGGCGCTTCTCCATCCCCACTCCCCTCCCGCTTTACCTTTGACCCGTGTACCATCCATCCGGTCTATTAATCCACTGACAGCCCTACGCGTGTCAGTCTTTCCTAGCAAGGATACAGATTCAGATAAGTACCTTTAATTAGTTTAATATTGTCATGTAGTATGTTTCATGTAGGTTTGTGTCGGTTTGTGTTTGTTTGTCCTGTGCTGACGAAGGCGTTGGCCGCAACGTCCAATTTGTCTCTTGTAGTCGTGTTTTAGTAAAGTTCACAATCTACTTCTCGTTTACTGGGTAATTCATTCATTGGTGTAGACATTAAAGAGCTCTGGTGAAATGACAGATCCCTGTAGCAACCCAGGTGTTATAGTATCCTGTCTGTAATTTCACAAGACATATCCGTTATTGGCATAGGTTATATCTCATAGTTTGGATACTCGTCTCAGCTTTATATGTTATCAAACGATGCAAGATTCATTTCGTAATTTGATACTGTATTCCTTCGTAGAAGAAACACTGTTATTGCATATCAGACAGTTGGTTTTGAACGTAACAACTGAGCAAAATTGCTGGGGGGGGGGGGTGAATATTGAATGGATGTCCTCTTAGTAGAGAGAGTAAATTGAAGTACTTGGGTATCACCTTTGACAGGTGTATGTCTTTTAAGGATCACATGGAGGATTTGGTGGTGAAAGCTGGTAGGTGACTCAATGCATTGAGAGCGATGGCAGCAACCGGGGTAGAGCAGAGGATGATTTACAGGCTCTTTCAGCAGTTAATAATTTCTATCATTGAGTATGGTTTGGGGCTGCTGACAGTATCACAATTCCTGAAATAGCGAGTCGAGCTTCGAAATCAGTCCCTGGTGGTTTGGGAGCAGTTCGACCTTGCGTTGATACCGCTGATATGAGGAGTATGGCGTTCGGAAGGCAAAAGCAAAACTAAAAGTCAAATCTCCTAGTATATCACAAATAATACATGCTTTGGTTGAATGCCTCGCCCTGCAAAGGCCGTGCAACTAACATTTAAATTACTCGTATGCAACAATATAATAACGCTCTCTCTCGTTCTTTATCTCTCTCTCTCTCTCTCTCTCTCTCTCTCTCTCTCTCTGTCTGTCTCTGTCTCTGTCTCTCTCTCTCTCTCACTCTCTCTCTCTCTCTCTCTCTCTCTCTCTCTCTCTCTCTCTCTCTCTCTCTCTCTCTCTCTCTCTCTCTCTCTCTCTCTCTCTCTCTTCCTGAACCACATGACTTGCTTCATAAAGTTTGTTTTTCTCATTGTTTGGTGCTAGCTGTCATTTATTATTCCCATTTCTTGCTTTTTGGGTTCAAAAATATGTTAAATATCTCACCTTCTGGGTTTAAAAATGTTACATTTCTGGCCTTCGGGGTTCACAAAATGTTAAATTTCTCGTATTTGGGGTTTAAAAATATATTAAATTTCTCGTCGTTTGGATTTTAAAATATGTGAACAAATGCAAAGGGTTTGCGTGCTCGTAAATTTATAAATTGTAAATTTGAACTTTTACGTGTTTGCTGATTCAGTTTGGTAAAAAGAAGCATTTATGACAACAATAAATCTAATATATACATAAATTAATGAAAATCGAAAAGCATGTGAAGGATGGGGAAAAATCATTATTTTCTGATCGATTTGTTTAGCCGTCTTTCTTTAATATCGGATTTAAATGTGTTTTTGTTCTTATACTGGTGTGCTGTATGCAGTCAAAGCAATTTGCAGTGTTTTGTAATAAGATGGAATATTGTTAATTGTATTTGTCATGCTTGCTTGCTTGTGTTCATTGGCTTGAGCTCCAACGCAAAGTCCTGTATGTCGGATGAAGGACATCCTGTTGTCCAACATCAGTGTGATGTCATACAGGACCTGAGGTTTGCGTGAGTATCCGTTGTCCCATGTCTGGCTTATTGGTGTGCAGACTGGTGGTTCCTCGCCCTACAGGCAGACACTCTCCGACTTCGGAGGAATCGGCGATCCTATTGACTTCAGCCAGGACCCCGAAGGGACCTGTTGCCCAGGACGCTCAATAGGTCTTGGCCAGTATATAACTCGGCCCTGGTGCCTTGGAAACACCTCTGCGTCCCGTATTTGTCATTATCATCAAGTGTCATGCCGATAAGCGTGGACGGTTATAGCTCGTAATTTGACACAATCACCAGAACTATGGATCAGGTCTGTGTTCTTGTCTCGATTTATGCCATATTTCACACAATCACCAGAGCTATGGATCAGGTCTGTGTTCTTGTCTCGAATTATACCATATTGCCAAGCCATCCTGATATTTATTATCTTGCCGTCCATTTGCTCTTACCCATCATTCTTGTCAGTTGTTGCTAAATTGTTTGTCACCGTAACGATATACGACGAACATCGAAGCATTAGAAAATGTGACTTGTTGAAGGCCGCACTTGAGTTCATGAAAAGCCGCACACGGCCCGTTGGCCACACATTTGAAATGCCTAGTTTACGGTATTACTAATCATTGGTTACCTTAAGAACCCCACTACCGCACTTGGGGATTTCTCATGCTACGTGCCTCTTATTTGCTGTGAAGGCCTCGGGAATTCCCCAGTGATAGAAACTTTCCCCATTTCATCCCCCAAAGTGTATTGTGCCCTCGTTGTCTTGTGTCACATGGAAGGAAAATAACGGTACAGATGACTAACTATCAATTCTGTTTAAGATAACAAACAACCTTGCGCATGCGTGAAGGACATTCCCAGCTTGAATGCTAATTGACAAACAACAGATTAACTGAATAATTCATGTGGGTGATGCTTAATGCATTCAGCATTGACAGTTTATGTCACACCCCGTCTACCTTCCAAATGAAGAGGTTTGGGGCAAAGCCCTGTTTAAGCCCAGTTAGTTAGTTAGTTAGTTAGTTAGTCAGTCAGTCAGTCAGTCAGTCAGTCAGTCAGTCAGTCAGTCTGTCATAAAGTAAGTCAATCAGTCAGTCATAGTCAGTCAGGTAGTAAGTTAGTTAGTTAGTCAGTCAGTCAGTCAGTCAGTCAGTCAGTCAGTCAGTCTGTCTGTCATAAAGTTAGTCAATCAGTCAGTCATAGTCAGTCAGGTAGTAAGTTAGTTAGTTAGTTAGTTAGTTAGTTAGTTAGTTAGTTAGTCAGTCAGTCATAAAGTTCAGTCAGTCATAGTCAGTTAGTTAGTTAGTTAGTTAGTTAGTTAGTTAGTCAGTCAGTCATAAAGTTCAGTCAGTCATAGTTAGTTAGTTAGTTAGTTAGTTAGTTAGTTAGTTAGTTAGTTAGTTAGTCAGTCAGTCATAAAGTTCAGTCAGTCATAGTCAGTTAGTTAGTTAGTTAGTTAGATGCAGAACCACTCCTATCACTTGGGTCATGTACTCCTCCTTCCTCCATGAGAGCGTTCAGGATGTTAGCCTACTCCATTGTTGATCCACTCCCTATATATAGCAGCCATGCCCGAAAGCCAATCTATCTGCTCGTTCATTTCCTCCTACACCAGCAAGCCCAAGCGTACAAATGACATATATTATCCAGTCTTGACCTCCACGGAGAGTTAAGCCATTGCCTTCTGACCCAGCCCATCTTGATCCCCCTTAGTATACTCACGAAGTCGCCGTGAAAACATGCATGGGTCACCGCCTGTGTCTCCAGACACGCCATTGCCTTTGTTGCTGCCATCATCTCCATGGTTACACTGCTCGTTGTCACGGCAAGAGCTCCGCTGTCTTCCTGAACTGATTCAGTGCTGAAGGATAATATATCGCCACATGTGACCTCCCATTTGGGCAGAATGACGAAATATCGCCATACTAGGGATCATCGTGTTATTTGTTTTGGTTCATATCTTCACCAATTTAAATGCTCAGTGAATTAAAATTTACATTATAATACTTGTTCGTGTGACTGTATGCCATGTTTGGTCCAAACCTAATTTTTATTTGCCACCGAATCAATTAACACCTCTCCCTCCAGCCTCGTAGTTAGTTGTAAAGGGGGGGGGGGGTTGTTGGGGGGGGGGGGGGGGGGGGCATCAACTTATTTCTAAAACCTCCTTGCATTCATTTGTATATCTAGTTGATCGAAATTGTTGTTTATCTCAAATGTGTTGTCATTAAAGCCAACTATTTCTAGTATTCAAAAGTAACGTAAACGACTTATTTTACAGAGTATATGGCGTTAACCCTAATTTTTAGACTTAATTGCCACTTGATAGGCTTCTTCTTCTTCTTCTTCTTCTTCTTCTTCTTCTTCTTCTTCTTCTTCTTCTTCTTCTTCTTCTCTTTCTCCTCCTCCTCCTCTTCTTCTTCTTCTTCTTCTTCTTCTTCTTCTTCTTCTTCTTCTTCTTCTTCTTCTTCTTCTTCTTCTTCTTCGTTCTTCATCTACCTCAGTGGAGTGTTGGGAGGAGATGTAAAGTTCTTTTATGTGCTCTTTTTAATGCTCTTTGTAAGTTGGTATTCATCTCTCTAAAGTTGTTGTTGATACCATCATTCCATCTTTTACGCGGGGGGGGGGGGGGGGGGGGGGGGGAGCATCAACTTATTTCTAAAACCTCCTTGCATTCATTTGTATATCTAGTTGATCGAAATTGTTGTTTATCTCAAATGTGTTGTCATTAAAGCCAACTATTTCTAGTATTCAAAAGTAACGTAAACGACTTATTTTACAGAGTATATGGCGTTAACCCTAATTTTTAGACTTAATTGCCACTTGATAGGCTTCTTCTTCTTCTTCTTCTTCTTCTTCTTCTTCTTCTTCTTCTTCTTCTTCTTCTTCTTCTTCTCTTTCTCCTCCTCCTCCTCTTCTTCTTCTTCTTCTTCTTCTTCTTCTTCTTCTTCTTCTTCTTCTTCTTCTTCTTCTTCTTCTTCTTCTTCGTTCTTCATCTACCTCAGTGGAGTGTTGGGAGGAGATGTAAAGTTCTTTTATGTGCTCTTTTTAATGCTCTTTGTAAGTTGGTATTCATCTCTCTAAAGTTGTTGTTGATACCATCATTCCATCTTTTACGCGGTCATCCCCTTGCTCTGTATCCTTTATATTTCTTCAACGTGGCTCTTTGTGGCAGATGGTACCAGGGTATTCTTGTGAGATGATCAAACCATTTAATCTGCTGTTTTTTAGTGAATTTTTGACATGCTTAGTGACAATATGTGTTACCGCACTAGGATAACCATGAGTTGGCGAACCTTTTAACTATATGAGTTACCGCACTGGGCTAACTAGTGATTGACGCGTGGGTAAATATATGAATAAAAGCACTGGGTGCACTCGGACGGCTCGGACCGGAGAAAGAATTGTGAAAGAGGACTCTGGTGCTTTTGCTGAAACCACAAGTAGCCTGACTATGGAAGTCATGGCAGTAAGTAAAGCAATAACATGGCTCGAGACACAGGCATTCAATATGGCATGTTTCCTTAGCGACTCAATGAACATGATCAAGAGGATAGAGGAGGGGTCGATCCGAAGAGAATGGTTGCTGCCTCTGGAGCGGTCTCGGCTGGCAAATATTAGTTTCATCTTCGTGCCAGAGCATGCGGGAGTACAAGGGAATGATCGGGCTGACAAGCTCGCAGGTGAGGCTACGGTGGAGGGCGGACGCGCCATGGACCAGGCTGATATTCTGAATGCTCTATGAAATGTAAGACTTTT
The DNA here is from genome assembly GCA_014155875.1 of Cepaea nemoralis. NCBI lineage: Eukaryota > Metazoa > Mollusca > Gastropoda > Stylommatophora > Helicidae > Cepaea > Cepaea nemoralis. Next base: position 4,197 of record JACEFZ010011881.1, on the reverse strand, counting down.
GCGTGAACCAAGTGATGACTGTGAATCCATGGCCAGACTGCGAGAACAGCAAATTAAAAGAGGGGTGGCCAAACAAGAACACTACGCAGGAAGCCAAAGAAGATTGATAAACCAACACAGAACTGGCGTCGTTAGCCGCTACACGCTGCGGGATTTGCTGAGGAGGGGATCCGGGCACTTATGGACTGAATGGTTCGATGTGCAATGAGGATGATCTGTCGACTAACTTACTAACTAACTAACTAACTAACTAACTAACTAACTAACTGGGTGCACTACGAAATGGCGCGCTGGGTAACAACAGTTCTAGTGACACCTCGTTCAAGTCCAACAGGAAGATGATTCGGTGACTAAGCAAGACATTTGAAGTGATTTTATTACTTAACGTGAACTTTGACAGTTTTACTATGGAGCTACAAGGCACCCTCTATTAGTTAAGAACACATTATGACAGGAAGGGAACGGATGTCACTTATTGTTACACCGTTTTAAGGAGACAATTTCCGTACACTTTTAGTGCTCACGGTGACTCTCATCTCGGTTTAGATGATTCAGTGCTGTAAGTGTGTTCATAAACTCGTATAATCAAATAGTGTTGAGATCAGATGGTAGTTAGTCTTCGTCGAAGTACGATTGTGTCCTTCAGCCAGACAATGCTACATTGTAAGGTAAAAGGTTCGAGTTTCGTTTTGCTGATTATTTCGATTTTTTTTTCTTCTGTTGTCTATTATGTTATCTGATATGCATTTATCTCGTTTTGTCTTCTACTTCTTCGCTCCTCGGTGGAAGAGAGTGAGTTAAATCATGTTACGCACCTCAAAAGTGTGTCCAGCTTGGGCATGCATTAGTTTCCAGTTTGCTTCGTCAAGCTTTTTATATCCCCGTGGCTAGGTTTTATTTCCTAAACATTCTGCCTGGGCGGCGGCCTTAAGGCCTGCTCTTTGCTATTTCCAACTGCCGTAGGATTTTTTACGTGCATAACATGCACTCTGGACCTCTTTTTTTCCCGCCTGTATCTGAGACGGCTAGGTCTCCGATCGCACTAACCAAGGGTTGAGAGGGTTGTGTGATATCATGATATCTCATTACCCCATGAATCAGAGGGACGAGTGATATATGAGATTTCACTACTACAGAGATGAGAGGGACGAGTCATATTTGAGATCTCACTACTTCAAGGATCAGAGGGATGAGTGATATTTGAGATTTCACTACCTCAAGGATCAGAGGGACGAGTGATATCATGAGATCCCACTACTACAGGGATGAGAGGCACGAGTGATATGATGAGATCTCACTATTCCAAGAATCAGGGTGAGAGGGGGGGGGGGGGGGGGGGGGGGGTTGTTTCTCCAGGTATAGTTTTGCTAGTGTATATTTTTCTCCAGATAAAGTGTTGTTAGTGTAGTTTTCTTCAGCAACGGCTTTGCTAGTGTATTTTTCTCCAGATACAGTTTTGTTAGTGTATTTTTCTCAAGGGACTGTTCTGCTAGTGTATTTTTCTCCAGATACAGTTTTGCTAGTGTATTTTTATCAAGGTACTGTTCTTCTAGTGTATTTTTCTTCAGGTACACTTTTGCTAATGTATTTTTCTCCAAGTACAGTTTTGCTAGTGCATTTTTCTCCAGGTACAGTTTTGCTAATGTATATTTCTCCAGATACAGTTTTGCTAGTTTATTTTTCTCAAGGTGCGGGTTTGCTAGTGTATTTTTCTCCAAGTACAGTTTTGCTAATGTATTTTTCTCCAGGTACAGTTTTGCTAGTGTATATTTATCCAGGTACAGATTTGCGAGTGTATTTTTCTCCAGGTGCGAATTTGCTAGTTTATTTTTGTCCAGGTACGGTTTTGCTGGTGTATTGTTCTCTAGGTAGTTTTGCTTGTGTATTTTTCTCCAGGTACAGTTTTGCTAGTGCATTTTTTTCAGGTATAGTTTTGCTAGTGTATTTTTCTCCAGGTACAGATTTGCTAGTGTATTTTTCTCCAGGTACATATCTGCTAGTGTATTTTTCTCCAGGTATGGATTTGCTAGTGTATTGTTCTCTAGGCACGGTTTTGCTAGTATATGTATCTCCTGGTACAGTTTTGCTAGTGTATTTTTCGCCAGGTACAGTTTGCTAGTGTATTTTTCTCCAGGTATGGTTTTGCTCGCGTTATTTTTTCACCAGGTACAGTTTTGCTCGTATATGTTTCTCCAGGTACAGTTTTGCTCGTATATGTTTCTCCAGGTACAGATTTGCTAGTGTATTTTTCTCCAGGTACAGTTTAGCTAGTTTTTTTTTTTTTTCAAGGTACAGTTTTGTTAGGGTATGTTTCTCCAATTACAGTTTTGCTAGTGTATTTTTCTCCAGGTATGGTTTTGCTAGTGTATTTTTCTCCAGGTACAATTTTGCTCATATATGTTTCTCCAGGTACAGTTTTGCTAGTATATGTTTCTCCAGGTACAGATGTGCTAGTGTATTATTCTCCAGGTACAGTTTTGCTAGTGTATTTTTCTCCAGGTGTATGTTAGTTTGTCCATCAAGAATGATGATGACCATTCATTTCATCCAGTGGGGTTGAAAGTATGGAGCCGTGGGTTCTAAGATGACTCATAAGGCCTATTTTGGCTCGAAATGTTCTTTGACAATGTGGACAAAGGATGCTTGACGTTTCTGGAGGAGGGTTTCCTGCAGTGGTTTTTCTGTCCTGCCTTTTCTTTACAGCTCTTGCAGTCCTGGTTGCCTCACACATGACTGCACCCTTGTGTAATGATGCACGCCACGAATTTCGGTCTCTGGCTGCAGTCTCCCAGGTGTCATGATGAATTCCAAAAGCATTCAGAGAGATTTTCAGAGTGTCTTTAAAGCGTTTCCTCTGGCCACCTTGGGAGCGTTTACCACAACGCAATTCGCTGTAAAAAATTCGTTTAGGGAGCCTGTGATCTGGCATGCGAGTCAAGTGACCAGCCCAACGAATCTGATTCTTCATCAGTAGAGTGTGGATACTGGGCATGGACGCTCTTTCTAGGACTTCAGTGTCTGGGATCTTGTCTTGCCATTTAATCTTCAGTAGCTTCCTTAGACAGACTGTGTGGAAGTGGTTTAATTTCCTAGCGTGTCGCTGATAAACAGTCCAGGTTTCACAAGCATATAGCAGTGTGGATAATACAACTGCTTTGTAGACTTTTAGCTTTGTTTGCAGGCTTATTCCAGTTCTGTCCCATACATTCTTGTACAGTCTGCCAAAGGCCACACTGGCCTTGGAGATTCTTGCATTCACTTCGTCATCAATTGTGGCAGCTTGTGACACAGTGCTGCCAAGATAGGTGAATTTGTCCACAACACTTAGTCTATGACCATTCACTTTGATATTCGGCACAGTGTGATTATTCCCTGGAGCTGACTCGTACATAACTACAGACTTATCCAAGTTGATATTGAGCCCAAAGTTGGACACAGGCATGTGAGAAAGCTGATAACATTATGTTGCATGTCCGCCTCTGAGTTGGCGTATAGAGCGCAATCATCAGCAAACAGGAGCTCTCTGACGGTGTCGCTGTTAATTTTGGTTTTAGTTTTCAGCCTTCTGAGATTGAATAACTTTCCATCCATACGATAGTTGATGTCTATTCCAATGTCGTCGTTCTCGAAGGCATTCATCAACATGGCTGAAAACATGAGGCTGAACAGTATTGGTGCCAGGACACATCCTTGTTTCACTCCATTGGTGACAGGAAAGGGTTCAGACAGTTCACCATTTTCCTGTACTCGTGCCTGCATACCATCATGAAATAGCCGCACTATTTGAACAAATTTTCGTGGACAGCCATATTTTGCCATGATCTTCCACAGTGACGTTGGATAAAGAATGACTTGCGCGATGATTTGGATTAAAGTGAGGAAGAGTTGCGCAATTCGTCGACCTCACTCTCTCGCCTGAGTCCATCTAAGTCCAGTGGCAAGACAAGTCGAGACGACTGGAAACGAATACAGGTGCAGTGGATGACCAGGGCGCTCTACGTGCCTTGCCGTGCTCATTACGTTCCACAACGCTTTGCAGGTAAACGCCGTCTTGCCCGTTGAATCAGGAATGATTTCTTCAGCGCAGTCTGCCGAATCCTGTCTTCATATGCTGGGTAGGCATACCCTTGTTTACCGCTTGGTTTGACACCAAATCGGCTACCCACGCCTGGTTTCTACAGCTGTTCCCCGGGGGGG